>OZ023151.1:17971929-18241911 GCA_963675895.2 Styela plicata | reverse complement strand
CACGAGGCAGCGCAATAAGTGTAAGTGTCGCAACACGCGCTAGAGCAAGTTCCATTTTTTTCTAGGTTTGTTTTTATTTTAACCTTGTGTTTCACATTGCCCATGCCTTCAATGTGTTGAATTTTTTTTCGCCGTACATGATCCACAATGTAATCGAGTCATGACGATTCAAAGTAAGTAAGTAAAGGCCGCAATATAAGTTTGCATAAGTTGTGTTTTTCTGTGGTTGTTTCTGTGGTTGTCATGTTGTCTTACCGATGCGTTGCATTACGTTTCGGGTAACAAAATAAAAACGGCAATACACGCCTGCATTGCTTTCCGTTAATCGTGTTCACATGCGTATAAAACACAGACGCACGCAACGAAACGAGCACTCTTCGTTAGTTTTCATTGCAAACCGTTCTGTTTCATTGGAAAACGTAAGTAAATGCATGTAGAGCATTGCACAAAAAACAGGAGTGAAATAAAACAAAACCTCGAAAAAAATACAACTTATGCAAACGTGTTGTGCGGCCTTTACGCTAGCGCGATGAAGGGCATACATTTCTCTATTTTTTGTCGCCAATGAACAGTGAACAGTTTGCTACGCAATTAAGCGGACTGAATGTACTCATTGCGTGCGTTTGTGCCTTTGTAGGCAAGTGATTGGAATTAACGCAATGCAGTGCGAACGTGTATTACCGATTTTGTTTTGTTACATTAAACGCAACGCAACGGCCATACTTTGATCAATGTAAAACAAAATGTTGAATAAACTAGATTGCAAAGCTTTTGTTCAACGTCCACTTTCTCCTGTTCTCCGTAAATAAAGGTCTGTTTTGTTTTTATTTTCTCAATGTTTAGATGTAGGTGAGGCTCGAATTAGGACGGTGCGCCGTCCATCTATGACTCAACTAGGGCTAGGCAAAACTGAATCATTTGGAATTCGAATCTGATTCGAATAATTTGTTGAATCGGATTGAATCACTAGTTCTACGTAAAAAATCCCATTATTACCATTATAACTCGCCTTGTTGCGAAATTGGAGAAATTTATAGTTTATAGCGTATTTTCAATTCACACTTACAGCTACAATTCTTATATTATAACGAAGAAATATAATCGATTTTGCTCAAATTTGACGAGAATTGATTGCATTTTGTTGATGAAAATGAAAATTCTAGTTTTTGTTCTTATGAACGATTTACGATTAATTCGAATAAATCTTGTTTCGAATCGATTCGAATCACCGGGTCCAATTGCCCAGCCCTAGACTCAGCCTTAACGAAATACTTATTACCAAAATATGCTTGCTTGCTCATTTTTCTCAGACTGAACAGCAGCTAATGCGCATGTCAGAAATGAGTCTGGTGGTGTCGCTATGAAGCTGAATCTATTTCGTACAATTCGTTCGCTAAGGCTGTTATACGTGATCGCAGTTTTGAAAGATCGATGGTCCAACGTTTGATCGATTCGCCACCAAGTGTGCCGTTGAGCAAGGGTGAAATGTGAAACTCAAAATGCATACAAAGCTATCGCAAAGGTCTGTAAATAGCGATTGTTGAGTTAAGGCTGCGATGATAAGTTCACGTGTTCCTTGTTAACGTAAAGTGCTCAAAAGGACATTCTGCGATTTTTTTTTTATCTGTCGGCGAATGTCTCATATCACCACCTTTCCCCCAAAATATGTCAATGATGGACAATTTTAGCAGATAAGTTCACGGATTTACAGTCCAATGTACGTGGCAAATAAGTAATTTCTTACCTCACCCTAGACCCGAAAGGTCGAAAATCCGTGTGCGTTTTCGGATTGGTCTTTCAATCGCTCAACTGAGATGTCGAGCTACTTCAAAGTTTAAGGTGTGCATCAGTCGTGCCTTGATGTCGATCTACGTTTGCGTAGGTTGCGTTTTCTAGGTTTGTTTTATTTTAACCTTGCGTTTTACGCTAGCGCAATGCTCTGCATGTGTTTCCTTACGTTTTATAATGAAACAGAACGGTTTGCTATGAAAGCTGACGCAGAGTGCCCATTTCGTTTTTTGCGTTTGTGCTTTGTACGCATAAACACAAAGTAATGCATCCGTGTATTGCCGTTTTATTATTATTATTTTATTACCCGAAACGTAATGCAACGCATTGGTAAGACAACTTCACGTGTATTGTGGACTTTAGTGGTACAATCGCAGGTGAGATGACCGGTGTTTGTCGAGTTGAGATCGGAAGTTAAAGATCCAGGTTTCAAGTTCAGGTGATTCCGGCTGATCCATGCTTGCCACTCAACCCAGAGCATGATAACTTGGTTAGGCGAAGTCGAATCGGGAAGATATTTTTATAACAACTCTACACATGTCCGTCTATAAGTAGCCTCTGATACACGACCTTGGTCAAGGTCATCCACTCTAAGGACTGTCTATAAAATACAAGCATGTCCATACGAAGCACAATTTATTCAAATCAATAGGGAATCGTTCATAGGAACAAAAACTTGCTAAATGATGTGGAATTTTCATTTTTAACGACGAAATACAATAGATTGACCAAAATCGAATATAAGATATAAAAAATTGTTGCTCCCCGTGTGAATTGAGAAAACACTGTAAACTGTAAAATTCTTCATTTTGACAATGGAGACAAGTTATAATAGTGAAAATCGAATAATTGCCATTTACATAGAATCAGTGATTCGATCCGATTCAAAAAAAATATTCGAATCAAATTCAAATCCCAAATGCTTCGGTTTTGCCCAGCCCTAGCCACGAGGTTTCAGGCAGTCCTCTCACATGTGACTGGGCTGGATGCGGATATTAAAAGTGCGTGGAATGAAGCGTATTCCGGTCTTCTCAGTAAACCAACTTTTTGCTCTAAACCAAATTCTACCAATGTCGTCATGATTACGTCACCAATTTCAACTGCTTTAGATGAACCGAATGTTTGAAGATATTTTAAGTTAATGACAACGATGAGTACGAACATCAATCAAAACTACCTTATTCGGGAGAAATATTCTATATTACGCGATGACATAAGAAGTCTATGGAGTTCGCACTGATCAATCGGGAAATATTCAAAAATTTATAAATCGTGGTTTGACACGTTTGAACTTTGACTGACTTATTTTATGACTTTTTAGAAGTTCGGTTCTTGATAGGAGCCCTTTTTACGGCCATTTAAATGACAAAAAGGTACTTACAAGATAAGTGTTAGCAACTGCACTTAAGGCAGAAAAAATCCCACACAGAAATAAACAACCATGGTAAAGTACAATGAGTATTATCTGCCCTGGGCGATGATAAACCATCTACCATTTCTTTGCTTCGTTTTCTCCTTGAACAATAGGAAATTTTCTTCTGTCAAGCATGAGCCACAGATGGACCGCGTCTTAGCGGCGCGATCCACCCCTGACTCATACTTTACAAAACATGTTTGGTTAATATTCTCTGACTGGGAATTGATGAAGAGAGTTAAACATAAAACAGAACAACGAAATATAATTTTAATCAAAATATGCTTTAATCACTGATAAACTTGAAATACACAATTAAAAACTTCTGGTACTATTTGGCCAAAAATGTTTTCTAGATTGTATAAAGTTGTTTAATTTCGAAAAAATGTCTTCATTCTCAAATCTCTTTCATTTTTTGCGACGCAACCTTTTCTGCAGTAATCAGTGATCTAGTAAATTTTACGAGTAAACCACTCCTGCCACCCGAAAAGAATGCAGTGCATAAGGTTTTTTTTAAAAAAAACCATGTCGAATTCCTTTCAAATATAATTTTTATGGTTCATAAGCGGGGAGAGTATTTACAACCTCGAAAGGGGAGACGAATTTTGAAAAAAAAAGATTGGCAATCAAATTATGACGTCATAGGTGAATAAAAAATTAAGTTCTGTCCAGAGGCGCGCAAAATGGAATTGTATGTTCTGAAACTGGATAAATATTATGAATTAAAGATATGAATACCCATGACGCGCAAAACTACTGTGTATGAGGTTGTCTGTACGCTGCGGGAAATGTATGACGAAACGAAAGAATGTGAAGAAATTTTTTTGCCTATTAGTGTTTATTGATCACGAGTCACTTGTGGATCGCGATTACTTTTGTTACTGTGTAATTCACACTTGTGGCTTTTTTAATATAGAAATAAACGGATTAATAAATAGCCCACAGCGATGGATAGATCACACAATTAAAAATCAAGTTCAATGACCTGTGTATATACAAAAATATGATGTTCTTAATCCAAAGAAATATAACTTAATTAGAAGCTTCCGTCTAAGACTATCTTCTTCAGACAAGTTTAAACTCTTTTTTTTCTACAGCCACTTTTTTCTAGATTAAATCATCCTGTCCAAGGGACTCAAACCCAAGATCTTCAGCCTGCGATGCCAACATGTTTAACCACTAGGCCATTGCGCCCAAGTTTAAACTTCTCTGAAGAAGTTAATATGATTTTATTCGTGTATCCATGTGAATTCTATTTAATCACGCATCCGGGATTTTAAGGAAACAATGAGGAGGGATAGGTAGTTCAATACAAGTTATCAAGGAATCTTGTAGACCTGTGTATGTTTGAAATGGAAAAACATATGCATCAAGTGATAGCGATGGATTGGTTATATATTTCATATTTCACTGCCCTTGTGAAAAGGGTTTTGTGTGAACAATATGTCAGCCAGTAGCGAAACTCATGACTTACTGTGTGTGGTCTCAGTAACACTTTTAAACCAAACTTCGCACGCTTTGTCTGTAAAAACTAAATGACTGATTGGGTTTAGAGGATTAAAACAACGTCAGCTTGTAATTGAACTGTCGTTTAGCTCAACTAATGGAAAACGAGAAATGTTCTTAACGTTTCGTATTTTGTGTTACGAACTTGGGTGTCTCAAAGTTTATTACAAGTTTAGTATTCAGGCCCGACCGGGGGATGTATTTAGTCAAGGGTGTCAATGATTGAACGCGTCTATGCGTATATTTTCTAGATCTGGATCCTCTTGCTCTGCGGTTCCGTGAGAACGTTCAATCTCGGAAACGCCTATTTGTTTTCAAAATAATTATCTGTGGGGTTTTTGCTTGGTTCTCATTACACATTTAAATTTTGCGTCCGGTCTGTGAAAAGTAAACGCCTGGTTAGATTTAGATGATTAATTGTACATTGCCAAGTTCAGATTGAACTTTCATTTATTTTTACAAGAATGCGAGAAATGTTTGAAACTGAACGTGGTTTGTGTTAGAAATTCGTTTCGTTCTATTAGGGAGAATGAATCAAACTTTCCAATTTCTTAAGCCGTTGGTTTTTGGCTTTTAGTGCATCAGTTTCCTAGAATTTCGATGTGGTTCTCATTACACATTTGAACTTTGTCATTCGAGTTTGTAGAAAACCAAATGAATGAGTAATCGGATTCAGTTAGTATTAGTGACTTGCTAAGTTCAACTTGAACTGTCGTTCACCTTTCGTGGAAAATGAGAAGCGCTTTTTGAAATTGAACGTGTTTTGTGTTTTGCAAATGACGCTTGTGAAATCATTTTAAAATTTGAGCCCGTCCCAATGAATAAAGTATACTGTCAAGCATGAGTCACTGATGGATCGCGCCGTCGAGGCGCGGACCAACAGTGACTCGTGTTTGACTCAATTTTTTTTCTCTGATTCGGGAGGAAATTGAACAAACCAAATTGGCCAATCCGCCAGGTGAAGAATTCGTTCTACATTCTAACGTTACCCGTCCAGCCCGTAAAAAGTAAATGAGCGATTGTGAGTTCAATGTTGAAATTGTAGAAAAAATTACGAATCTGAACGTGTGACTAGTCGTTGTTATAACCGTCTCGATTTAAAAACAATTTGTTATTGAATCCGGTCTCTTTTAAAGATTTCACTTTGTCAAGCATTGTTTTGCCATCGCCCAGAGCAAATACCACTTAAATCACTTTAAATTTGATTTTTGAGGTGGAGGCAATGCGAAAGCAATGAATTTTACAGTTTAGAGGCTCGTAAGAAAATATTCTTCTCTGAATACGATCACTCAAATGTTATTTTTTTTACAGTCTGGACGGTCAAAGCTTGTGTGTCTGAGGATAACCTCAAAACAAGATGTCAAAAATTTGTTACTTTCAACTTGGTAATGTATTTGAACTTTCAAACAAATATTTATTCTAATACACTAGATATCTAGCTGCATAATCATCCACCACACAAGACATGTAGACACATGCTTTAAACCGCACAGTACACGACCAGAATATATCCAATTTGATAGACGTTATGCAACATTAGGGGATGTCAAAAATATAACTCTGTAGGAACAGGCTTTGAAAAAGCCCTAACGTATTTCCCGCGTGTCGTAAGAGACCACTAAATGAAAAAAAAGTGGTAGGTAGATTAACCATCGTCCAGGGCAGAAACTGATTACTTCCCTTTACCGTAGCGGTTCATTTCCGATCGGGATGTTTACCTTTTAGAGTGCTGTTGCTAATAAGTAAAAGCAATAGTAACAGTAAAATTGATTCAGTGGTGAATTCATAAATTATTTGACTCGAAAACTCCAGCGATTCGAAATCGACAAAATCCAAAATGTGTACATTCTCAGCAAATATGGATATTAGTGCATTTGGACAACTTTATGGAAATGTGTCTTTGTATGTCTATTATGGAACTTTGACCCGAGTATTCGATTCGAAAAAATTCCCAAAATAATTGATTTCGACCACGTCAAGTCATTTTAAATTATTAATGAAATTTAATGACAACCAATCGGAAATACCTTATGTTACTTATGTGTAACTGATGGACCGCGTCTGATGGACGCAATCCATTAGTAACATACTCAACATAAGATATTTTGGCAAAGTTTTCCGAATTGGTTCAGACCACATCAATAGATGAGCAGGTAGGTGAAAGATCAATTGATACAGACGAATTTTGTGGCCATGACTCCTTGAACTTTCCTACAAATATTTATTTTAATACATAAGATTTCTAGTTGCATAATCACCCACCACATGTGACACGTAGACTCATGCTTTAAACCGCACGGTACAAGATTAGGATACCGATAGACATTGTAGATTCAACATTAGGGGATGTCCAAAATGTTTGATTCGATTATTAACTCACAAATTATTTGACTACTCGATTTCTCCAGATGTTCGAAATTGACGAAATCAAAAATTTGTACTTTTTCGGTCAATTCACACCGCACAGAATATACCTGAATCAGCTACCCATACTCAACCCAGCTTGTTCAGACATTGAATTTCTGTCAGGGGAAAGCTGTGGTTTTGATGCTAATAACCACGACGCTCTCCACGACAAATTATCCCAATGGATATTGGCTATGACCGATATTTTCTGTTGAACTGAAACAGGTGTCCGAAAAAAGGAAATGTGGTGGCAAAGCCAAAAACAACCAGAAGATTATATCATTTTCATTCTGTGGGAGAGGAAAGCAAGCAACCGAGAATACAATTTAACCATATGGTGAGCCACGACTTCTCGTGCAGCCACCTGTTACAAATCGGGGGTGAAGGTTTTTGACACATTTCACTCATTTTTCTTGTATATGAACATGGTTGGTGGAGGAAGCCGTGGGCAGCGCTTACGTGACCACCGTGCACCGGCGAGGCGCCCAACAAACCTCTCGCACATAATCATTCCACAATGGGATTAGAACCCAGGACCTTTGTGATGCGTAGCTCGAAGCCTAACGCTTTAACGATTGAGCTATTCATTAGTTCCCACGTATATATTTATATCGAGTTCAAGTATTAGTGACGTTTTTGACGAAGCTAGAATCCGCCTTCTACGAAACTCAAACAGCATAAAAATTGAAGTCATAACTTTCACAACCCTCGGTAGCTGAAATTCTTAGTTCCAAACGCGACACCTTTCTCGCTCTTTAGAATATTACGTTCTGGGTGAAATATCGACGTAAAAGTATGAGGTGTTGACTGGTTAAGTCATAGACAACCAGAAGCTGTGGTTCATTTTTTACCGCTGCTTTGTACTATTTATAGGTTCCCAAGCTTTATATCTCATTCAAATATCAGTGACGTTTCCGATGACTTTTTTGCCACCGTAGTGACCAAAATGACCAGTAGCTATGGACCTGTGGGTGTTATAGTTTCAACCGCGATGTTTTCCACGCAAAAGTACATTCACGCTTTAGAGAATGGCGTTTTAACTATCATCGGCGTTAAAAGTATGTTTCGGTGGTAAAGTCATAAACGACCAGTAGATGCGGTGCGATTCTTAAACATGTTTCGATTTATTCATCAGTAGAATGCTACCTACCTCATGGTCAGTGACGTTTTGAAAAAAGCTTTGACGATGAAAAAAGCATTCGACTTGTGGTGGCAACAGTGGAACCTTCAGAGTTTTCAATGTAACTATCAAACAAAGATAAGATTTGTTTAAGTACAATATAAAGTGCCCGGTCTCTACGATTCATAACTTTGAACCATTCAGAACTAAAATGAAACGACGCTTAAGCCAATACAGCCATATAACTCTAGATGAAGCATTCACAATAGCCGCGGTTTCGAGTTTCAACCGCGGCCCCTTCCAGGCAAAACTTCATAGTACGGTCTTCAAGCTTTAGACAGTAAAACAAATAAATAAATTGATAAAACGCTAGTAGGTGTGGTTCATAGTATAACTAAGCAGCAAAAATCAAAATTTGAGTCATAACTTGCATAACATTCAGTAGCTACGTTTCTTAGTTTCTCACACTTAGCATATTACGTTACGTTCACGGCAAAACTAATATCAACTTGAAATAATGAGGTTTTAGCTGGTCAAGTCAGAAACGACCAGAAGCTACGGCTCATGTTTTACCGTTTTGAAAAGTACAATCATATTTGATACATAAAATCCAAAAATCTTGCGAACCTACCCAGTTCTAAAAAAACGTGAGGGGGGGGGGGGGGGGCACAGCCGCCCCCTATCACTAGTTCCCGGCGCAAAGCGTGTACACGTGATTCGCGAATTCAGACGTTATTCAAGCGAGAATACGTTTTATGCTAAAATCGGTAATATCATAACCATGGGTTTCATAATTTCTATAGTGGAGGCAATTAGTTTGTGATGGTCAAAAAATGCGATAATTGCTATTTATTTTTGGTTCGATTCGAAAAAAATATTTGAATCAGATTTGAATTCCAAATGATCTGGTTTGGCCCAGTCCTACCTAGGATTAGAAAATAATATTTGCAATCGATTTTTTCCGAATCTGATTCTAGTTGAATAATTTGAAATTCATTGAAAAATATCAATGAACGAGAATTTTGCGAAAGATTTAGAAATATGTGTTAACTTTAAACATACTCGATTTGATTTATGGTATATGTTAACTATGAATTGTAAAATAATGCCATACGAAACGCCCAGTAGCTGTGGTTCTTAGTTTCAACCGCGAAACGGTCCACGCAAAAGCACATTCACCGATAGCGTTGACGTTCGAGGTGTAACTATGACCAACGACTAACGTGAGCAACAGGTGATAAAATCATAAAAAAGACGGCGGTTTATGCGGCCACTACGGTTCCTGTTTTAAGCGAGTTTCTATACCGCGCACTGACACGTTTATTGATGCACTCGTCTTATATTGTTCATGCTCTGTAGGGCTTTCGCATAACGTACCTAACGTATTTCCTGCGTGTCGTGTGAGGCGGCTAAAAGGAAGAAATGAAGTGGTTGATGGTAAGAAGTTTTTTCCAATAATCTTCACACTTTGGAACTCACTTCTTTCCTTTAAAACTCGTGGCATTAGACATCTGTCAGGAATGAGGGTTTGTCAGTTTTTATTACTTTATTTCATGCAACTATTTACACTTCAATGATTTCAGAAAACTTTATTTATGGTATATCTCCTGCAGCCTTTTTCTGAACAAATTTCGATAAAAAAAATTGCAAAAGACACAGAATTAGCAGAGTAATAAAATATAAAAAAAATCCTATATCCGTGGTTGTTAGTTCAGCAGCGACGCCTTCCGCGCAAAATCACATTTACCGACTACAACATTTCGACGCCGGGGTTGTTGTGGTGAAATTAATAATAACGACCTAAATTTAAGTGACGGTGAATTTAAGAGCGTCTGAGAGATGTGGTTCATAGTTTCAACCGCGATATTCTCCACGCAAAAAATAGATTCACGCTTTAGACAATGACGTTCGGGGGAAACTAATAGCGACGTAAAAGTCTGAGTTTCGTTGGTAAAAACCAGTAGCTGTGGTTGCTTTTTGAAACATTTTTTGTACATTCATTGATGCCCACGCTTAGTGACGTTTCGTTGAAACAAAATTAGACTAATCGGAATCTTGGGGTAGTCATAGTGATGTAGACCAAGCACACAAAACACTGGTCATGCCACCATACCGGGGGCATCTTCCAACCAACCAACCAACGGCTAGACCAGAAAGTTGGTGTCTCAACTTATGTTGATAAGTGACGTTTTCCTTTGAACCAAGCCGGAGTTAAATAATCGGAACTTCGTGGTAGTAATAGTGATGCACTACAATCAGTAGACGTGATTTTGAGTTTTAACCACAGTTTACCCCACTATTCCAGGATGATATTATATTGTTTTTCGCCGTGTGTCCGGATTGTTCATGTCATTTTCTTTGAATGAAAAAGCCTCAAAAAATTACATAGCAGTATTGGTAATATTGAAACTTTTTCTACGGTTTTGTTGCTACCAGACACAGAAAAAGGGACGTTTTCATGTTCAAATATATCATAAAATATTGTCCCATTTGCTAAATTTTCACCTGTTGGAACTCATTTTCCTCGTGTGTCTGAGTAGCTTGAATTCTGTCTCCATCTATATAACTGAGCACAAACAATTTTAAATACGCATACAAGATCCGGTTCTTAGTTTCAACGTCGTATCGTCTACGTAAAAATAAATTCCTGCGCTTTAGACAATGACGTTAGGGTAATACTAATAACGACGTAAATGTATGAGGTTTGGGGTGATGAAGTCAAAAACCAGACCAAAAAATTGCTGCCTACCCTTTCGGTAGGCGACGTTTTCGTTTAACTAAATCGAAGTAAAATAATCGGTTCTCACACTTTAGACAATGACGTTTAGGGTAAAACTAATAACGAAGTAAAAGCTAGAGGTTTCGACTGGTAAAGTCATAGACGACCAGCAGCTGTGGTTCACGTTTTAATCACGGTTATTCATTGTTGTCTACGCGTATGGTCAGTGACGTTTTCGATGAAACTGAACGTATTTCCTGCTTGTCGTAAGAGGTGACTTAAAGGAAGCAAAGAAGTGGTAGACGGTTTTATTATCACCAAGGGCAGATATCGCTAACTGCACTTTGACATTGCGGTTCAGTTTCGTTTGAGATGTTTTCGGTTTAGAATGTAGTTGCTGGTACCACATCTTTGAGTCGCCATTTGCTATTAAGTGGCCGTTAGTTGATTTCTTTTAGGTACAGCTTCAGCAATACTCAGAGTGAATTTCAATAAAAAAGAAAAAAATTGATTTTTGTGACATGACAAGTGGCTTTGGCTAATAGTTTCAACCACAGTTTATACCAAAAAATTATAAATAACTGAAAAATTGCACAGAAACTGTCATAACTGATATGTAAAAAAGCTCAGCAGGTGCTTTTCTTACTGTCAACTGCGATACCCTCCATGCAAAAATAAATTTTCGAGCTTTAGACAATGAAGTTTGGGGTAAAACTAAAAACGACGTAAAATTATGCGGTGTTGGCTGAATCAGTAGCTTCGGTTCAAGTTTTAATCGTGGTTATTCATTGTTGCCTACGCTTATGATCAGTGATGTTTTCGATGGAACTAAATAAGGGAAAAACTGATTCGTGAGATATGATCAATAGCCACAGTTTAAACCAAAACCCATATATATGTAAAAATATTTTTATATTTGAAAATCCGTGGCATTTCCAATGAAACTAAAATCACGCAACAAATCTGGTTTTTTGTAGCAGAGGTGAGAATGACAAGTAGCTGCGGTTAATATACTTTCGATCACAGATTAAATAGTCTTTTTTGATGAATAAAGAAATTACAGAAACCAATAAAGTCATAAATACTGTGCGAATTTTGCTATGATTCATTTATTCGGACGCAGGCTTACAATTAGGACTGGGCAAAACCGAATCGATTGGTATTTTCGAAGGATTTTTTCGAATCGGATCGAATGACTAATCCTGTCCATATAAAAGTTATTCGACTTTTACTATTATAACTTGTTTCCTTTGTTAAAATGAAAAAATTTACAGTTTACAGTGTATTTCCATTTCACACTAAGAGCAACTATTTTCATATTTGAACAAAATCGATTGTATTTCTTTGCTAAAAATGAAAATTGCACTCAATTTAACGAGTTTTTTCTTATGAACGATTTCCGATTGATTCGAATAATTGGTGCCTCGAACCGATTCGAATCACCGAATCGAATTGCCCAGCCCTAGTTACAATGTTTGAACGCTACAAAATTATGAACATTTTGCAAAAAATGTTATGCAATGCAGTCTATCAGTGGCTCATGGTTGGCAATATATCTGATTGGACAAATAAGTTTCGACAAAATTAAAACATCGGTAGTAGTTTGAATATTAAAATATGCCCAGAGGCAACGCATATTTAAAACAGTACAATAAACAATATTCATACGAATACCACGTAAAAAATTAAACGTAACGTAAAAAGTAAAACGACGTAAAAAGAGTCAGAAACGACCAGACGTTGCGGTTTGATGTTTCAACGGATACAATCATTGATGCCCACGCCTTATACAAAAATTTGAAAATCTTTGACGTTTTCCATGAATCTCAAATAACGTAAAAATCGTAGTAAAGGATAAAATGACCAGTAGCTGAGGTTTATATAGTTTCGACCACAGATTAAAACGTCATTTGTGTTTGAATTAAAATATCGAGGAATCTTATACAGTCATAAATATCTGCCTGGGTTTTTGCTCTGGTTTATTTATTTGTACCCAAGCTTACGACGTTTGAATGCCACACAATTAGACTTGGGGAATTTGATTCGAATCGATCCGAATCACGCATTATTCGAATCAAACGTGGATCGTTCATAGGAACGAAATCTGTCTGACTAAACTTGAATTTTCATTTTGAACGACAAAATGCAATCGATTTTGGTCAAATTTGACCGATTATATTTTGTCGTTAAAATATGAAAATCGTTGCTCTTAGACATGTAGTGTGGATTAAAAATACACTATAAACTATAAACTTCTTGATTTTTAAAATGGAGACAAGTTGTAATAGTAACAATGGGATATTCGTTATTTACATGGAATTAGTGATTCGATCCGATTCGAAGAAATTATCCGAATCGGATTCGAATTCCAAATGATTCCGTTTAGCCCAATCCTGCTCATAATCAGAATCATTTTACAAAGCCTCTTGTGTTAAATATGCGCCACTGGTGGATTATGCCGATGAAACGCGATCCATCTATGGCTCATTCTTGTTTATGCATGCACGCATGCATGAAATCTTCAATATGTAATCTAGGCCAACGTGTTTACCACCAGGATATCGCGGATTGAAATAAATAAATACCATTGACTTTGATATTTTTCTCTCAGAGTGAGGTTTGTTAGGGTATTAGAGGTGTATTATTTTTTTAATAAAGCTTGCTAAAAATAAGCTTAAACCTGCAATCCGATGTTTTATCATTACAAAAGAGAGCAGTGCTAACGGGGTGATAGTAAAATCATCTATTTCTTCTTTACTTTTGTCACAAATAGCGTTGGAGCAATTCTAAGGCCAGAAACCACAGGAATCTAAGTAATGAATATTGACTTGGATATTTTAGTCTCGGAGCGAGAAGTGTTTAACTGTTAAGGTTATTTTCTGAACATAATGAAACATCAATTTTTCAATTGTGTGTTTTATTATAACAAATGGTGCTTTCGATTACTGTAGTTCATGTTCACTAGACTGGGTATGTAATTGGTACAAAACTGTCATTAAAAAAGTTCATAATAGCCTTTGCTGTTAACTTGGGGACCAGGCTTGACGGTTGTCGCTTCATCATCATTCAATCAGTAGACATCAACCAAACACTATTTCGTCATAATAGTAGCATCTCCAAGTAGTATTTTCATCGATTTATCCAACGAGAGCAATCGACCAAACAGCTGGAGCTCGGCAAGGTGACCTTGCCATGATGATGTATGTGTCCAGTACAATTGTTTCACCAATGTGTAATCAGGGCTGGGCAAAACCGAATCATTCGGTATTCGAATCTGATTCGGATAATTTTTCCGAATCGGATCGAATCACTAATCCCATATCAATATTAAATATCACAATTTTACTAATACAGTTTGTCTCTATTATGAAAATAAAAGAAATTTATATTTATGAATTACTAATATTAGCATAAACAGACTTATAGGCGATATATTTTCAATTCACACAGCATATCTAAGAGCGTAAATTTTCGTTTTTTTAATGTCAAAATGGAATCGATTTTGGTCAAATTTGCTCTCTTTAAAAATAAAAATTCTATTTCATTTAGCTATATTTGTCCCTATGAACAATTCCCGTTTAAATCGAATAACTTCTGATTCGGAACGATTCGAATCATCGAAAAAATTGCCCACCCCTAGGTGTGATACTTTCACTATACTATTTATCAAATAAAACGATTAATAAGAGGAATTACTCCCCTATTATGTATGAGGATTACACCCCTACAGATAAATCACAACTTGATCAAAAACCGACATATTTCGAATCTCTACATCCTACCGTCTATATGAGATTAACATCCACCGTTAGAAAAAAGAAACAAAATACCCAAACATGACCTGAATTTGGACACGCAGGAGTCACATAACTATCGCACCTTGATTGGCACTCAACATAACTTAATATAGCTTTGATTCCTTTTTTTTCACTCAGGGTCAGACCGCGAAACTTAACTTTCAAATCGTATGGGCGTAGCGATTGGCTGACTAAGTTATACTCATAATTTACTCCAAGAAACGATGATTTCGGTTTTTAAAACTAAAAACTTGATGATCTTATTAAGTTATTGAGTATGAATCTTAGCAAAAATATATTCTACTTTGTAAAATGTATCCACAATTCACATATAGGATACATTTATGAGGCGGGCATGTGTTTTTTTTTCACATTTGTTGCGTTCCGGGATTCGCAAATGGAACTAGAGTCTGAGCCAGAAACACCACATACCGAATCGGTCCACCATATCAATATGTGGTGCGTGGTATGTGCCTTGTCATTTTACGTCACATAGGTTATATATTAGGCGCAATTTTGAAATCCGTTCATACAGAGCAAAACTCCATATGTACTATTGCGACATTTTATTTTTTACTTAGAGTTCGTTGTAATGCCAACATAGGGCGTGTCGAGGGCGTGTTTGTTTGTCACATTTGGACAAACTATTTCCGACAATATTTATTAAATTTGAGAAAATTAATCATCAGAATTATTGGTTTGTAATAAAACACCTTTTCCGGGGAGTCACGTTGAAAACTTGAACTAATTTGTTTACGATAAACTGGAATGAGCAATGATTAATGTGAAATTCCAATGGCAATTCGTTCGATTCTCCTTCAGAAAATTAAAAATATACATACTATGATAAAAGTACTGTAAATTTACAAACATTCAAAACGCTAGTGAGCCGTTATGGTAAAGTGCAGTTAGTGGTACCTCCTCTGGACGCTGGTATGCCCACCTACCACTGTCTTTATTCCATTCCCTTTTATTTTTAATGGTCGTTTATGGCCGCTCAGAAAACACGTTTAAATTATTCCAAAACCGGCACCTACAGGACAGAAGTTTTCGAATTTCTTGAATTTCTCCTGGGAATCTGCATTTTGTGTGTATTAATGATTAAAAAACGACATAAATTTAATATCGAGGACGACAGCAAATAATTAAGGCAAATTAATGTTATATTGCTGATCAAAACGTATTGAAACTTTTCACAAAATACTAAAGAATTTATATTTCAACAGTGAACTAGGAAAAAGCGCCTTTGCCGTAGTATGGCGCTATAGGATATGTTAGGATTATCGTTTATCCTATGGGGGAGGAAAGCCGAGAATAGGACTTGGCCAAAAAGAGCTCGTGCCCTCTCGTGCAGACAACTGTGTCAAATCAGTGGTGAAGGTCTTGGGATAACATGTCCTATTTTTCTGCATGGACCTGTTTGGCGCAGGAAGCCGCAAAAAGAGCTTACGTGAACCCCACGAGATTCGAACCTAACCTAGGGCGATCAGAGATGCGTAGCTCGCAGTGTGTTCCTAGCATTTCACCAATTGAGCTGACCCGGAATGCTTTGTTCATTCCAGATTAAAACTAAAAAATTTGCTTCCTCCTCACCACTGACATTTCATCCTATTTTTGATATTCCGATTTCTTCGGATTTCAATAACGTCAATTAATAAACAACATAAAGTTACGACTGATAATACGACGCCACAAAATGACATCAGACTAAAAGATTCAGTAACATGGAATTTCAAAAATAAATAAAATGAAATTAAATCAAACTGTGACTATTCTTCCAGGAATAAGAAAAATTAAACAACATAAATAATTAAAATTGTGAAAATTTTTCTGAGGTATTTACAATTTCGTCGTGGTATGTGTATCGTGAGCGAAATAAGGGTTTTCACTTTTCATCACCATAACTAGCCATCCAGCAGAATCAAAAATATTTATATCGTTTTTGTAGTTTGCAAAACTTCGTTACAAAATTTCGTTACTCTTTTTCGTTGGAATTCTCTCGCCCAACAAAGCAAATAAAAGACACGTACTAATGACTAGTTTTTTTCAAAGCCACTCGTCGGAGTGGATCACCCTGAAGGCCCTGCACCAGTAACCACTTTGGTCAGGGTTAGAATTGTTGGGATAATATATATGACCTTCACCTATTCGGCTCAGTCTACCCAAATCATTACACCCTGGGTTAAGTGGTGGACAAGGGAAAATCAACCATACAACAATTCATACAACAACTAAGGTATGCTCGGTTGAATCGAAAAGATCACATCTTTTCAATGACCGGTTAATAACCCTTGTCTAAACTTTGCCGCTAGTAAACGGCCATATTCAAGTTGATCCACTTTTTCGAATGGCTATGTAATGCCTCCTTTTAATATCGCTGAGTCAATGAGAAATTTACATATATCTAGAACCTTGGACCTTTGTATAGTTTATAATTATGAGATTTTTCCGTGCGTGTATATACCGATAATATTTATCTTTGTGGTTGTAAGACATTTTGACTATATATATTCTGATTTTGTCGCAGATTAGTAGTTTAATTTATTTGCTTGTTACAGCCACTTCTTAGAGTGGATCACCCTGTCCAAGACCCTGTGACAGCGACCCCTTGAGACGGACAGGGTTACAATTGTTGGAAAGATAAGATATGATCTTCTCCTGCATCAAGTTATTTCATCCTGGATTGAGTGGTGGGCATGGATAACCGATTCGGACTCGCCGGGACTCGGACCCGAGATATTCAACCTGCTATGCCAACATGTGGTTTTCCCAAAATTCGCACAAGTACTTTAAATGCTTTATTACATTGTAAAGGGCTTATTCTGCTAACCATATATGAGAAATTCCTCACTCTGGAAAACTGAATAGTCATAGTGATATACAAAAAGTCATAGTCAACCGAATTTGATTAGAGAAAAAAAACGCCGCGGCGGTGCGATCCAATAATGACTCACGCCTAACAAACACGTTTCATTAATGATTTTTCTGATGTTTCTGAGGTTTCGCCCCCAACATACAAAATCATCACAGCCGTAGAGTCTCGGTCCATCCTTGGCATTGCTTGTAGCTTATGCTTTACTATAAAGACCGTGTTAAACTATATATGGTAGTTTTTTTGGATTATGACAAATATCGGGGGACATGATGATAATTAGTTGGGGGTTCCTCCTCAATAATTATTTCTAATAATAAGTTATCTATCCCAAATTTCGAGTACGCAAAGCACGGTATATGACGTATGGATGACGGGATATATGATATAATATATGAGGCAATACTAATATATATTTCAAAGAACATCAAAAGATTTTATGATAATACTGGATAAATGGAAAAAACATTTCTCCCATGCTCTAACAGTTCTTCGATTTGAAAAAAATTAGAACTTTATGTTTTCGAATGATGTACTATATGTCTTTTCCTTCAACATAACGGGAAATTTGCTCTTAACAACCGTTGGGCACAGACCTTTGGGCGAATGGAAATCTATTCTGCGGTACAGCCACTCGCGTAACATTTTGCATAAGGGTAAGCTCCGTTGCTAAAGCGTCAAAAATCGAATTTTTGGCTGACTGAAAAGCCAATCAGAACTGCTTAGTTTTACATCTGGTCGGTTTCTTTCGAATCTTATTTTACTTGAATCTAAAGATTCGGAAAGATTAGATTCTCAAGTATCTGTGGCAATGCTATGGATGATGTTTCATTAAGCCAAAATGTCATAAATCTTATGATACCACTTTTCATATTTGCAAATTAGTTGATGACGTCATTTTTATTTTCATGTGATGTAGGTGCAGGCGTGTCGTAATGGTGTCTTGCGCGTCGTCACAAGGACGCTCGAAAAAATACCCTATAATTGCCTTAGGCAGATTGCAAAGACAGCTCATCGCGCTATATGATGTAGTAATATTAATAATAATCTAATAATATATATATATAGGCGTAGAGACAGGCTGACAAAATTATACTCATAATTGATTCCAAGAAACGATGATTTTGCTTTTTGAAACTAAAAACCTGGTGATGTTAATAAAAAAAAACTGGGGTAATCAGATTACCTGATAAATTCGAATGTGTATGAAATATTGTAAGTAAATCATTCTATTTTGCAATAAAAGTGTAAATTCATATAAAACTCGTCTCAAACCTATTTCTCATTCAGGCGTGTCTTTTTTATGTTTTTGACTTTCCTCGAATTATCAATGAAACTGTAGTATAAGCAAAAAGCATCAGGAACAGACTTGATCATATATATTAATGTATGGTGGTTGGTATGTGCCCTGTCTTATACAACTAGGGCTGGGAAAAACAGAATCAATTCTTAGAATTTGAATTTGATTCGAGTAATTTTTCGAATTGGATCGAATCATTAATTCCCTGTAAATAACAAATATCCCCTTGTTTACTATTATAACTTGTCCCCTATTGCGAAAATAAAGAAATTTATAGTTTATAGCGTATTTTCAATTCACACAAAGAGCAATTTTCATAATTTAACGACAAAATATAATCGATTTTGGTCAAATTTGACCAAAATTGATTGTGTTTCGTCGCTAAAAAATGAAAATCCTTGTTCACTTAACAAGTTTTGGTTCCTATGAACGATTCACGACTGATTCGAATAAATTGCGCTTCGAATCGATTCGAATCGAATTGTCCAGCCCAGTTTGCAACACGTAGGAATAACATTAGAGCAAGAAATACATCATACCAGTTCTGGAGCCCGTTCATACAGGACACAGGATAGAATCTTGTTTATTTATGTCTTAAACGTTCTTATTTCGAGTTACTAAAAGTTTAAAACAATTTTTTACTTAGAATTTGTTGTAAGCCAAACATGGGGCGTGTCGTGGGTGTGTTTTTCACAACACGCCAAATCTGTCACTAAATTCCGACAATATTTAATAAATCCGACAAAATCATCAAAACTTTTAATTTGTAATTAATACTCTTTCCGGGAGTCACGTCCAAAACTTGAACTAATTTGTTTGCGATAAATTCAAATAACTGATGATTAATCTGAAATTACAATGGTAATTCCATCGATTCTCCTTCAGAAAATGGAAAACCTCTACCCCTAAAATAAATTCAACTTCTTCACAGACAGAAGGGAACCGCTATGGTAAAGTGCAGTGAATGGTATCTCCCCCGGGACATGCAATTACCATCTGTCACTTCCTTTATTTCCTTAGCTGCTGTAACATTTGAATAATTCCAAAACCGGCAACCACGGGACATTAGAGCACGAAATGCTCCCGGAATTTCCATTTTGCGTGTAATAATAATCACTATAAAAACGTCATGAATTTTAATAGTCGTGGTCTGCAGCGATAATTATAGTAAATTAGTTATATAGTGCCAATCAGAATGAATGTAACCATATACAAAAGATATTATAATGCAACATTAAATCACGATTGAATGTTTCTGCCACACCGTAACGCGTCATATTAAACTGGGATGTCAAAAGCGTTGCAGTACTCGGTTCGGCCGAGTTCCGAGCATTTAGAAAAATATTCGTCCGAGCCGAGTAGCTCGGTCTTTCTCTTAAAATTAAGTTTTGTAGACATAAAATGAGGCCAAAAAGTTCAAGAATAGCAATAAATCACAAAGGGCGTGGAGAATATATGCAAAAGCTCGCGCAAATTATCATCGACATTATCGAACTCTCTCCCGATTTTAATTTTCTATGAATACCGAAGCACGAAATCTAAAGACCTAGAACTGACTAAGAATACCGAGTAGCAACCGCACAATTGTTTGTTACGTCACAAACCTTGGACTCGGCGCCGAAAATCAGCAAAGATCTTCCTCGACCGAACTCTAAATTCGGCCGTGTACCCGGGCTCGGATTCGGACTGCTACATCGCTATATTTGACGCAACTTGTTCATTCCCGATTAAACGTCTTTGCACGAAATGCTTCATCATATTTGTTAATATTTTAGTTTTTTGGTTTTCGATAACAAAGCGTCGTTGGTAATCAAGAAACAAAAGTTGCGACTGATAATATGACGCCATGAAAAGATATCGCGTTCATCCAAAAGTATGGTGACGTAAAAGTTAAAAAGCAAATAAAATGAATTCAAATCAAACCGTGACTCCCAGGAATAAGAAAAATTAAATTAAACATAAATAATTAAAAGGGAATTCTTTAGAATTGGGTTTGTTTGAGTTATTTACGATTTCGCTGTGGTAATATCGTGAATGAAAATGGAATTTTTATTCTTAGTTTTGAGGTCATCCTCAAATATTTATGTTTTCTTTATTGAGATTTTCTTTAAGCAAGTTAGATCGGAAACATCACATTAAAAAACATACGGATAGATGATTAGGGCTAGGCAATTCGATTCGGTGATTCGAAGCGATTCGAAGCAGTTATTATTCGAAAAAATCGCGAAATATTCATAGGTTCAAAAACTATCCCAGGGAAGTGAAATATTCATTTTTCACGATGCGATCTATTTTGGTCAAATTTGACCAAAACTGATAGTATTTTTTCGGTAAAATATGAAAATTGTTGCTTTTAGACACGGAGTAGGAATTGAAAATATACACTATAAAATATAAATGTCTTGATTTTCACAATGGAGACAAATTGTAATACTAAAAATGCGATATCTGTTATTTGCACGGAATTAGTGATTCGATTCGATTCGAAAGAATTATCCGAATCAGATTCGGATTGCAAATGATTCGATTTTGCCCACCATATATATATACCATACCATCAACTGTCCTCTAATTTAAAAATGCTTACAATAACAAATACACCGCTCTAGTAAAGTGCAGGGTGTGGTATCTGCCCTGGTCAAGTGCAGGGTGTGGTATCTGCCCTGGTCAACGGTAGAACCACCTACAACTTTTTTGCTCTCTTTCAGTCCACTCTTTGCTCATTCAAAAATTAATTTACATGACCCTTTTGGAAATTTGTAATTAGACGGTTTATAAGTTCAATCTGTGTGACATCACATCTGATTATATTTCTTGGTTGGTCGTAAGGTTGCAAGACATTTTTGACGTAAATTTTAAATTTAACGACGGAAAGTTTAGTAGGCAATATGGCCTGGTGGTTAAACATGTTGACATTGCAAGTTGAAAATCTGAGTTTTGAGTCCTGGTGAATCCGGCTCGCTAGTCCATGTCCTCCGCTACACCCATAGTGTAATAACTTGCTCAGGCTAATCCGAACAGTAAAAGGTCATATCTTTCCAGCAATGCCAGTCCTTCCTGTCTATAAGTGGCTGCCGACGAGCCCACCAAAATTAAGTGTTGTCTAGCTAGAATTCTTTTAAACCCATTTCATATCTGCAAGTTTTCTAGTTCTTAGAACTTGATTTCAGGGATGAACGTTATTATGTTTATTCCTATTCGTTTCTCTAGTTAGAATATTTTGGCTCTTTTTTCCGATCGGATAATCTCAAGAAATAAGTCAAATGCTCATATAATAAGGATGGGACACCGGGGCGGGATTGGCGCTGTACTGCTAAAATGTTTTTGTTTTTTTTTATAGCCACTTCTTAGAGTGGATCACCCTGTCCAAGGCCCTGTAACAGCGGCCACTTATAGACGGACAGGGTTACAATTACTGGGAAGATATGATCTTTTCGTGTTCGGCTTAGCCTACCCAAGTTATTACACCCTGGGTTTTAATGCCCTTCGATCTCTACATGCTTTAAATGGTTAAAACTCCAGATTATACGAAAGACATCGCGATTATCTTTATTTACAATTATCATCGCTGATTCACACAGATATAATTTTATAATTATCTGGGAACTTGAACAAGTTTTGTTTATAGGATTATTCTACATAAGTTTGCATCCGATAATTGTTTTCTTTAGTGGTTGTAAGACATTTTAAATTTATATTTTGTATCTTACGCTGGTAAGCAGTGTATTAACTGAACCAATTTTAAAGCAATTTAATCACTACATATTTTCAAGTGGTCAAAACCTAATTCCCGGGATGTACATAAGTATGCTTATTCATATCCTTCTTGCAAAAACTCATTTAATCTTACAAAATCCTTTAAGCACTTATTATGCTATGATGGGCTTATACTTCAAACTATTGAGAAATTTGAACTTTTAACACTATTAATCCATAGGAGTTGAGGTTCTTCAATATTGGGGTCTGAAGGAGTGACAATGGGGGTAATTTGACAGTGTTAAATTAAAAAAAACATGACCCGGAAGCGTGTTAGAAAATTTTTGAGTAATTTTACAAACCACAGATAAATTTTAAGTAAAAATATATTTTAGTGTTAAATTTTGGTCGTAAATTGCTGTTTGGCTTTGCAATTTCGTCAAAATTTTTGGACGCCAATACCTGGAATAGAAAGGAAAGGTCTAAAGTACAATAACTTTAACCTTTATTACAAGTAAGTACATATTTGCGGAGCGTAATATTTTTCCCATTAATTTTCCTTTTTTTAAAATTATCGGCTAAACGACTATCAATAAAGTCGGTTAAATCACATTTCGGTTTTTTGGTTGATTTGTTTGTATTATGAAAAATTTCGTGGAACTTGTGGTAATTAGTTGGAGGATTGTCCCTGATTTTTATTCTTAATGATTAGTTGTCCGTCTCAAGATAGGATACTCAAACCACGGAATATGACGTATGACAAGCAATACTGAAAAATATTTTAAAGGTTTTTGATGATTTCTGATCTTGAAGCGATGATGGTATATGAATATGGAAAGAATATTTTACTTTGCGGTTTTGAAAAAAAAAAAAATCAAAATGAACTTTTTGGCCAAATATGGATTGTTGATGAATCGCGCCGCGAAGACGTGGTCCATCAACAGCCCATAATGGGCATATATCTCATCGTCTTTTCAACTTATATGCAATTATGAAATTATGAAATATGCAATTACTGCAAATGACCAGTAAATTTACTGCACTTCTCTTACAGTGTACGTCATTTTCTGTACTCCAATTTAGCATCAGTTTCATTGAAGAAATTATAGCGGAACACTCAAAAACAAACTTCAAAAACATTAAAATGGGCTTTCTTTGATGAACTGGAGGACGTGTACAAATTACTTTTCTAAAGGGCAACCAACTTAGGGGGGTACAGGCGTAGCTTTCACCAAATAACCGAATGGTCGAGTCGCGCATTAGTTTAAATCAGGCGTCTGGCTGTTCTGTAGAAATACTTAGTTTCCGAGCAGCAAACCTTAGAAAACTGCAAGTAAACAAATAGTCCGAGTAGTCTTGCTGTTATTCAAGAATTCATCTTTTTCCATCACGAAAATTTTGATACAAGGTGTGACAGAGGTTCGGTCATCTCATCACCTTCATTAATCACAAAATTCCGACAGATTTTGTCATTCCTGCTATTAATCATCAGAGTCATTGCTGGGTAATTATTGGTTTGTCCTTCCGGGGAGTCGCGTAAGAGTAAACATCTCTTTTATTTTGTCAAAACATAGGAACCATAAGTGATTCATACTTAACAAAGCATGTATAATAAACATAATGCTGGCGTGGATAGGCTCGAAGCCCCAGACCCGGAGAGTCTGGCTCGTTAATACATGCCCACCACTCAACCCATAGTGTAATAACTTGGGTAGGCTAAGTCGAACAGGAAAATATTATATCTTTCCAGCGATTCTAACTGTGTCCGCCTATAAGTGGCCACGGGTAGGGTGACGCCTTCCAAGAAATGGCTAAAAAAATAATCCCATATCCGTGAGTCAATGCTAAATAATCTTACCCGTCCATGATTGGTTTCATACGTAGTGGAATGTTAGGACAAAAAATAGCTCTCATAACGGGATGAAGTTGTCAACATTGTTATGCAACTCCAAAAGATATGATAAACAGCTGCACCTCGCTGAGACCGAGGACTGGACCACACATCTATAAAGTGCATTACGTAGTATCTGTTCTGGGCGATGGTTCAACGATCTTCAGCTTCTTAAAAATTGTTTTTTTTCTTATTGCTTTCCAGCTGTCGCTGTTGACAAAATCTATAATATGACAAATGCTTACCGAATCAGAAACACAAAATATGGTGATATCGCCGCCACACATGCTGTGTTTATCTCACAACAAATTCACACCTCCGATCGTCACGCTAGTAAGAATGTCGAGAATTTCATAACTCTGTTTACTATAGTAGCACAATAATTCACTACTTGCTTATAACCCGAACCTAAATAAATATGTATTCGAGTTACTGTTGTCTAGTAAAAAATGACTCAAGTTTAAAAAATCGATATTCATAATGACAACACTGTAGCTCCCGCGTATTGACCCAAAACAAATACACACATCCTATTGTTACGCTGGTAAAATTTAGGAAAGGAATTTAAGGATGTTTCAAAATCATCGGCGCAAGTGATTAAGTTTTATGATTCAAAGTATTGACTCAAATATTGTTCAAATCATTGAATCAATTTCAATGGCAATCAAATGCGGATATTTTGTGAGTTGCTGATACTGGGTGAAATGCCCAGAGAAATAAAAATAAACGGAGAATGATATATCTTCTTTCTATTTCGTGTGAGAGGAAAGCCGGGGATGAGGCTTAATCGTGCAATGACATTTCACGCGAACTCTTCTAGTTCCGAATTGGGGGTGAAGATACCACACCGACATTTTACTTAATTCCCTGTGCAGGAGCATGGTTGTTGGATACTCAATAGAATAGCTCATATTAGGCTTTTTATCATTCAAAGTAAAGTATGAGTCACCTCAACGGCGCGTTCCCTCAAGAACTTATACCTAACTAAACATATTTTTCTTTGCTGTGATCCGCGTTGGAAAATGTACCACAGCCACGCATCTTTTATTTGACCCATAGCCAATTCACACCTCCGATCGTCACGCTGGTTGAAATGTCGACAATTTTAGGAAGTTCAATACTCATCGCGTCGCGAGTGAATAATTTGTTTGATTTAAAGTATCAGGTGTTGTTAGAAACCACTGAACCAATGTTCCTGGGCACAAATGGAATGTGAAACAGGGATCAAATGTGAATATTTTGTATATTGCATTTGTTGCATATGAACCACGACAAATTCACATCTCCGACCGTCACGCTGGTAAAATTGACGAGAATTTAAGGAAGTTCACAAGCCAACGACACAAGTTATATGATTCAAATTGATCAATGATCCGTTAACGCAGGGTTAAAAATGAAATTGCAAAACAATGAATGTTTTTGTGAACGGCTTATAAATTTTTATACACCGTGAGAGATTTTCCTAACATTTAACTTTGTAACGTTTAGTGTTTTGTGGCTCGTGTTGTAGAGATGTACCGATACCACTTTTTCGCCGATACCAATACCGATACTTCAAAGTGAGCATATACCGGTAGTCAAAATTACCGATACCGATTCTCATTACAAATGTCTTCATATATGCTACAGGTACATCCTTAAAAACCCGAACCCGAAATCTCATTTTAACAAGCATGAACCACTGATGGATCGCGCCTGTAACATGTATAGAAAAATTATTTGTAATTGTGAAAGACTGAAACCGATCTCCGCTTCCCGATGTTTTTCCCGGTTCAGACATATCATGACGTATCATGACACCCCAACACCCCAACCCCCCCCCCCCCCCCCCCCCCCCCCTAATGTGTCCGATTCTCTTTGAATCTTCTGGATATCCATCCTAAAGAATAAACAAATGTACAGAAGTAAGGAATTTGTTTAGTAGGGACTCGCCTGTTTTGAAAACATTTGAATGAATGTTTTTGGAATTCACTCTTCAATTTGTCATATATAGTTAGAGTGTTACTGGAAAGGAGAATTTAATGTATACATCTTCCCTTAATACTCACGTGAAGTAAATGCGCTTTTTTCAAATTGCCAAAATAAGACTTCACCATTTAGTATTTTCATAGATGGAATGAAATCAATCCGTCAGTAAAAGCGACCGTCCAGGTGCTTCCGTTAACAACAAGTTGTATTGCTTGAAGAGGGAAAAATTGTTATTTACATGAAATTCTTGATCCGATCCGATGCGAATATTCGAATTTTGAATCGATTTAGCCCAGCCCTATCGCCGAAGTGCTTCCGTCAACAACCAATAATTGGCATTCATCTCATCCACAAGGAAGTTTTAAATTTTAATCATTTGCTGAAATAATCATTTGAAATAATCATTTGCTGACAATGAACAGTAAATCCACTGCACATTTGTCACAGTGTATAGATATATATCTTGCGAAATTCGCAGAAAACAAATACTGAATGACTTTGAACTTCCAATTCATCAAATAAAATCTGTGATTTTGTGACTTGCAATGCGTGTAATGTCTTGTTTGATCAATTTGATCTCAGCACACGTCTAGACTTAGATTTGAACAGCTCGTGTAAAACAACACAACTTGTACAGTGAAGGTTGTACATGATGTACACGACTTCCGGTTGATTGAAAATCTTCGACCCTTTTCAAAACCAAAAACTCGACATAGTTTTTAACCCAATAAATGGTGCTTCGTACTTGCTGACGTAATCAAACTAACATGACGTCATATTCATCGAACAGTTTTGTATGCTTTTATAATTAGGAAAGGTCATTTGCCGATCTTGAGTCACAAATGTAATCAATGACTCATGCTTTTATAAGCCTGTGCATATTTATTGCATCATTTCTCTCTAGTTTTAAGCTACATCGTAGATTATAGAAGACGCGATTTTGAATTATCAAAAAATCATTGCATCCAATGAACACCAAGTATGACCACGTCTCAGCTGAGCAATGCCAACAGTAGCCAATAACCGAGAAAGCTTTTAAAGAAGAAAAAAAGTTTTTACAATGTTTTTCTCATCTGGGAGGATTATTGAGAGGTTACAAAAATGGGAAGAGTTAAATCAATGATCCAAAGAAAATTAAAGAAATTAAATATTTTGTATTTTGAACCACATAAAACTGAAATACTTTCTGGACACCACAAGCTTTTCGTGTGTCAAAGGTCAGTTGACGACAGTACATTTCGAGGACAGAGTTCAAGGGTCTACAATTTCTTCTTGAAACGCTTTACTATGAGGGCTTTTACATTTTAAAAACGTCTTCTCTGTGCACTATCTTCTTGCATTATGCAACAACTTTCAACATCATCTCAATCAGAAATTTTTTGTCCAAACGGAAAATATCCCAGGGAAAACTGAACGCCATGGTAAAGTGCAGAAAGTGGTATCTGCTTTGCATGATGAAAAAATCATTTACGACTTCTTCAATAATTTCTCTAAGCCGAATAATTTGATTATATATTCATCCGCTATATTACACATGTCCGCTAAGTACCATTAAGAAACAACTCACATACTTTCCAGACACCACAAACTTTTCAATCAATAGATTTGACATTGATAAAACGCGTCACCTACATGAATCGTTAAGAAAGTGAAAGGTCAGTTGACGAGAGTACATTTCGAAGGCAGAGTTCAAAGGTCTACAATTTCTTCTTGAAACGCTTTACTATAGGGACTTTTACATTTCAAAAAGTCTTCTTTATGCACTATCTTCTTGCATTATGCAACAAATTCAACATCATCTCGATCAGAAATTTTTTGTCCAAACGAAAAATATCCCAGGCGGAACCGAACGCCATGGTAAAGTGCATTCAGTGGTATCTGCTTTGCATGATGAAAAAAACATTTACGACTTCTTCAATAATTTCTCTAAGCCGAATTATTTGATTATATATTCATCCACTATATTACACATGTCCGCTAAGTACCACAAAACTCATAATTAAAATACTTTCTGGACACCGCGAGCTTTTCAATCTATAGATTTGACATTGATAAAACGCGTCACCTACATGAATCGTTAAGAAAGTGAAAGGTCAGTTGACAGCAGGACATTTCGGGGACAGAGTTCAAAGGTCAACGACTCTCTTTAAATTCTCCTTCATGACTATATATTTGATTAAATATATTGTATATTTGATTAAATAAACCGCCAACATAAATCGTTGAGCTGGTGGAAGGTCAGAGTTCATCGGCAACGACTAAAATGGCTTAAACTATCTTTTTAAGGTACACACTTTGTAAAGCGCTTCATTTATATATTGCATTATTATCATGTATTCTAATTAAACAAGCTTCCACACTTTGAAACATGTTGTCAAACATGCACGAGCCATTGGTAGATATAGCCGACGATATCTTTTAGTAGCTCTCCGCTATTGAGTGGCTGTTGTTTGGTTCCCTTCGGGAGCTGTTTCCAGCCCTGCTTAGAGTGAATTTCAATAAAAAAAATACAACATATTGAACCTACGTTGCCAGATTAATAACTAAAGCACCACGATTTTATAGACCGACTAACCGCCTGCATTAAAATTTTAGAAATTGATTCTTAAATCTCGTCATACAGGTCAATCAGAAAAAATATTTTTATTTTATTTTTTTATGGAAGTTCTTGTAAGCAATGCCGAAATTAGTGCCTCAAAGGAGCTCACTATTGGCCAATCGGTCGGCAAAGCTACTACAAAAGTGCCAGCAACTGCCCCGATTATGATAACGTTTTTGTAACAAAAAATTATTAATGGGATTGATTACAATTCCCTTTCTTCCGCTTTGTAGGCATAAAGAATTCTATTTTTGACGGGATTATAATATATGATTTACATCCCTTTCTTTACGCAACGTTAGAAGTGAAGTGTTAAATGTATTTCATTTTGTTGGATTTCTTTTGAACACGAAGCGACAAGGAGAAACTATAGTTTTAAGTGTAATCCCGTATTAACTTTGCTTATTCATACAAACATGAAGCATAAATTAGCAAAAACGTGTGTCGTTATAGGGCTTATAAAGAGTTCTTTTGAATGTTGTCTGTGACTATCAACTTCAACGATTCGATTTGTATTCCATAGCATCAATTTAAAGGAGAAAGTTCATAGTCATAGTTCAATGTTGTTTCCTTCTACACAAACACAAATTTTATTTTTCCCAGTATGAGCCACAGATGGACCACACCTGAATCGAAATATCCATCGGTGACTCATACTCAACAAAGCATGTTAAATCAAAATATTTCAAATATATTAGAGGAAATATCCGACTGTTTTTGGATTCGAACTATATCCTTGTATGACTGTATCCTGAATTGAACCGATAAATAACATTGCTGTTTATTATATTATAGATAGTCAAGCAATAAAGTTCCAAAACAATAATGTCACAGCTCCGGAGTTTACTAATGTATTTCTTGCGTGTAGCAACCCAGTCAGTCTTAGAGATTTTGACAAATATGTCGAAATTTGTAATACTTCTTCAGGGTTCCCTCCCCAATTTCCTAATGACAAGTTATCTGTTTTAAGATTGGATGCTCAAATTACGGCATAGAACTTATAATGGCGTAATACATTACAAGCAATACTGAAAAAATATATATATAAATAATTAAATATATTATATATAATTTTGGAAAATATCTGAGAGTAAAAATTAGATGGTTACGTCATTTTACACTTTCCTTTTTCCCGGTAATTCAATACATAAGAAGGGACCAATTTTTGTGTGATTTCTCTGGTAAAATAATCAAAGAGCATCACGGGGATTTAAATTTTCGTTTATATTCCGTGGGCGGGCCTAGTGGTTAAACATGTTGGCATCACAGGTTGAAAATCTCGGGTTCAAGTCTGGCTCGAAAATCCATGCCCACCATTCAACCCAGGGTATAATAACTGGGGTAGGCTAATCCGAACAGGAAAAGATCATACATTTCCAGTAATTGTAACTCTGTTCGTCTATAAGTGGCCACTTTTGCAGGGCCTTGGACAGGGTGATCCACTTTAAGAAGTGGGTATTAAAAAAACTTTATTGATTCTACCATTTACAGTAAATAATCCTTTTTAATCACGAGACTGGGTGGGGGGGTGAAAACGCAGAGTTATTGTGCAGCACAAAAGGAAAAATGGGCAAAAAATAAAGAACTGCTTATCGTGGACTTTTAAAGAGGTCTCCATCTCTTTTCTAAATTCAACTTTCCGTTCAAAATATTTGGTAGAAGGTGTTACAGAGGCACGGCCGATATCATTGACTCAAATTAATCACAAAATTCCGACAGATTTTGTCATTCTTACTATTAGTCATCGGAGTCATTGATGAGCAATTATCGGTTTTGCTTTGGGAGAACGAATACGCAGGATTCCTCTAGGCGAAACACCATAGCCCAGATTACCGGGTCGATGCTCAGTTACCTTAACGGCCCCACTTCCACTACTTTAAAAATTGCAAGATACCTTCAGTAACTCTTCAGTAACCTTTTGGTGGGCGCGGTGGCCTAGTGGTTAAACATGTTGGCATCGCAGGTTGAAGATCTCGGGTTCGAGCCCCGGCGAGTCCGTCTCGCTTATCCATGCCCACCACTCAACCCAGGGTGTAATAACTTGGGTAGGCTAAGCCGAACAGGAAAAGATCATATCTTTCCAGTAATTTGTAACCCTGTCCGCCTACAAGTGGCCGCTGTTACAGGGCCTTGGACAGGGTGACCCACTCAAAGAAGTGTTAAAAAAAAAACTCCATCATATATACTTGTAGGATTCTTAGTTATGTCAAATATAAAATATGTTGAAAGCAATTTTTGGCATTGTTATTTCTCTGGATCGAAGAAACATATAACTACATAATGTCGAAATGTATTTAAGGCAATTATCATACACAGTATCTGCTCTGGGCAATAGTATAATAATTTTCCGCTTCATAGAAAATACTCTTCCTATTATCTTCCGGCTTACAATATCCATAAAATGGCTCATGCTAGACGAATGAACAACACAAAATATGACGCCGTTACAGTCACACATGTTATATTTGACCCATAGCAATTCACACCTCCGATCGCCACACTGGTAAAAATGTCGAGAATTTAAGGAAGTTCAAAACTCATCGACAGTGATTAACTTTTATGATTCAAATTAGCTGAAGTGGGCTCAATGACCCGTTAACACAGGGTTAGAAATGGAATGTAGAACAAATAAGTGTAAATTGAATCAAGCGAAAATTGACTCAATTGAATCTTGGCAGATCTTGAAAATATGGCCATGTAACATCTTGCGTCTTGTTTTCAAGGCTAAAAATAGCCCACACCACCAAGTGTTTTTAAACGCATCGCGGTGTCATAATTTTCTATGTGATAACTTTTTTGTCGGTTTAATTTTTGGTTTTCTGGAGGTACTATAAAAATATGCAATTAAATAGAAAGAACTTTATTCTGCGACTCGACTGTTTTGAAACATTCGAATTGGGATGAATCTGTATTGGGTCGCCATTTGGCCTGGGTAGTTCGATTCGATTCGAAGCGCAATTTATTAGGAAACGAGAAATAATTAGAATATTTGTTTTGGGGGTTTAAATAATTTTAAGCGTTTAAAGTAACATTTATTTAACATTATCAATATCCGAATTCGTCATTTAACATCTTTTCTCCATAAAACAGTATACATTGTCCATATAAGGATTACTAATTTTTGCTATGCTTTCTGAAGTACACCGCATCGAAAGCCGGCAGATGTGGCCATGTTCAACTCGGCTTCGAATCGGCTTGCACATGCAGACAGATTTTAATACTCAGTTTTATCGTTAATTATTTTCCCATGAATTGCTGACTTTTATTAATTACTGAGACATTCCAGCTAATTAAGCGGCAAATGACTAACATATGAACTATACTATAGAGGAGTTTAGATGACGTCATTTTTATATCGCTCAGTCAGATCTAAATATGGACGAATGACCCAGGTTACAAATCTCTGATCATCGAAGCTTAAGCTCTGTCTCGAACGATGTGTCTGCATAGTCGGGATTGTGATCGATGGTTTTATTGAATATTTTCAATCAAATGCCACAGGTTTAGTGTGAAAAACTCATTGTATGAATTTCCTGAATATAATTCGTGGTTTCCATTTTTATTAGAAGTAGTGCATATTAATGGACCCGTAGCATTGAGGGGCGGGTGGGTCTTTCTTGTACGGTTTTTGGAAAACCCGTCGTGTTAAATCACAAAAAAACTTCAGAAGCTCAACCGGGTGGCTCAGTCGATAAAACCCGATCACATTGTCCGGAAGTTCGTTGATTTGATACCACTGTCCCATCATAAAATTGTGACAAGTGTTTGAAATCGTTTAAAGATATAACAAAATTTTCAATTTTTAGATCCATTATTTCAACACATCAGATAGATATGGTAATTTCTTGATATTTCCTGATAAACCTCGTTCGTATTATCCGATTTCTTGTTCGTTTGATGGATTTTCGCCACTTCAGCAAGGGTTAACTTCGGCAAAGGTACTGTAACGGAATTGCATCAAGCGTTTTAAATCGTTATAGAAAATATCACAATATTATCAACCTTCAAACCCATTATTTTAATCCATCAAAAAAGTTAGAGATTTTGCGATATGCACTGCGTGTGGTCTCATTCAGCATCAGTTTTAACTCAGCACGCGTCTAGACTTGGATTTGAGCGATCATAGTAAAAACAACGACTTAGCAATGTATGTGGCGTCCACGAACTTCACGATTAAAGGTTAATGCACTTCGTTCGATATTTCTGAAAAAAAAATTTTGCATTTAAAAATCGTTGAGGACTACCTTTGTCGGTGACGGCATTATTATGGCATGCTGTAATTGGATGCGATTTTTATTCAATGTCATTGGACTTTATTTTTATTTCTTTCATATTTTAACAATTATGATTCGAATCGATTCGAAGCACAGGTTATTCGAATTATCGTTAATCGGCCATATGAACAAAAACTCGCCAAATGCATTGGAATTTTGTATTTCTTCGTTAAAATGAAAATTTTCGCTCTTGGACTGGAGTGTAATTGATAAAGAGTCGCTTTCAAGTCTGCTAAAGCAAATATTTCTAATTTGCAACCGTGAAATAGTAATTGTAAAATGGCGCATTTGTTATTTCCATGGAATCAGCGATTCGATCCGATTCGAAAAAATTATTCGAATCAGATTTGAATTCCAAATGATTCGATTTAGCAAAGCCCCACTTGCAAGAGAAATTTTTGTAAAAATATATTTTTTAATATTCGTTACTTAATCCAACTGTCATCGATATTTTTCATCACAAAATTAAACTTTTTTTTTAAAATTGAATTTTGAGTGGAACACCTGGAGCAACGCCCTTCAACACCGACCACTCAAGTACAAGCACGGAAAGCGTTTGATCTGCGATATGGACCGAGCCTATCTAAGTCATTTGACCTTGAGCTGTAGTGGGGTTAGACAAATTTATAAATGTAAAAATTTTATTTGTAATTTTTATGCAGTAAGCATAATAACTCGTCATAATTTTGTGCGAGGAAGTGTCTAGTAATGTGCGATCTCAACAATAACGCGCATTATTTAAAGTGCTGTTCTCACCAAATCAGAATAAATTTCCATTTGAGTTATTACCAGAAAAACAAAAATCATTGAATTATTATAAAATACCCTTTCTTTTGACATATTTTCCGCTTATAAATAAAGCAGTTTATAAATACAACTATACATGATGTAATCGAACAGCTGTTCCGTGTAAATCGACACCCAGTCCCCGGTGTCTTTATCAACATAAACATAGACGCTATAAGTGGCCAGTAACATTGAGGTCAAGAACCCCGAATCGCGACTCTCTATAAACTTAAGAATTGAAATAACTTAACGGCAATTGAGATTAGATAAAGGCATGAGCTAACGCACGTCTTGTCGCGCATAAAGGTTTACCAAACATGGCATATTTATGTTAAAGTTATTGTTTCTAGCATTCTGAACACTGTAATAAAAATGCAGTGAAATAACCGCTTTTGACAGTAATTTTACTTGGCTAAAAATCGATTTTTATTAATTAATGATAGATTGTTGGCGGAACGCACCAGCGAGGTCAACACTATCAACAGCATAAAAATGGCATAAATCTTATCAACGTGGTGGTTTCAAAACTTTTTCGAAGTCGAAGTGACTTCAAAAGAACTGTTAATTTACTGTACTTTTTCAACATGTACCAGGTCAGAAATTTTCATATCAGGGCGCCTTTTGTTAAGTATGAGTCACTGATGGATCGCGCCTCCGAGGCGCGGTCCATCGTGGCTCATGCTTGAGAAATTTGAATTTCTGAATAATCAAGCGCACATTTAGATTTTTCACCGAAACGTAATTCGACAGCTCTGAGTATGTACAATATATCTCCGACTAAAACTTCACAAATGAAATATGGTTTAAACAACCCAGCTCTGTGGGTGGCAAATCTTCTCAAAAATCGTGATGCGACTCAACCCGACCCCCTTAACTTCGGATTGTGATCTTAAGCCACTTTTTATAAGATTAGATTTGAAGTTAGATTGCTTTGTTATTTTAACAAAAGCTAGCAGGTCGTTCGATTAATCTATTGCATTATTGAATATATTGTCTAAGACCGCGAGATTCTAAACAGTTTATTGAACTTTACACAAAATAGTGTTTTTTACTAGTTTGAGTAGGCGAAACCATAACCAGTAAAATTTATTTTGCCAACTATTTGCCATAGATGGACCGCGTGTAATCGACTCGATTCATCAGTGACTAACTTATACAAAAGATGCTTCAGACAAAATTTCTGAATGGTAACCGGAACCAAATATTACGTATCATATTTCATGCCCTGTTGCATGGGTTTTAGAATTGTCCAATCTTTTTTCTTCTTATGTATCGTAACAGGCGGCAAAAAGAAACAAAAAAGCGATAGACTACTTTTCCATTTCCGAGGGGAGATACCAGTCACTGCACTCTTCTATGGTGGTTCAGTTTTGTATAAAATGAACAGAGCGCAGTTTCTCGTGCTATATTTTGTAGTAGCAACTTGTCGCGTAGGTATATGTGGCCGTTAGTCGCCAGCCTAAAAGTGAATTTCATCGTTTAAAATTATTTGAAAACGAGAAGGTTTTACTTGAAAAGGAGAAGGAATTCAAATCTAAAAATTACGTTGAACATCCGTTGATGATGTCATTGCTCTTTTGATAAACTTTGCAACAAAAGACCCATAAGGATTAAAATTTAAAATGCCACGATTGGAGTCACAACATGTATTAGTGGATAAAATCATCCCGTTTTTTTGTCGCATCTGTGACTTATACTTGAGAAAAAAAAATGATTAGGCATGACCGATTCACGACCAGGACTAGGCAATTCGATTCGGTGATTCGAATCGATTCGAAACACGATTCAATCGAATCGGTCGCGAATTGTTCATAGGAACAAAAACTTGTTGAACAAACATAGATTTTCATTTTTAACGACGAAATGCAATCGATTTTGGTCAAATTTGACCAAAATCGATTGTATTTCGTCATTGAAATACGAAAATCGTTGCTCTTAGGTGAATTGAAAATACACTAAAAACTATGAATTTCTTCATATTCATGATGGGGGCAAGGTATATTAGTAAAAATGGGATATTTGTTATATACATAGAGTTAGTGAAAAATTCTTCAAAAAAAAAAAATGTAAAAAAATACAGCACCAATAATGAAAGCCATTCATTTGTTCGCCAATGACGTCAGAACCCGTTTTGTCCCATTTGCAACAAAAGACCCATGCATGCGCAAATGCATGTACCTCTTACGTCATATTGGCACGTATATTTTGCGCCAAAGGTCTGTATTTCCCCATCAATATAAATTACCAACAGCCAGGAAAACCATAATGCATTTGTGGAATTTTGAGCTGTGAAAACAGTCTTACATCAAGATTATGTCAAGATATTTATTAACATTGCAATGAGAGGCATCTTCCAAATACAAAATGTTTGCCCAAGGTAGAAGAAATGCCGCTTTAAAAATCATGCTTTGAGGTTGGGACTGGGCGATTTGATTTGGTGATTCGAATCGATTCGAAGCACAATTTATTCAAATCAATCGTGAATTGTTTATAGGAACAAAAACTCGATAAATAAAACAAATTTTTTTAACGAAAATTTTTTATTACAATAGATTTTGGTCCAATTTGACCAAAATCTCATATATTTTTTTCATCAAACAGTGAAAGTTGTTGCTCTAAGACATTGAGAGTGAACAGAAAATACTCTAAAAACTATAAAATTTTCAATTTTCACAATAGAGACCAGTTGTGATATTATAATGGTATATTTGTTATTTACATGGAATTAGTGATTCGATCCGATTCTAAAAAAACTCATCCAAATGAGATTCGAATTCCAAATGACTCGGTGTTGCCTAGCCCTATTTGTGGCCCTTTTTAATACCATTCATTGTATTCCTGAAAACAGTTTTGTAGAAAATTGCATTGATTTATTATATATGCATAGAAAAATATAACGACATAGTTATAATGACATTTATTCCATTTTCTCACAAGTCAACTCAATTATTAGAATCAGATTTGTAGAGATTCGATTCGAAATGCTAAGAATCGATTATTGATCGAATAATTATTATATTCTTTGTCACTATAGTTAAAGCCCTGTACTTGTCAATCGATATAAATTTTCTCTAGTCGAGAAAATCTTAATGCATTTTCGGAATAATTAGGATGTGAATGTTTAGGGAATGAAATGAGAGAAAATACTATTTATGCCCCCAGTGACTCGTTCGGCATGGTTTGGGATTGCTGAATATTTTTTTTTCATCAAAATTCAATTTATGCAAGGCCGGAAGCAGTGCCTAAAAGGAAACAACTAATGACCACTCAAAGGTAAACAGCTGCTAAAAGATGTAATACCAGTAACTGCACTCGAAACTAAAAACACCCCAAACCGAACTGAACCGCCATGGTAAAGTGCAGTGAGTGGTATCTGTCCCGGGCAGTAATAAAACTAACTACGGCTTTCTTTCAACCTTTTAGTCGTCTCTTACGGCACGCAGAAAATACGTTAGTGCTATTAGTGCGGAGCCCCCTACCTACAGGGCCTGAGTTCCTAGTTTGATCAGGTCAAGATATTTATTAACATTGCACATAGATGCATGTCTCAGTTTTTTAACAAGCAAAAATTCCTGAATGAAGGTATCACGTTCTTATTGTACTTCTATTAGGGCTGGGCAAAATCGAATCATTCGGAATTCGAATCTGATTCGGTTTATTTTATCGAATCGGATCGAATCGTTGATTTCATAAAAAATTCAAATAGCCAATTTTTATTCTTACTATCATAGTCGCCATCATGTTGATTAGGAAATATACAGTAACAAATTACAAGTATTAGCGTAAACTGACTTAAAAGCGATATATCTTCATTTTAACGACAAAATGCAACCGATTTTGGTCAAATTGGACCAAAATCGGTTGTATTCTGTCGTTAAAAATTAAAAAATACGCTTCATTTAACATGCTTTTGTTCCTAAAACCGATTCACAATTGATTCGAATGATCTGTGCTTCGAATCGATTCGAATCACCAAATCGAACCTAACTCCTATTATTACAAATTTTCGTCGAGAAATTGTACATTTATTGATTTTTATAGCAAATTTTGAAAGAGATATTCGATATTATTCCATATTCCATATTCCATATTCGATTCGGAAATAGCATCAAAATGAAAAATAACTTCTGAGATGTGACATTCACCAAATCAGATATTTTATTTTACCAAGCATGTGCCACAGCTAGGCCGCACCTCGGTGGCGCGATCTATCAGTGATTCATACTTTGAAAAAAATGTTTTGACTTTATCTTTTTGACGGGGTTTACTCGTAATTTCTCTTTAAATCTTAAAAGTTTTTTTTATTTTTTAATTTGAAAAAAGGATATGTAACGTTATAGCGTTTTTACACGGTAAATGGTGGAAAATAGAAAATAAAAAACAGGAATATTTTATTTAAGAATATTTTATTTTGATTTTATTTTATACGATCACATTCTGACCTCCAGTAAACCACAGAATCCACTTCGAGTAGCATTGGTGTATTCCTCCTCTCCCCCACTAATATTCACTCCTACTGTGAATGAAATGCGTTACGTAGAAAATGAAAAGGAAATAGCGGTTTCAAGCCATGAATATTTTATAGAAATCAAATTGGTGTGTTGCTTTTCATGGAAAGACTATTATGTATTTTTACGGAAGAACTGTTTTTCTACGAGGATCGAGTAATTTGTAGGTCATGCACAATTGAGTAATTGAGAACAAAAGTTTATATTAGTTAATTTTGGAGTATGAATTTAAATATGTCTGATATAAATATTAAATAAATATATATATATATATATATATATATATAGCGATTCGAATATGAATATATCAGAAAGCTGAAACCCTGTTGGTGGTGCGCATATCAAGTAAAAGTCAATTTGTGTCAGTTATTTTAGTATTTGTTACTTCAAAAATATAGAAAAACAACAAAACTTTATCTTTTCCACAGAATTATAGAACCGTTCATCATAATACATAGACTGAAATCATGTCATATTCCTCTAATGTATCATCCAACTATCTGCTCTTAATCCCGGGCAAGATAAGAAAATTCACAACCATAAAATTTATTTTTCAAGAATGGACAAAGGTATTGTGCACTTTGCCGGTGATAATATACACTATGAACTATAAATGTCCTGGTTTTCACAATGAGGACAAGTTGTATTACTCAAAATGGAATGGTTGTTGTTTACACGGAATTAGTGATTCGATCCGTTCGAAAAAATTATCCGAATCAGATTCGAATTCAAAATGACCCGGTTTTCCCACCCCTAATTATTATTATCTCTTTAAGAACTATTTCTAGTTAGAAAATTCTGTCAAGCCCTCTTTTGTTAAATATGTGCCACTGATGGACCGCGTCGATGAGGCGCGGTCCATCTGTGGCGCATGCTTGACAAAATTAAATTTTTGGCACTGGGCTGTTCATCATATACGTCATATACTGTCATACCTCCAAATATATATATCATCTAACTATCTTCCCCTTACTTCTCGGGCTCGATAAAACATATTCTCCCATATATTAAAATTATTATCGATAATCCCACACAGGAGCATTTATATGAAACTCGATAACTCAAGTGTTCTAATGTGTCTTCGTTATGTCAGAGATAAGCGATATCACCGGGTTGAAGTGAGGTTGTCTATACGGATGTGGCGACTTGTTATTCTGGTTTTTCAACTCCGGAGATGAGCGGGTGCGAGGGGGTGAAAGTTTAAATTTATTTTTCAATTGTCAGTTAATCCCACCCTGTAGTGATCTGCAAATACCTAATCTAACCTCCGATCTGTTTTATATCTTCCGGGGAGAATATCACGCACTGCATATTTCTACAATGTAACAAAAAATGCAACAAACTCAATGGTCTTTGACAGTAATTTACTTGGCGGTAGTGAAAAAACTCAAAATTGACTTTATTGGCAAATAAGGGTGTTGATGGAACGCAACGCGAAGGTGCGGTCCATCAGCAGGTCATAATTGGTATAAATCTCATCAACATGGCGTTTTCTTAACGTTAGAAATATGCAATTGCTGCAAATGACCAGTAAATTTACTGTACATTTGTTACAGTATATAGTCAATCTTTAGTAGCCACGTACAATGGTTATATTAAGTTACAAAAGTACGTGACCGAAATCAAAATCATAATGAGCGGCGAATGGTCTTTCTCGCCAACCAGGGTAAATATCACATACTGCACTTTAATACAGAGGTTCAGCTCACATATTTTGTTAAAAAAATGATTTGTCTAAAACAAGTGCACTGTAACAAAAGTACAGTAAATTTACTGATCATTTGCAGTAAATGCATATTTACTGAGGTAAAAACACGTCATGTTAATGAGATGTATGTCAATTATGGGCTGTTGATGGACCGCACCTTCGCGTTGCGTTCCATCAACACCCCATATTCGGCCAAAAAGTCAATGTTCAATTTTTTGTAATACAGCCAAGTAAAATTACTGTCAAAAACCAGTGATTTTGTTGCATTTTTGTTACAGTGTGTTTTGCGCTTAGAGAGCAGTGATATGGCTGGCACTATAATTTGTAAAATAAATCGTATTTACTTGATTGTAAGCCGCATGTGATAGTGTTAAAAATGTATTGTAACCGCCCTTGAATGCAAGCCGCATATACTGCCGGAGCCTATGTGGGTTTTAGCATATCTGGGTGGGCACGGAAATTATAGTGTTGTTACTGGTACCCGAAGGAAAAGAAAGAAAAGCCGCGGCTTACAATTGATTAAATACGGTATCTATTTGAGTAGTCGAAGTTGTTCTTCGTCTTCCAACCTTGTTTAAAGCGAACTTAAATAATAAAAAATATTTGTTTAAATATTTGCAAAGCTTGAGTAGATTCTAGTCTTCATCAATTCTAATTTCTATGTATTGTATATAACCTATAGGTAACCTTTCCATATTTTGATACTACATCCGTTTCAAAAAGTAATGAGACTATTAAATTGGTCGATGTTTTATTATTTTATTTGGTAAAAAAAACACTGAAGAGGCACAAACAATGAAAATTGACAAACAATTAATAGACCATAGTAGACATATTTTAACTGATTGGAAATCCAGACAAAACATTTTTGCAAATATACTCCTCAATTTGTAACTACGAATAGCATTGGTATAATGAGGAATATAATAATAGATACAATATTCCACGTATAGCTTGTTAGTAGGGCTGGGCAAAGCCGAATGATTTATATTTCGAATATGATTCGAATCGGATCGAATCATAAATTTGATGTGAATAACAAATATCCCATTTTACTATTACAACTTGTCACCATTGTAAGTAGCAAGAAATTTATGGTTTATTTTCAATTCCCACCTCATGTTCAAGAGCAACAATTTTCATATTTTAACGACAAATCGACCAAAATCGATTGCATTTTGTAGTTAAAAAAGTGAAAATTCTAGTTCATTCAGCAAGATTTTGTTTCTATGAACGTTTCACGATTGATTCGAAGAAATTGTGCTTCGAATTGATTCGAATTGCCCAGTCCTACTTGTTAGGCATGAGTAGCAGATAAACTGCTGAAAACGAGATATGAGTGACCCAAGCCTACGAAGGTATTCTCTGTGTTCTCTTATAATTGAGGCCAATTTTTTGTCAAGCGTGAGTCATAGATGGACCGTGTTTGGCGTGCGCTTCATCAGGAAATCACGTTTACAAAATATTCGATAACGTAACCTAGTCGTAATTTTGGAGCCGATATTCGATTTTGGGAAGATTAGATTTGAGATGTGATCCCGCAATAGGCATCCAAGAAAGAGTTTGCTTTAATTTTTTTTTTGTAAAGCATAAGTCACTGATGGATCACGCCGTCAACGGCGCGATCCATCTGTGACTTATGCTTTACAAAACTAAATTTGTTGATGGAGGCAACCTCGCACGATGCTAGAACTAATTCAAGTCTATGGGGCCTGAGAAACAGTAAGGATGCAAAACATTTTATAGTGATACTTGGAGCAAGATATCTCTCGTAGAATCCATATTAACACGTTTTGGAATGTTCATTTGAAATATTTTTATATTAAGCGTAACGACCAAACGCAGGCAGATTTAAATAATACTAACGAAAGATAAAAAATACAAAATGCAACAAGTAGCTTAAGCACAGTATGAAAAGGAACTTTTAATATAGAAACAAGCATGTCAAATGCTCATATATTAATAAAGTTTATTTAAACGTAAAAAATGAAGAAATTTTAGCGCTGGCTGGTCGTGCATGGTGCTGGGGAGGGCAGAAATAACAAAATATTTTAAACTCAAATGCGATATTTTTAAATTGGCATTGCTATCCAATCAGAAAGAGCATTTCGTTAAGCATGAGCCACAAATGAACCGCGCCTTGATCGTGCGTTTAATCAAAGTCTCATTTTAGGCAAAATTTATGCATGTATAAGTAATATTGATGCTTTTGACTGTTTGGTAAAATATTTTGATTGAGTCAAAAAGTTTTTACACATATCTGCTTAATTTTGTATTCAAAATTTCGCTCAAAACTTTTTTAACAAAAAATGATCGATTCGAGCTTCAGCGCGAATATTTTGTAATAGCTCAGTCCCCCGTACCACCAAACACATACCCGCCTTCCTGACTAGCAGGGCGCTTCAATGCTGCAGGATATAATATAATAATATAAAAATTGCTCTTTAAATAGTTTGAAGCAAATCGCTTAGAAGGTTATATGAAGTCGTTCAATAATTAAAAGTAAGTTTTTTTTTCAAGTATGTGCCACAGACGAACCGCGCTTCAATGGCGCGATCCATCAGTGACACATACTTGGTATAATTTGCGATGGATTTGAATTGAACTCGACTTATTGGCAGTGTAAAATAGCTTAAGAATTTTGCGATGTAAATCTTCGAACGTGTAGGCGTATAAAACTTTACTGACATTTTGCTACATGTAATCTTGCATGGTATTATGGCAACGACGTATCGCTTGGTTGGTTTATAACTTGTTGTTGCCGCAAACAATTTTCTCACTTTATTTTTCACATCGTTGCATAAGCGCTTCTGGTGTACAAAGATTAACATTCTTGCTCGACCGCTGAGCTATTCGTCTTGCGTGTTTTCAACTTTCTTAGAAGCGATTTCTATAACCTCAGTTAATTTGTCTTGTTGGTTGTCTGAAGCTGAATCGATATCGTAATTTGATTTATGATTGTTATTGCTGTCGCCTGATAATTGTCCCGACATTCCGCTCAACCTTTGCCGTTTCGGAGAGTCTTTCGATGCCGCCGAGATCGTTGATTTATTCGACGTGACGTGGTCGAAGTCAGCGGTGATTTCGACAACACATTGTCCGTTTGACCATTCAGGATCGCACCGTTTGTCGAAGTCACCTCTGTTGTTGAGGAATTCAACAGTCTTTGAATCAGAGAGGAGCTCTGTGTTATGTTTTTCGATGCAGACGTTACGTTTTCGCTTCTGGATTCTGCAAGGAAAAAAAGTTTGGTTTAAAACTCGATGTATTATATTATGATTTTTAGCAATACAAAATTGACGAGTACCACTAGCAATATACTTGGCAAAAATTCACAATGTTTAGATAATATACAACAGGCCACTTATGCATATGTGTAAGGCCCTAATACATCTTGAACGGATTTTGACTTGACCTATGCGCACAGGATCGTGGGATCATATCTTTCCAGCTATTCTAAACCTGCCCATCTACAAGCGGTCGTCGGTATAGGGCCTTGGGCAAGGTGATCCACTCCAAGAAGTGGTCATAAAAAATAGATACTGGACAACACTCGATTGCAAAGTGCTGTCTGAAGCTACTCAATCGAGCTTGTATTATTTATAAATCATATTGACGAGACACATCAGTTAGAAAAACACACAGGCTAAAAACACTTTTCCTTTGATCAAATACCTGTGGTCGGGTGAAACCAATCACTGAGATATATTTCGAAACAACGCCATGTTTTGGTTTATATACCAGTAAATATCATTAAAGTAAAACATGCACTCAAAAATTCGAAAATATAAAATATTAATTAAGCCAAATTAAATATTGACGAAGTGCTCAAAAATTTCAACAAATCATTTTTACCTTATTAGTGCAAATATTCCTAAGAGCACTCCGACGATAAGAGAAGCACCAATGCTCACACCTATCAGACCGGTACAGTTGTCCTCGTTTGTAGTGTTTTGTTTGTCGACCTCCATTACTAAGACTTTCTGTTCACAATTCGCTCCCCATCTGGTGGTTGGGCATCTGAAATAGGAAGAAATAGAATTTAGAATATGTTTTAATATAAATAAAACCCTTTTTTTATAAGTACTGCGATTTCTGCGAATCCCACTAACAGCACTCTATTATGGGGGATACGCCTTTCCCGGTTAGGTGCAAGATATTATAGTTGCAACAAACGTTATTAAGTAACAGTAGAGCTCTCGTTGGATAAAAGGATTAAAGCAGAGCAATACCTAAATAGCTTATGCTTTGAAGTATATAGATTTATATTTATAAATAAAAATCTGGGGAGTCAATTTATATATTTCCACGTACGTCGCTGTGAGTAATTACGAAATATGGGAATGTACGTGTCATTTTGTATAATTTTCGAATTCTTCAATTTTAATCACATCAAAGACATTAGAATTCCTTTCAAGTAACCGATTTTATTTAAATGCCACGACGGCTACTCACACTTCTAACAAGAGCGTGTCTTGAATGTGACAGAATTTGACTTTTTCGGCCCGATATAATAACCTCCCCAGTCAAAAATATTTTGGACAAACATGCTTAGCAAAATGAAATTCTGATTAGGAAAAATGTGTGAAATTAAACATACAATTTATCAATATGGCGCGCCAATAGGATGCCTATCCAAACATTTGAAGTCTGCCGTGGAATGTTTCAATAAAATATTTTATCGTATGCCTCACAAACATTGATGACGGAAGGTGTCAAACCTTGCGGGGAACATTAAAAAAATATGCAAGTCCAAATTCTTCTCAACAAATTGGGCGCCATAGGCGCGTGAAATTGCCCCCCTTGTTAAAACTCAGGGGGAGGGGGGATGTCATTTTATTTTGAATTGAACCATAATAGAGGCAGTTTGTTGGTCTCTTTTAGATAATGATTCCGGCCTTTCTCAGGGTGAACAGAATGCTTTCGACATAGCAGATGTACAGTGCATGAAAATTGCACATATGGGCCATATAACACCAGTGCATCACTGACACTATCATGAATGGCCTACGTTTGGTAAGAGATATACTTCCTTAAAGGCGGCGTTTACTGTGTAGTAGCTTGTAGACATAGGGAAGACATCTAGGGAGTCTGTTTGAACAGCTGTGGGAAAACTGATACAATGTTTTCCTATATGTCAGTCGACGGTTGTTAAACATATTATATGTAATGGAATGCGGTCTCTGTCTGATTTGACGTTTCTGTGGTCTGGCTACCGCTTTTATAAAGGTAACTTATTCTCTCAAGTATGCGCCACAGATGGACCGCGCCTCTGCGGCGCGATCCATCAGTGGCACATACTTAACAAAAGATGTTTCGGTAAAATTAATTTGATTAGATAACGCTTCTATGATAGAATTGTAAGTACACATGTATGGCATTCGTTTGTGCATATTATTTGAGTTCAAATGAGAAAGACGGCTTTGAAGAGATTAATAAAGGAGAAATATGCACTTAATCAATGAGGTTAGGATAGGATGGGATATCATTTTTATCCCGCGGGAGAGGAAAGCCGAGAATACGGCTTAACCATCAGGCGAGCCACGACCCCGAATTTGCACCATTGAATGCTTTTTTTACTTTACAGACGCAACTGAAGGAATTTTTGCGCGGCTACGGATTTGACAAAAAATCAATTAAAATGAAAATGTATGAATAAAACATTTATCATAAATAAAAAAATTTACATCAGAGAAAACAAAACTACATTAGAGTGCAGTTAGTAATATCCGCCCTGGGTAATGACATTTTATTATAATATTTAATTTTTATTTTATATTTTGTCTACTGTACGCAATAAATAGTTTAGGGCTTATCTAAACCGAGTAGCGTGCTATAATGTGGGATGGGATATTTTGGTTATGAAATTATCTACGTCATCAATCAATTCAACATAGATATATGGTATCTTGTGGATATCAAGATATCTTGTACGGTCGTTAGAATAGTCCTAACGTATTTCCTGCTTGTTGTGAGAGGTAACTGAAAGGAAACAAAGAATTGGCCCATGCTTTTGTCATCACCCAGGGCAGATAACATTCACTGCACTTTATTTTTGCTTTACCATTTAGTTCTGTATATAAAGAATCTGTTCTGCTTAGAGCGCAGTTCCTGGCTCTTTATATTGTAGTAGCTACTTGACATTTGATTGGGAGTTAGTTTGCCCTTTTTAGACACTGATTTTGGATTTCCTCAGGGCAAGTTTCTTTAAAAAAAATTTAATGATAATAGGTCCGTAGATGGAAATTTGATTTCAACTTACTCGCATCGTTTGTTTGATGTTTTCTTGTCCTTCAAACAAACACCACCGTTCACACTATGGTCCAATGTACCTCCACATGGTCCCATGAAATCCTCGGGTTTGGAACATAACTGCCATCGCTGAGCATTCTTAGCTGAAAGAGAAATTTTTGTTAACTATAGTTTGAATGAAAAATGTAAAACTAAATTGTACATCATTTTTGCTAGATGTTGCTTTGAAGCTATCTATACACAGTATATATTATATATGTAACTCGGTATAAATGATCAAAATTTAAAAATCTTTCTGGTGTTCTACAAATGGAGAATGAGTTGACCTTACAGAATGTATAGTGTTGGATATTCATTTTACTTGGAGATCAGCGAACTTTGATGGTTTTTATGCCGGTGCGTGTATATATCAAATACCTTCTACACGTGGCTCAACAGCGACTGGTTTAGCTAACCACAAAGTGCCTTGATGCAGAAACGGACACACTTCTTACTATCTTTAAAAGTCTTTTTAACAGATTGTGCCCCGATTCCTATTCGCTAAGTTATATTTAGATCACCAAGATAGCGCGAAAGCTGTGCCGGCAATTAATTCAAGCAAATCTCGTGAAATTTACACCACAAACACACTAGGCATCTGAGTGTTTACGATTAGGTATGCAATGAAGGATAACCCCTCAAATTTTTGTCGCTGTAATCTAATATGTACATTTATTCTAGATGTTCATCACAATACCAAAAGGTTGTCAGTACAATCAAAAATTTTGATTTGACAAGCATAAGCTAAGGATGGTCCATCAGTGACCCACCCATATAAAGCAAAACTGGTACCATGCACGCTCACTACAAGAGCGCAAAATTTTAGAATTGACTATAAAATCAATTTATTATGAATCTCATTTTTCAGAGTTTCCCTCCATTTCAATAGAAGTAAGTTATATCATTTACGTTTTTCATTATATCGATTTTAACAGTATGAATAAAATCATAGCATATTCGATGACATTCTTAGCCAAGGCTCTGTGGTAATTTACAGAATCACAAAACCGAGAACGTTTCTAAATCGATCCAAATTCTTGAATCTATAAGTATTCCAGGCAGAATTAAAACAACAATCGAACACGAGGCATCTCAGTGTTTACGCTGAAGCATACAGTGCCAAGCATAAACAATGAAAACGATTCTAACCTTTCTCAGTACCTTGGCATTGCTTAGATCGTGGTTTGGTGAAATCAAACATGATCAATGGAACGTCTCTCTGTAGTTCACAGGCTTCTGCCATAACGAAACATATATTCCAGAATATTTTGGGTCTTTGTCCCTGTTAAAGTTAGTAGTAAAGATTATGTTTTGAAAATGAAGTAAGTGTTGAAAAAAATTTAAAAGCCCTTTTACAAATAGTATATTTCTTTATTAAAACTCACCGAATTTGAACATCCCGAAGCAAAAAGAATTGCACAGAATTTTATTTAGAATAGGAATATAAATTAAATATTTATTTCTGCATTTTCCTCCAAAAAAAAAGATTTTATGTAGATTTGTATAGTCGTAGTCTCACGCAAATTTGCAACGATACAGACATGCAGATATTACACCGATACTATATGAACTCCTTAATTTACAAGCTTTATTTATATTAATTAAGCAGGGCCGGAAGCAGTGTCTACAAGGAACCCACCGACGTCCACATTTTAAGCAGAACTGAACCACTATAATATAGTAAAGTAACTGGTATTTACCGCGGGTGATAGTAAAACAATCTATCATTTCTTTTACCATTTTTTCGTCGCGTCTTACAACGCATATGTTTTGCTCTGTCTGTTTCTTACAATAACTCCATATTTTTTTCAATTTGATGCATATTTTATATAATATTTCTGCTAACTAACCTTCCTCGGTGAACAGTACAGTTGATCTTGATCAATATTCCACATCGGCGAGTTACAATTCATGGGGCAGGTGCATTGGTTATCTGGACCGCATATCCCTCCGTATTTGCATTTACCTTGTGCGTTGCATTTTGCTCCCGATGTCAAAGCTAGAATGAAAAAAAGAGAATATATTGCGTTCACAAAAAGCTTTAATTAATATAACAAAAATAATGCAAAAAATAGATAATCGGGGCTCGAAATTTGAAAACTTCGAGAAAAATGAAATATTATTTATCAGTTATAAATTGGAGGGAAGTTGGTGAGACTGGAAATATATTTTGTCTTGTTTCAGTCAGATAAAAGAAGAATTTTTTTACAAGTTTTGTTTAGTGCGAGTCAACGATGGATTGCATCGTCGAGGCGCGATCGATCCGTGACTCGTGCTTGACAAAAATGCAGATTTTTTAAGAAATGCAAAATCATTTAAACCAATCTCTAGATTTTTCTGTGCTATATGAGAAAAGAAGCATTTACACACGGGGATAAAGGTGAAGGGATTTCACGTGTAATACGCTTTCAGTCTGATCTCTGGGGACCATGGACATGCCTGGGAGCACGCGCGCGTCGAAACTGTGTAATTGCGTTTGACCTTGTGGGTGTAATTTTCCGTTTGGTTGACGTGTATTGGAAACCCAAACTATAGGAGCTTGGATGTTACTTAATCGTTTCAAAAACGGGGTTTTTTGACAATAGGAGTAGTTCCCATAGGCATTGACACTAAAAATACCCACCGCATTTTTTTCCTTCCTGAAATCATTTACGGAAATTAAATTGTTACTTCATAATGTATATTATAGCCTTAGTTTTACCATAAAAGGAAAAAGGCGCAAAAAACACAAAATCTAGTATTTTATCTCCTAGGCTCACTTCTTGGGAATGACTTAAAATGATCGTTTATGTCTCCTTGTCTTGGAATGTAATTGCTCACTCATATTGCCCACTGCGCTCCCATTCGTCGACGAGGGACAACTACAAACAGGGCGTTCCATTTCGCCAAGCATGAGCCACAGATAGACCGCGCTCGGAGGCGCCGTCCATCCGTGACTCATGTTTAAAAATACAGTTTTAGGGGTGAAATCTCACCGACCAATGTCAGAAATCTTAACAACCATAATCCAATTATATTTTAGGAAGTGAGTATTCCTGACTGAACTAAAATTGAAAAACCGATAATCCTTCTTGTCATAACTCAGTTCCTAATTGAGTGATATCGGTGCATTAAGAAAACGTTCTGTCATCGCCCTTATCATTGGGGAATAGAGAAACAGTACATTACTATTATCAAATGATTTTGAGAGATGTTACCAACGAATTGATTTTTTTTTTCAGAAACAACGAATTTAAAGTTTTTTTGCTCTGTTTTTTTTTTTAATTTATATTGGTTGCCCTTGAATGGTGGTTTCTTTTGATAGCTGCTTCTGGATTTGCTTAGTCTAGAAGTTTCAATAATTTTAAGTTATTTGAGAAGCTCATAATTTCTTTCGATTGCGAAATCAATTACACATTATTTTACGAAATTACAATGATTTGATAGCAATCACGCATAGTTTGAAAGCTAAAGCAGGGCGAAGAAGGCATTCAAAATTTGCATATATTCGGTAATTGCGTCTTTGAAATGTCCCCAGCGTAATGACCAATGTTTATAATGGATTTTATTTTGTCAAGCACGGGCAAATGATGGACCGCGCCTCTTCGGCGCGATCCATCATTAGCCCATGCTTGACGGAACTTTCATCACCCAAATGTTTTAATTGTGATGTGACACACATTAGGAATACTCCACATCGCAAATATTCTACCAATTAGGAAAGCGAAAGAACAAGTCAATTAGGGGGCATATCTCACAATATGTACAATGATTTGCTTTACGTTTGCGCAATACCCAAAACACAGCGGTGGATGACTAAAAACGATGATTACACCCTAAATATAAGGAAGTGTGTTAGTTGTACTATATACAAACATTACTCGGTGTATTACGTAGGAAACAGGAATGTACTAAACTATTAGAAATTATCTTACTTTTTATTATATATATATTTTTTTTATAGCCACTTCTTAGAGTGGATCACCCTGTCCAAGGACCTTCATTCTGTAAACCATATATCTATCGTATCTGCAAGCACAACTCACCAATTTCTCATTTCCATGTTAAAATATCTTAATTTATATAAAATATTTTAAAATAAATGTATCCCTTTAGAAATTTTTGCTGCGTACACCTCAAAAGAAAATTCATTTTTGAACGTCGCAGGTACAAAAATTTTTTTTGTATGAAATTATTGAAAACTTCTATTTTTTTTCAACATTATCGTCTTTCGAAATTGGCAAAATCTCCCGTATTTCGCAACCAAAATTTGAGGTTTCAGTTTATCACCACAAAAAGAAAATATTGTCAACAAAAACCTCAGAACTATCGAACAAAAAAAAATTCAGCCCAAGGCGTTTTTTTCATCTCTTTTAATCATCCGACAACGACAATAAGAAAAGTATTTGGCGTAGAAAAATGTGTCAGATCTATGAGACAGAAGCTTACACGGTCAATACCAAAAACGCTTTGAGCGATTTCAGAAGCGGCGAATTTCATCGGTTAACTTAATCATCAACTTCGGAGTGAAAGTTTGTTAATTTTTATCCATGTTATGAAATATAAGATCATACATTTGTTGAAGCATGACACGCTGATGAAACGCGTCTCTAAGGCTACTTTCAAAGATAATTCAAACATAATTTTACAACTGTTCGAATAACGTAATCATTAGTTTATGTATATTCTTTATCCATGGGCCATAGATGATCCGTGGTATTATTTGACAAAAATATCATTCTTCGTCGTGGGAGAATGAAAACAAAGTTCGGTCACGGGTAATTGTTTCCGTCACTTTGACATTTTCAACAGGTGAATTGTGTGTAAATAATCAACACGTGGGTACCGATTATGATGTCATCATTCATTGCGGTCAGGATATCCTTATATGGTGAACCGAGCACTCAAATTACAAATCGGGAAATGATGGAAAATTACATAGTTATAACAAGTACATTGGTTCTTTACTATATTAGTCATATTTAAGAGGAAAATTGCAAATCACTAAAATCTGAAGTGCATTATTGAATGCAACTTTGAAGTTGATACGAAGAAATATCAACAAAAAAGCCAACCTTTTAAAAAAAATTAATTTTTCTTATCTAAGCTACCTTTTTTAAATACATAAAAGTGGGCTTATTGGAGAAAATATGCTCAGAAAAGTATGACACATTCTCAAGTATTGAACGGACTAGAGTTTGGCATATCATCTACTTGTTATTATGTTTTAATTGACAATTAGTTTAGATTTTTGATCTGGATTTCTCATTTGATATTTAACTACTTACATTAATTTTTTTATAATTATCAGTGAAAATGTATTCACTCACATTAGTGTTATTTGTTTCAAAATGTCCAGTGTATAAATCATATCCGATTTATAATTTTTCAAGTCGTGCAGCAGCAAACAACAATAATTTCACAAACAAAAGTTAGATAACTAATTGTCTTGCTGAGAGAATATATGATTAAAACCGAACTCATATCCATAGACATATAGTCAAAATAATCTGTTTGAACTTTATTTTTTACATGTATATATATATGATGGATCGGTTCTGTCTTATCATGGGCAAAACATGAGACATGTTACCCGTTTGAAGACCAAACTAATGAATACTGAGCAAACATGCCTTGCGAGAGACTTCAAAAGCATTCCGTGGATAATTTCATTTTAATTTTACGACCAAAATAAGACAAGCAGGTTTCCTAAAAAAAAAGATCTTTTATCCAAAGTCTAAATAAATCATTTCTTTGATGGCAACATTAAACAGAAATAATAAATTCGCGGATAAATTAATTTCCAGATCAAATATTTTGAAAACCTTCGTTACTAGACGGTTTGACCTCAGTAAAAACCATTTCAAACCACTATTATTTTTCAGATAAATATAACATAAATTCAAAAAAATGACTCTTTATAATTAAGTGACTTGAAGGTAAAAGTAATCAATACAGGCACTTTCGTTTCAATTGTCCAAATGTTTAACATTGCCAAAACCTGTGTTCCTGTAATAAATTAAATATATGCACCACCTGTACATAGAGGGGAATATTTTGCCATCATATATTTTGTTAAGCATGACCCAGTTAATGGATCGCGTCGATGAGACGCGGTCCGTCTATGGCGCATGCTTAACAAATAAATAAAAACAATAAATAAAAATGTTCTGTCGTAAACCTGTCACATTAAAAATTGTGCTAATTTGATATGCCCATTATGACAGCATTTTATTTGCTTAAAATCGTTTGCTATTTTAAAGTCATATTAGAGAAATAATAAACGATATTGATTTAATATAAACCAAGTCTGAAATGATATTTGTATAATGGACCCAGACTTTCCGTTCTAGACTTTTAACAATAAACTACTGTCAATTGCTTATTTGAAGTTTATTCAACCACGCCACGTGAGGTAACCGCTTTTTCACTGTTAAAAAAAACCCGAGAGTTGGCATATTACTTGATTTTTGAAGTGATTCAATTTTATGTGAAATTTTAGATATTTTATTGCAAAAAAAAAGAATTTGGAGAAACTTAACTGAAAAATGAAAGTCCTTTGCTAAATATTTTAAAAAAATATTGGTGTTGGTGGAAAGGTATTAATTACTAGGTCTGATCTACTATGCGAAGCCGGTGAAACCAAAACGCCAAGATTTTTGAATTTTATTCAGAAGTTTTAATGATAAGAATTTCGAAACGTTGGATAGTTATTTTGTTTTACTTTCACCGACTGCAAATATAAATCAGATATACTGGCTATAACTTCTAAATTTTTCATATATCCTCACGATTGAAATGCACAAATCGGAGAATGCACAAAAGTTTCGGTTCACGTTATGATGTTTTGAAAAGGGAAATTAACACATTATATCGCAATGAAATTTTAGTTTAATTGTCAATTTTTCTCGTTTATGGCATTCATTTATACAAGCGCAAACCATATAACAAACACAATTACCATTTTTATATTGTCTGAAACATGTTTGGAATTGTCTATCGTTATGTCTATACAAACACTCAAACTTTGGATGTATTTATTGTGGTGAAAACCTTCTATTTCGGGTCGAAATATCTTAATGAAGTGGTAATGTATGTGTCATGGACGGTATACCTAGACCGGCACTTCACGGAGGATTGGATTTTTGATGAATTACGACACCTTAAATCCGGGCAACTGAGCGTGATATCCCGCTAAGTTTAAAATTTTTGTGGGAATATCTCAATTTTTGTTCAATTTTCGAGTTTTATAGTCGGTAAAGAATGTGCTTCTGGCCTTAGCATGGCTCATATGTGGAACCGGGAATTTTATGTTTGTACAGCTTATTACTAACTTTTAAAACATTCGCAAGTCAACCTGCATTCTCGCATAGGAAACAAAGTAGTTGAAAGTAAAGACAAATACGGATTTAACCTGAACGAAGATGTTTACAATAAAAAAACAAACGCATTTTTAAATGACTTCTTCTACGAAAAGAATCTCCGAGCAAACAATTCAATGCAAACGGAACATTCAGCATTTCATCAACAAACATGTTTTACAATAACAACTCGACAACATATCGCTCTCTTCTCATTTATTTATATATTATCTCATATTTGCAACCGCACTGGTTCATGGTCTGTTTCAAGTGCGGTCTCAAGTAGCAATAATGTACGATAACAGCCATGTTTATTACAATGTTATCGATTTATAAGAGGCGCCTGGTATGTTACAACCCTTTTAAACACATTTAAAGCCCTTTAACACATTACCTATTGAATCATTCTAATCTAATTTACAATACAAATTTGGTGTTTTATAAAGAACCTCAGGTTAGTCATTGCTTCTCTCGCAACTGTATTGCGACCAAACAATATTTATAGTTTGCAATTTTACAATATTGAGTGTGACCACGATGGATCGCGCCAAGGAGGAGCGGTCCATCGGTGGCTCATGCTCAAAATAAATAGCCTGAAATGACAACGTAGATGATATCCCAATGAAAATGTACAAAGGGAAGAAAAATGTCACTGATTTTGCGAAAATATTTTGAAACATTTCTTGCTCTATTTATAATATGATTAAGTAATAGCATCAAGGTAAGCCCTCATAAATAATATTACATTATTTATCTACCTGTTGACATGTGTTACACGTTCCATATGACTTGAAGAGGGAAAATAAATATATTTGTTTGCAACAAATGAGGGTTTAAAGAATTCTGTGATGAAAAATATTTTGCTGCTCTCAAGGAACTTTGGCACTGAGTTCAATAGTAATCTTGAAAAACAAAATCCCTTTTCTCGTTCAAAGTGGCAATTGAATTCGCCAATACCAAAGTTTATATTTTAGTTCAAAATCAGAGGATTTTTTTCTTATTATCAAAGAATGGTGGAAAGAAATCGAAGAATGGTGGAAAGAAATCGAAGAATGGTGGAAAGAAATCGAAGAATGGTGGAAAGAAATCGCAGCTTTTCAAAAAATGTATTGAAGACTAAGAAAACTGAGTTCAGCGCCAAGTTTTACAACCAAATTTTCTTTTCCCGTTCCCATTTAAGAAAATACTTCGTTGTTTCCACAAATCGAATTATTCGTTGGTTATTACTGGCGTTTCATTTATTTTTTGAATAAATTAGAGAACATTATGTTGGAAATATGAATGTTCTATCCTTGGTTTAGATGCTTAAAATCAAAGAATTTTCGCTTCAAAATCAAAAAAAATTACAAATTTCCCACTGTAATTTTATGACAAAAATTGATTATAGAAATATGTCTGCCAAGCGTATAAATACAGGTATTTGAATTTTACAATGTTTGCTTAATAAGATATCGAGGTAATAATAATATGTTGTTGAATGTGATTCAGTTGCGTATTTCATTTTAATTGGGTTGTTTAAATATTTGGGAAGATTAATAAAACTACAGCTGGTAATATTTTGATGAACAGGCAAGAATCGTGCAAATCTTAACGAAATTATTTATATCAAAATAAAATAAAACAACAAATAAAAATATACAGATTATTTTCAGAGTGAAATTATTTATTATTTTCCCCGTTAAAATGATTTTAGCAATGATTGATAGACAATATACTCCGCAAATTAGAGTCTGAACATTCAAAGCAAAATATTCAGTAAAAAAAACTTTTGTTTTAAGTACTTACCGAACATAGAAGCAAATAAAATAATTCTAATAAATATATTTGAAGCCATTCTTGATGTTAAATTCTTTGTTGATGTTTGAGAAATATAAATCCTTTTGGTATTCCAAGAATAGAGTCTTATATAACAATTAATAATTAGCTAAAATGGAAAAGAAAAAAAATTAAAAACTATTATTTTTTGGAAATTTTGTTAAAACAGTTTTTAACAATAAATTCTTGAAAAATATTGGTCGCTTTCATTCAATATAAATTACTAGTCAAGTTGGCATTATTGCTTATTTTAAATTTTAGGATTATTCAATGATACCGCGGTACATTGGACTACATTTACAGTTACTTTTGCTTTTACTGTTTCATTTGCAATTTTTTATTTAACAGTTTTATTTTAGAGTTATGCTCTGGCTGGTAGCAGCGCCTAAAATTGAAGAGCCAAAAAGTTATTTGACAAAGAGTTGAAACAGCTGCAATTCAGGCGAAAAATGATTCCAAACAGAACCGAATCGATATAGACATCCGATGAATGGTATCTACCCAGGGTGAAATTAAAACCTTCTACCAATTTCTTGTTTCAGTTTAGTCGATGTTTACCACACGTAGTTCATTCGTGATGGAAATTTGAATCCCGCACCGACATAATGCATCAGTTCCAGTTTATCTAGAAAATAGCTTTATTCAAAGGTAATGCCAAGAACAAATGCCAAGTTATGTCCTAATCCATCAGTGACCAATAAATACTTAACGAAGCATATTTCTTCTCCAGCCATTTAGTATAAGACCATAGGAATCCAATAAGCAAAAGCTTAATTTCAATCAATTAAGACGATCGTATTACCAAAGTCGTAAAAATAAAAACATTCTTTATTCAAACGAATGAATATCCAATAACTGTCGTGAAGTTTAAAAGCAATTGTTTCTACAAAGCTTCATATTTCAAAATAATTGTTTCCTCGAACTGGTTCAAATTAATGAATATTCATTCATTTTCAAACGTCCTTATTATTGTACTTAAGAAGTTTTATGTTTGAAATAATCGTAACTATTAGGCAACATAAGAAAACATACTAATTTCAAATGAATGAATATTTACAAATAGTCGCCGTTTACGCATTTCACAAACCGTGCAGTTTACAAAGGCAACGGCACAAAAAGATATATAATACTCCTCGAACACAACGCGATCGTATTTGCAATGCAGGAATACTAACTATCTACTGAGCTATCGTGCAGAGCCGATGTAACTCAATATAGAAATACACGTGGGACCTCTAGGCTACGTTGAGCCTATCACGATATCTAAGTCTTTCTGCTGTTCGTTCGTTTAACGAAGCCGTTTATATATCAACATTTTCTCTAGACTCTTTCGAAACTTGAGAGCGGCGAGCCATTGACTTCCAAGATTACAACGTTTGAATGTGGATTTTCTCTCGTTTTAGGAAATTCAAAATTACGCATTTGCAAAAAGCAGACTATGCGAGAGAAATTGACTAAAATAAAACTTGTCCGCGTCAGTAAATTGTTGATCTTAATTTGCCAAATACACTGATGGATTGCGGCCCATGCTTGATAGAATGAGACTTCTAATGAGGAATGTTCCAATTGGTCATTCCGGGTTAAAAATGGGCCGTTAATGAATAGCGCCCAGGGCTGAGCAATTATAATCGGTGATTCGAATCGCTTCGAAGCACAGATAATTCGAATCAATCTTGAATCGTTCATAGAAACAAAAACTTGTTAAATAAACTAGGATTTTGATTTCTACGACGAAATGCAATCTATTTTGGTCAAATTTGACCGAAACCGATTATATTTCGCCGTTTAAATATGAAAATTGTTGCTCTTAGCATTAATTAAAAATACACTACAAAATCTAAACTTCTTCATTTTCACAGTGGAGACAAGTTGTAATAGTAAAATGGGACATTCGTTATTTACAAAGAATTAGTGATTCGATTCGAAAAAACTATTCGAATCAGATTCGAATCCCAAGATATTCGATTTAGTCCAGCCCTGATAGTGACATCGTGACACGGTTTACCTCTGCCCAATGCTTGACTAAACAGAAATTCTCTGTTTGGAACCGTGCAAGATAAAAATCGAGAAAAGAATCTATGTTGTATAATATGCTATTACTTTTGTGTGAACGCAATTCACAAAAGAATGTAAAAAAAATAAATTAGTTACACTAAAATTACATAGAAATGGGCGGAGGGGTGGCAAAAAGTAAGAAATGACTTTTGCGTCGCCCGGGGCAGATACCTCTAGTTATACTTTATTATAGCGGTTCAATTACGTTTGAGAGACATTTTCCAATCAGAGTGGATGCACTTGTGTTATATTTTGCGATATCTCTTTGCCCTATAAGAAGCCTCCGATAGCTGTTTCCATTTAGGTTTTATGTCCGACCTAGCTCAGAATAAACTCAATTGACAAGGTAGCTGTAAATTTATATATGGTAATCAAGTGGAGCTGGTCAAACCCAAATCATTGAGAATTCGAATCTGCAACCAATGTTTCTATAGAATATGACAAGCAATATGCAATTACTTCATTCATTGTCCATTATTGTCCATTCATTGTCCATCCATTATTTCACTCATCGTCTTTTTCAAACATAAGCAAATTTGTCAAAATTTCGTCGTTGAAATATGATAATTCCACTACTTTCCACATGCTTTTGTTCCTATAGCCGATTCCCGAATGATTCGAATATTTTTTGCAAACAATTAAATTGTCAAACTGACCAAGTACTAAGTAGACCATCTTTAAAAAATAGTGGCGATATAGTCTTCATTTAACATTAGTCACCTGGAGGGATTTAATTAATCAAGCTTCTTCAAAATCAAATAATACTTTATAATGTCCAATATTAAAAAAAAATTGTTGTAAATTATCAGTTCATTTCAGAGATGTTGTTTGCGCCTTGTGGGCGCGATCCATTAGTGACTCATGCTTGACAAAATTTGTAAACATAAAATACTTCTGGTTGGGATCAGAGCGGCTGTCTTTTCGGAACTGATCGTTGTGGCGGAGTTTGTTCGGAGAGATTGATAAGTTACTATAAAAAATAAAAAGCAAAATTATTTTGTATATTGAGTATCATTTATTGAGTACGATTTCCAAATCGGAAATTTCACTTTTTTGTTATTAAAATTCACTCTGAGCAAGGTCGGAAGCAGTGTCAGAAAGGAATCAACTAACGGCCACTTAAAAGCAAAGAGCTACTAAAACATGTGGTACCAGCAACTGCACTCTTAAGGGAAAACATCCCAAACGGAACTGAACCGCGATGGTAAAGTGCAGTGAGTGGTATCTGACCTGGGCAATGGTAAAACCATCTAAGTCGGTCTATTTATCAGTGACTCAAGCTTAACAAAAACATGTGCGCACAATATTTCTGACTGGGTCGACTGGGTCGACGCAATGCTAGAGTGCAGTTCAATTGCAGCTTGTGCTTGAAAAAATAAACTTTTTGTTCCTGATTATATATTTTCCAACGTCCTCATATCACATATGAAGCTGAACATTTATAATGGATTTTATTTATTGAATGAATCTAACTTTGGAAACAATTATCGATGTTTAAAACCGCAAAAAAATACCGCAAACAAAGTGGCACCGAATCTCGGCTCGGCCCTGCTGATAAAATTTCAACAATATGATAAAAAAGAAGTGACGAATCTTCTATGAAACATGTTGATCAAATTAAACATATTCCTTTGACCAATGATTTCATTCGCCCACCTTGTAGGATATTGGTGGATGTCACGTTGCTAGTGGTGTTGAACTAAATCAAAAATTTATTTTGTTCGGTATGAGTCACAGGTGGAAAGATCGCATGCAAAAATTTTGAGTTACAATAAAGAATATCAATTGAATCATTCTGTATATTAAGAATAAATAATATTTCAGACGTCTTCGTCTCGGTGTTAAAGCCAAAAACAGGGTGGAATTTATTTTTTTTTTTTTTTTTATCTGAATTCACTCAGAGCAAGGCTGCAAGAGATTCCCTATAAGAGTATCCCGAACCAATATAGGGCAAAGAGCTATATATGCGTCTAAAAGAGGACAACATAATCTTCATCACTAGAAGATTCTTATTGACTTGGCTTACTTAATGACTGGTTCTAAATCTGGCAACAATTATCAATATTCCAGGACCACAAACGAAGTATCACAGAATTCCGGCTCAGACGAGCTGATAAAATTTCAACAGTCTGATAAGGAAGTGGTGACAGAACTTCCGTATATAAAATGCTGATAAAATGGTATGTTTTGAGCAATGATTTCACTAGACCGCCAATAAAGTATCTCTGACCAGCACGTACTTGGGAGTCGAGTGCTTACGGAAGGATTCAAAGGATAAAGGCGACGTGGTTAAGGTAAAATCAAATTCCGGATATTTTATTTGAAAAATCGACAATTATAAGAAAATTCACTAATCACTGGAAGTAATTTATCCCCCACATTTAATTAATAATGCGAAATGAAGAGTCTTTCCAAAATAAAGAAGCAAGGCACCTTGGAAATATTTACATTACTCTTATTCACGTCATTGTCAAGACAGTGTCGTTAATAAAAATTATTTTCCACACACACCCAATCAAAAATCCTCTAGCACGGGCTAGAGATAAAAAGTCCCGACGGAGCGGTTCATTCACAATAAAACATATTTGGATAAAATTCAAGTAAATGGTTTAATCAAACCGATCCGTTGATGCAATATTTGGTTGTTTGCGTCACATATCTCTCCTATCTCCAGACGTCTCGTCCTGGCGATATTTTCTCTCATATGCAGTCAAAATTCTTGGCAGAATTAATCTATTGAGACTAAACATGCAAAGCGGATTAGATGAGACTGATATATTATTATTAGCGGTTTCAGTCAGTCATAAAATTTGTAACGCAACTTAGGACTTTGCTACTTATCAAAAGATTGAAAGAAGGATAATTGGCACTGCAACAAATTTCAAACGTGCGTATCCAGGTAACTGAGGATATCAATTTGATAAAGTTTATAAATTTTGAAATCCAAAGATTACGTGCAGTGAACTGTCGGCCCCTTTTCCTCGTTATCTTGTAATTTCGGATTCGTATGTAGATAGCTCTTCGAAAATGCTTGAATAATATAATATAAGAATTAAAAAAAAACACATTGACAACATCTCATTCCACGGAATGAGATGTTGTCAGTCTGTTTTATAATTTCATTGGTAGTTAGGGCTGGGCAAAACCGAATCATTTGAAATTCGAATATGATTCGAATATTTTTTTCGAATCGGATCGATTCATAAATTTCTTGCGATTAGCTTATATTTCATTTTTTTCTATTACAACTTGTCTTCATTGTTAAAATCAAGATATTTACATTTTTGGAATACAAATATTAGCATAAATAGACTTGAATGTAATGTGTTTTCAATTCACATCCCATGTCTAGGAGCAACAGTTTTCATATTTGAAAATTGTTGCTCTATGTGTGATTTGAAAATATACTCTAAACTATAAAATTCTTGTTTTCACAATGGCGACAAGTTGTAATGGTAATAATTGCGGTATTTGTTATTCACATGGAATCAGTGATTTGTTCCGATTCGAAAAAATTATTCGAATCAGATTCGAATATAACTGGATTCGGATTTGCCAAGCCCTACTTTCACGTTGAACATTCGGATCGAGTCTGATAAATGTCCAATATTATTTTTGAATATTATTATTGAATATTATTTTTCAAAGTCAAAGATCTTAATTGGGAATTTCTTCGGACTTTTTTAATACTTTACACCACTATATAGAAAATTGTGGTCATTTATCCAATTTTTTTTTCATAATTTATGCCAATTGGTGTCAAAAGGATAGAATTTGAGTTTTGATATGATCCAGGATTCATATCAAAAATAAATATATCCAAAACCCTACATAATTTCAACTAGATTACTTTCACATACATAGAAAATTATTACAGAGAAACACAGCTAAAAATGTTAATATTCATTAAAAAATAATCCATTCCGCGAGCATTCGCAGACCAAAATATACAATATCTATATTTATAGATACATTTTAAGACCGAAATATACAATTTCCAACAACGCGGTGATGAAAAAATGATTATTGGTAATACGATAAGATCAACGTGCGGCGATTGTTCTCCTCTTTGCAATATATTTGTTATTGAAACTTAGTATATTAGTTTTTTATATTGGGAAATTTGAAACGGATTTTCAGTAATCTTTTTATGTTTGCTGCTGAGATAAATTCTTTTGGTCGGATTGAAACTTTGTGTATGGATAATTGGGGTGGGGGAAGCGGAACCGATTTTTACAGGTGGTTTTGGCAGGATAAATTTGAATTATCGATCATCCAAGGTTATGATTTCTGCAAATACTTGAGAGGTGAAAAGCCTAATAATCCGTTTTTTATTGTGTATAAAAACTTGACCGTTACTTTTAAATGTGATAACTTGGGTAGACTTCGCCGAGCCTAGTGAGATTTTTTACTTTGCGAACATGAGCAACAGATGGGTCGCGACCAATTTTTTGTGCTTATAAATCATTTTGTTCAGGGGAATCCAGGCAAACAAAGAAAAATATTTACAGGTCAAATGTTAAACAATTTGACTAACCCATGTAAACAACAATATACAATAGCCTCGTGGTTAACAAAGTGATATATAATTGTATTGTTCCACAAGGTATATATCACAATGACAAACATGAAAATAATAGTTAGTTTTGAAATTTTATTTATTTCTGATGATACTTTGTCAAGTATGAGTCACCTATGGATCGCACCGTTTATGTACGGTCCATCTGTGACTCATGCTTCGCAAATAATCTTTCTGATTGGGAAAATAGGTTAAAAATCTACGTGATGCATTGAGCACATTTTAAAATAATTGAAAACAACAACAACTTTAATACGATGATATCGCCTTCTTATATTTTTACGAGAGCAAAAATATTCACTACTATATTGTTAACCGAAATAAATCATACCTATAAAATTCCCCGTTACATTAAAACCGTCTTTCAATATTATGAACCACAATTTTGTTTTGTTGTTCTACCTAAATATAGACTCACAAATCTTAATCATTAATATCAATTCGATGATTACGTTTCAAAAATGTCTCATTTTCGAAACACAAAAATAGTTTTGATAAATTATTTGTATTCAGGAGGTTCTCCTCTAAATTCAGGAAAATATTTTACGCCTGTTTGAAACTGGTTACGCGCCTTTTCGTTTTCATGCCTGGAAAACCAGATATTCGACAAGTGATGACTTCGACGATAAGTTTAGTAAAAATGTTACCATTATTGTACAGTTTTAAAACGCGTGATGCCGCCAAAGCGTTAACTAACATACGAAAAGGAGTGTTGATCGGCTCGGTGGCTCAGTTTATAAAGCACGATCGTATTGCCGAAAAGTTGATGGTTCAAGGATTGATCGTTTCGCCATTTGCCCTTCAGTAAGACACTTTGATAGTGTTTGAAATTTTTCAATCTATGTACGGTTACTACAAGATTGTGTACAATCCGTTTTTGGGTATGCTGCCGATATGTTGTCATAAAGTAGTTAAAGGTTAAATCTCTACTCGTAAATGGATAGGCCATTATGCATTCCCATCATTAGAATATTAGAATTATCGAAATTTTTGCTTTTAATTAAAAAAACCATGGTCGAGTCAGGTGATCATGTAAGCAAACTTGGCAAACTAAACACACCAAGTTTGGTCCCTGGTTCATACACACTGTAAAAAAGTACAGTAACTTTACTGACCATTTGCAGTAATTGCATATTTCCATTTCGATGAGATTTATTCCAATTAAGGGCTGGTGATGGACCGCACCTTCGCGGTGCGTTCCGTCAACACCCCATATAAGGCTAAAAAGTCAATTTTGATGTTTTTTCAATACCGTCAAGTATAATTACTGTAAAAGACCAGTGATTTTGATGCTTTTTTGTCACAGTGCAGCTAAAAAGTTCAAGAAACCATTTCAACCCAGCACAGTTTTATAAATAGCACAAGCGGTCTTGAGGGAATAAGAAATATAGTTGTTAATTAAATTCCATATGAAAAAGCAACGTTAAAATGGAAATTTATGATTCGGTAAAATCCAACGAAATCTGAAATTTCAAAACTAGAAAATGACGTAATACGTAATTTTTTATTTAAACATAAAGTATATTTTTATGTGAAAGAAATACAGTATCTATCCAGATACACTGTAACAAAAAAACAGTAAATTTGATGGTAATTAGCGGCAATCGCATATTTTCAAAATTAAAAAAGCCATGTTGATGAAGTTTTATGCCAATTATGGGCTGTTGATGAACCGCACCTTGGCGGTGCGTTCCATCAACACCCCACATTTGGCCAAAAAAGTTAATTTCGAATTTTTTTCAATACCGTCAAGTAAAATTACGGTCAAATACCAGTGATTTTGTTGCATTTTTGTTACAGTGTTTTATTACCGTTGACTTATTTGGAATAGAACATCAGATTACATCAATCACTATCGAATATCTTTTCATAGACTCTCATTCGAGTGAGTGCCTTGATGCGGTCAATCAACAGCCCATAATTTGCATAAATCTCCTCAACATGGCGTTTTTTTCAACTTTGGAAATATGCAATTACTGCAAATGACCAGTAAATTTACTTTACTTTTGTTGCAGTGTTAAAAAGGGAACGCTATCGCATGACACACTTTGTGGTATCTGTAGTTCTACTGGATAATTCAAGTCCACAAAAATATCCACAAAAAATTAAACCCAACGAGTTACCTCTTCATAATTCAGTGTGGAAAAAGGGTATTTTAGAAACAAAATTTGTTGCCACAGAATTGTTTTCTATAATATTAACAAATTTTTGTTTCAAATCGACGAAATAGTTTCTCCTATTATGCGGAATCTGATGGTTTTGAACTGAGGTGATGATGACATCCTTTATTGACAGCATTAAACATCTGCTACTGTATGATTTTAATTGAATGAATAAGTATATTTTAGACGAAAAAAGATGGCGAGATGTGTGAAAGACGTAGGCGAACACTTTCGTACTTATAAATATAGATGTTAGAAGATATGCCTTGGGCAAAATGAATACAAAATGTTGTCATAAAATGTGATGTTATTGAAACTGAAAATCTCAGATACTGGACATTTTGTACGCAATGTCCAGAATTTGAGATGTTAGTTTTTATCTCAAAACGATCACACTTTAACAAAAATACAGTAACTTTGCAGTAATTTATATATTTCAAATATGCATGAGATGTATACAATATTGTTTAACAATGCGCAGTATTTCTTACAATACAAGGATCGCTAGGCAACAAAATCGGGCTTTGGAAATATCTGCAAACTTTATTTGGAAACTTAATTTTTTATTCATATTGAAAACAAAACAAAAAATTATTCTAGACTTTCAAGAATATCAATACCGCTGTGACGTTATTCAAATTTTCAGTGACGTCTCCAACAGTGTCATCTCGTTATATATTTACAACTATATCAAATTTTAGCAGCTAAAAGCGAGTGTCACTGATGGAGACGCGATCCATCTGTGGCTCATGTTAGACAAAATTAAATTTCTGATTGGTATAGACTTGTGTTTGACGCGCAGGAAAACTTGTCAAAATTGTGAGAAACGAATCGTGGTGGTTTTACAATGACAGGTACCCCGGGATCGGAAATTGTTGTGTGTGTCACTGATGTTTTGCGTCGATGAGAAACTTCAAAAATGGCAACAACATTTGGCAAACAAATGACCGATTTAATATTTTTATTATTTATATTACGAAATTTCATTTTCATCCTACTGAAGAGAAAAGACGAGAAGACCATATGGAGAATCACTATTTTTCATGCAGACACCAGTCGGATCGGGGGTTGAGGTTTCAACTTTACACATTTTTTTTCTATTTTCCCCTTCTTATGGACCTTGTTGATGGAGGAAGACGTGAACAGTGCTCAAGTCGTGTGACGGTGAGACGTCTAGAAGACCCGTCGCATATAATCATATCTCACTGGATTCGAACCTGCGTCAGGAAGTTAGAGATGCTTTTCATTGGAATAACCTCTGAGTAAGGCTGGAAGCATTGCCTAAGAGGAACCAACTAACGGCCACTTAATAGCAAAGAGCTACTACAGTATGTAGTGCCAGAAAATAAAAAACGAAAAACATTCTTTTCCCCCCTTTTAGTCGCCTTTTACAACATGCAGTAATATGCGCGATGAACAGGAAATTTATTTTGTCAAGAAACGGTTAGGGACGCGTTCCATCTGTGGCTCATGCTAAACAAACTTAAATTTCTGATTAGCCTGGCCTCGTGTTTGACGTACAAGAAATCTTGTCAAATTTGTGAGAAAAGATGGGTAGTGGTTTTACTATGACATGTACTCCGGGATCGGAAATCGTTGAGTATGTGTCACTGATGGTTCGCCTCGATGAGAAACTTCAAAAATGGCAAAAATATTAAAATTACTGATTTAATATCTTTTGTTATTATTATTGTTACAAAATTTCCTTTTTATTATGTGGGAGAGAAAAGTCGTGATCACGGCTTAATCATATACGATATATCCGGCAGACACCAGTCGGATAGGGGGTGGAGGTTTTAACATTCGCATCGACCTCGTTGATGGAGGAAGTGTGACGACGTGGCGTCTAGAAGACTTCTCGCATATAATCATATCTCACTGGATTCGAACCTACGTCAGAAAGCTGGAGATGCTTTACCATTTTTTTTTTTTTCATTTGAATTCCCTCTGAGTAAGGCTGGAAGCGTGGCCTAAAAGGAACCAACTAACGGCCACTTGGTAGCAAAGAGCTCATACAAGATGTAGTGCCAGCTAATCAAAAACGAAAAACATCCCAAATGAAACGAAACTCCCATGGTAAAGTGCAGTATGTGGTATCTGCCCTGGGCAACGGAACAACCATTTGCCATATTTTCCCTTTTAGTCGCCTCTTACAACACGCGGGGAATACGTTAGGACTATTCTAAAGTCCTACAGATGTCATACTGATATCACATAGATTGTATGATTGTGGCCAAAGCGATTGAGCTCACCGGGCACCCGATACAAACATTTGTCGAAAAAAGTGCCCTAACCTTTAATCATGAAGTCCGTGCACCACATTCACATTTCTCGGGTAATTTTGCCCCCAGAATCGTTCAAATTCGAAGCTTGATGCGTGCTGAGTTAAAACTGATAAAATATGACTTTGTCAAGAGATGTTTAGAGACGCGGTCCATCCCATGCTAAACAAAATTAAATTTCTGATTAGCCTGGACCCATGTTTGACGAACAAGAAATCTTGTCAAAGTCAAAGATTCGTAGTTTACTATGACTTGAAAGAAAGAGCAAAGAATTGTGATGGTTTTACTATGACAGGTAGCCCGGGATCGGAAATTGTTGAGTATGTGTCATTGATGGTTCGCGTCGATGAGAAACTTCAAAAATGGCAACAATATTGGGCAGCAGACAAACGACTGATTTAATATCTTTTATTATTACTGTTACGAAATTTCCTTTTTCTTATGTGAGAGAGAAAAGCCGAAATTACGGCTTAATCATATACGATATTTCCTGCAGACACCAGTCGGATCCGGGATGGAGATTTCAACTTTACTCATTTTTTTCTGTGCATGTACCTGGTTGGTGGAGGAAGCCGCACTACACGTTTGCGTTGGTTGCGTTTTTTTCAGGTTTGTTTTATTTTACCCATTTTACCCTTACGTTTTAAGCACGCACAATGCTCTGTGAGCATTTAATTACGTTTTCCAATGAAGCATAACGGTTTACTATGCAAGCTAACGAAGAGTTCTTGTTTCGTTGCATGCGTTTGTGCTTCGTAGGCTATGGGCACAATTAGAGTAAAGCAATGCAGGCATGTATTGCCGTTTTTATTTTATTACCCGAAGACTACTTCACGTGTATTTTGGCCTTAAGAAGAACTCACGTGAACCAACGTGTGTCGGTGATGCCTCTAGAATATAATCATGATCTCTCACTGGATTCAAACCTACGTTAGGGCGATCACACATGTATTACCGATTGAGCTCATCGGAACCCGATACAGACATAGGTCGAGCAAAGTGCATCAACCTTTAATCGTGAAGTTCGTGCACGCCAAAATACATTCCTCAGGCTCTTATGATCGTTCAAATCCAAGTCTAGACGCGTGCTGAGTTGAAACCGATCAAATAAGACCACACGCAGTGCATCAGGAAATCACTGAAGTTGATGATATTTTGATATTTTTTAACGATTTCAAATACTTGATGTAATTCCATTGTAGTACCTTGCTGAAGGGTCACGCTCAGTGGTGAAAAAGTATTTAATCTACAAACTACCGGATAATATGATTGAGATTGATCCGACTGAGTCACCCGGTCGAACTTCTTATGTTCTTTTTTTTGGTTTATATCGCGGCGGGTGTTCAAAAATCGCCCACGGAGCACCAAGCGTCCCGTATTGATGTGCATCCACGAATATACACTATACCTTGTACAAGGGAAAACCTAAATAACCTTCATGAGAATAATACAAAGCGTTTTTCACACCAAACCTGTGGCATTTGATTGAAAATCCATCGATCGCAACCCCGACTATACAGACACATCGTTCGAGACGGAGCTTAAGCTTCGATGATCAGAGATTTGTAACCTGGGTCATTCGTCCATATTTAGATCTGACTGAGAGATGTATTAATGACGTCATCTACAGTCTTCTATGGTATAGTTCATGTGTTAGTCATTTGCCGCTTAATTAACCAGAATGTCTCAGTAATTAATACAAGTCAGTAAGCTATGGGAAAATGGTATCCGGTAAAATATCACAAGTTAGTGGGTGTTGGTGGGCGTGGTGGCCTAGTGATCATAATTTTTGGCATTGGAGGTTGAAGAACTCAGGTAGAAGGCTCAACAAGTCTGGTTCGTTTGTCCATGTCCACCACTCAACCCTGGGTGTAATATCTCGGTAGACTTAGCGGAATCAGAAAGTTTACAGCTTTCCAATATAACCAACCCTATTCGCTCATAAACCGCCGTTAGTTCATGGCCTTGCCCAAGGTAATACACTCAGATGAATGACTATAGGCCTATATAACGAAAGACAAGGCCACCCTATTTAGGATAGCGTAGGATAGAATTTCTTTTTGTCTTGCGGGGAAGCAAATTCGAGAATACGGCTTAACCATATGGCGAACCATGACATCACGTGAAGACACCAGTTCCGAATCTGAGATGTAGGTTTTGGCTTCGTATTTTACCCCTTTTTCCTCCGCAGGATATGGTTGGTGGAGGAAGGCGTGAGCAGCGCTTATGTGAACCATAGGGCACCGGTGATACGAGACCAACGCTTTACCGATTGAGCTAAACATGGCACCTGTCCGCTTATGATGCAGTATGCTTCCGGGATTGATAAAAATCATGTTATTGTAAATAATTAATTATGTGTTTTGGACAAAAAAAGTTCTATTATTGAATTATTTCGCTCCATCGATAAAAATATCCATTGCTAATTGTAATACGATGCTAAAGTAGCAAAAGTGACAAAAATCTCATTCTCACCACCAAAGGACTCAAAACTCTAAATATTTATTTTCTCCTACCTAACTAAAAACCCTCGAAATCAATTAATCAGAATTCGAATGTTTTCAAAATAGGCGATTCCCTTCAGAATAAACTTCTTACCCAGGCTTTATTGTTTACTCATATGGTACATCCACAAAATTAAAAGAAAAATGATAAATATTAAATAATGACCCCCACGATACGTTTATATTGCTAAAATTGGGGGTGTATGTTACTTTCAGCCATATTCGAAAAAATATATAAATCAGATTCGAATTCCAAAAGACTCGGTTTTGCCCAGCCCCACCCAAAACCCGACTCTTCGGGAAGAAAACCGTCAATCGACCAGCAATCACTTTGATGGTGACTGATAGGAAAATGACAGAATCTGTCGTCACCAACAATGTGTTGCTCCATTTATTTTTACAAATATGTCAAATTTATGAAGGTAAATAGTCGCAATATTGAAATTATAATAAAATGAAAGAGTTTATTTTAGATGGAAAAAAAAGATGACGTGTTTGAAAGTGTTAGGTGAATAATTTTATAACTGCGAGAAATTTGTGCAGTCCACCAAACAACCATGCCTAGGGTGAAATGAATACTGAATGTTGTCATATGTTATGATTGAAACTGAAAACCTCAGCTACTGGAGACATTTTCTGCAGCATGTTTGTGATTGTGGGCGCGATGGCCTAGTGGTTAAACATGTTGGCATCGCAGGTTATAGATCTCGGGTTCGAGCCTCGGCGAGTCCAGCTCGATTATCCATGTCCACAACTCAACCTCGGGTGTAAGCCGAACAGGGAAAGGTCATATCTTTCCATTAATTGTAAACCTGACCGTGAACAAGTGGCCGCCGTTACAGGGCCTTGGACAGGGTGATCCACTCTAAGAAGTGGCTGTAAATAAAATAAATTTATCATTACAAGTCAGGATTTGTAGTGCAGCTTTTATTTTTCACCACGAACTGTGTCTTAACACCACACTTTGACAATTTAATGTTGATTTGCAGTAATTCATTATTTCAAATAATAAATCGTCTCATAGTGAATCTAATTGCTCAACCAGTGATGTGCAAACGATATTTTATATCTAAAGATTGAGTGATTGCCACCAGGGAAATTCATAGTGAATCTAATTGCTCAACTGGTGATGTGCAAACGATATTTTATATTTTGCCAACGTTTCGAATGTCTATCCAGACGTTCTTCATCAGGGCAATGGAATCGTTAAGTCATCAACAATACTATATACTGTAAGGGGGACGTTCTAAAATAAGCTAGTAAATAAAAGATAAAATACTCTAAATTCTAAGTAAAAAGAGACATAGAAGCCTAAAGATAAATGTCTAACCCTATCTACGTTGAAAGATAGTCTGATAAGCTGCCGGAAACATGCAAGTCGTCGCAAAAGTGACGCAAAGTCGCAATAAATCGTCTCGTTGTTGAGATACATGCCGCGTTGTTTCTTGATGGTCCGAGCATAGGACAGTGCATTCTATCAAAGGCCCATACTTTACCGGTAAATAAATAAAGTCATAGATTTATTTCAATTACCAAGAATAAAATTACTGTCAAATCATTGTAATTTAACTGATTTTTCATAGCACAGCGATAATACTAATAATAACAATTCCGACTTTTTAGGTACTTATGCTTTCTGTACTAAAAAAATTTCTGAAATTTCCAGAATATGAATATCATCATGACGTAATTAAAATATTTAATGACGTCACCAATAACGTGTTTCTCGATTTATTTTTACAATTATGTCAAATTTTAATTTCAAATTTCAAGGAAAAATGAATTCATATTCTGCTATTAATAGCTTAAGAGATATATTATATTGACTCGTTCAGGATCATGTTTTTGACGAACAAGATTATTTTTCAAACTGTGAGAAAACGACTCTATGTCATTAAACCTGACATATACTGGTGGTATAAGATTCGAAAATAGCAAAATGAACGTAAAGAAATAACTAGTATATTTTTTATATTCATACATCAGCATATTATCATGCTATATGATGGGAATTTTTATTCACAATAAAATTCTGGTTACTATGACTTTTGCTACGAAATTATATCATAATTCGTTCGTCATTGTGTGCTGAAATGCTGAAAAATAACTCAAAGTTTTATTTCAATGTTGTTATCTACCGAATAAAAGTATAAAGAATTGTTCAATACCTCACATGGTAAGAGGTGTTATTTTTGGGCGCGATGGTCTAGTGGTTAACATGTTAGCATCACAGGTAGACGGTTTTGGGTTCGAGTCCCAGAGAGGAGAGCTGGGCGAATCCGAATAATTTTTCGAATCGGATCAAATCGCTAATTCCGCGTAAATAATAAATATTCCATTTTTAGTAGTTCAACTTGTCTCCATTGTGAAAATCAAGAAATTTATAGTTTATAGTGTATTTTCAATTCACACTAAGAACAACAACTTTCACATTTCAAAAACAAAATATAATCGATTTTGGTCAAACATGAGGTCAAGTAAATTCTAGTTCATTTAACAAGTTTTTGTTAATATGAACGATTCGCGAGCAAATGGGCTTCGAAGCGCATCGAATTGCCTAATCGATTTACCCAGCCCTACCGTCGAGTTGATCCATGTCTACCACTGAAACCAGGGTTTAATAACTTGGGCAACCTATGGCCGAGCCGCCAAGATCATTTCAGCAAATCTAACCCCGTCCTTTGCAAGTGGCGTCTGGTACAGGGCATTATTCAGAGTGATCCTCTCTAGGGAGTGGAATTGAAGAAGAAAAAAGACAATGAATCAGATACAAATTCTGACATTCAATCTTCTTTGAAAAAATATATATTTACACGTAAGTATGGCCGGGCAATTTGATTCGCTAATTCGAATCGATTCGAAGTACAAATTATTCGAATCAATCGTGAACAAAATCATAGCCAAAGGAACAAAAACCTGCTAAATGAAGTTCAATTTTTTTTATTTTTAACAACAGATTGCAATCGATTTTGGTCAAATTTGACCAAAATCGATTATATTTTGTCGCTAAAATGAAAGTAATGAGTAATGTTTGCTCTTGGACTGGAGCTTAATTAAAATGCATCGCTTTTTAGTCAGTTTATGCTAATATTTAATTCGTAAATTTTAATTTCCTAATTATCATAATAAGGACATGGGATATTTGTTAGTCAATGATTCGATCTGATTCGAAAAAATATTCGAATCAGATTTGAATTCCAAATGATCCTGTTTTGCCCAGCCCTACACATAAAGTTTCAAACTGATCGATTGATAAAAAGCAAGTTTGGCATCCGTTACTGGCGAAACTTTACAAGAGTGAAAAAGTAAAATGTGGATGCATTTCGAAAACATTCACAATATTACAAAAATATGAATAATTTGTAGCCAGAGTTACGCAACAAATCTCGCATCCTGAACTTATAAAAAAGGAAAGGTCACTGGTGACCTTGCCTCGGCGTAACCCACGTGTACCAAAATCCACGTGTACCAAAATATTTTAGGTTTGGTTGGTCAGACTTGATTATTTGGATGACATTGATGCTAAATATTAATGAAGTTGAAGAGATCTGAAAAAGGGAAAAGAAATCATCGCTGAACTTTGTTCTCGAAGTGCAATGTCCCAAACTGAACTTTTATCTACTTAACCATATGCGTAGGCGATGTGTTTTATCAATGTCGAAGCAATAGATTGATAAGATTGTGGTGTCTGGAACGTATATCAGTCGTGCTTCATGTTGTACATCGAATTATATCTGTCATGTAATTAAGGCTGGTCAAAATTGAATCATTTGGAATTCGAGTCTGATTCGAATAGTGTTTCCGAAACACTAATTCCATGTAAATACCCAAAAGTCCCAATATTATTATTACAGTTTGTCTCAATTGTGAAAATCATTAATTTCATAGTTTATAGTATATTTTCAATCCACACTACATGTCAAGGAGCAACAATTTTCGTATTTTATTGACAAAATATAATGGATTTTGGTCCAATTTAATCAAATTCGATTGCATTTTTACGTTGAAAATAAAATTTCTAGTTTATTCAAGAAGTTTTTGTTCCGAACTATTCACGGTTAATTCGAATAAATCGTGCTTCGAATCACCGAATCGAATTTCCCAGCTCTACATGTAATACGTGGTGGATGATTATACAACTTAATATTCAATTCGTTAAAGCAAATAATTAGACGAAAGTTGAACACGATTCAATAATGAATAAAAATTGAAAAATTGGTTCAAATCATTGATGAAGCTCTTCTCGTTGTTGTAATCTATCTACAAACCATAAAAAAACGAAAAATTTTCTAAAATAGATCTTTCTTAGTTTTTGGCTACTGAATGTTTACTCTGCTGTGAGTAGGGCAGGGCAGAACCGAATCACTCGTAATTCGATTCTGATTCGAATAAATTTTCGAACCAGATCGAATCATTCATTCTTTGTAAATAATAAACGACCCATTTTTACCCAATATAACTTATTCTCATTGTGATAATAGAAAAATTTATAGTTTATAGTGTATTTTCTATTCACACTTAAGAGCAACGATTTTCATCTTTTAACGGCGAAATATAATCGATTTTGGTCAAATTTGACCAAAATCGATTGTATTTCGTCGTAAAAAAAGAAAAACCTAGTTCATTTGACAAGTTTTTGTCTCTATGAACAATTCCCGAACGATTCGAATTAATCGTGCTTCGAATCACCGAATCGAAATGCTCAGCCCTGGCTGTGACGCAGTCCACTTGTGACACAACGGATCTTATGATTTCAATATTCCAATATGATATCAATATTTTTAAACACAGCTTAGAAATTGTCTTTACACTATATTTCAGTAGTGTATAGTTATTTGCGAGATTTTGATCATAATATTAACAAATTAATTAGTCTTTAGAATAGTCCTAACGTATTTCTGCGTGTCGTGAGAGGCAACTAAAAGGTAGCAAAGAATGGTAGCTAATTTTGCTATCGCCCAGGGCAGATACCATTCACTGCACTTCACCATGGTGGTTCAATTCTTTTGGGATGTTTTCCGTTTAGAGTGCAGTTGCTGGTACTAGATCTTTAAGTAACTCTCTGCTATTACGTGGCCCGTACACGGTTCCCTTTAGGCACTGCTTCTGACCATGCTCAGCGTAAATTTCAACAAAAAGATGTTTCATTTGTCGCTCATGCTTGACAAATAACGGCGTTTTGAATTTCGGACCATGCAAAAAAACGTTTATCATTTAATCTACGAATAAACCCTAAAACGGAAAATTTTTTTTTTTGACGAAAGACGAAAACATTATTGTATTGAAACAAGTAAACCTCAATGCAGTTTGAAAGTATTGCGCTAAAATATGATGCAAAACAAAACCGTAAATCATGGGAAACGCATGTTATTGGAAGCCTATGCTTGAAAAATTCCGCTTTCAGATTTTTCGAGGCATGGAAAAATAATTTATCAAAATTACATAGAACAGATGCACAGTCACTACAAAGGTCTGTGCCAATCGGTTGTTGGGTATGAGCTCCCAGGTAGGTTCACGGACAGGACATAGCAAATAATTAAAAAAATAATATTTGTCTTTGTGAAAAGTAGCTCAACTTCATTTTAATGGAATATTTCCAACAATTTGCGTCAACCGAAAGTCGTGAACCTTATGTACAGACTATAATGTCCGAGTTAGGTTCTTTTACATCACCTTCGATCAAATCCAAGTCTAGACGTGTGCTGAGATCAAATTGACAATCAAACAACCATTACACGCTTTGAAAGTTACAAAATCACAGATTTTATTTGATGTATTGGAAGTTCAAAGTCATACAGTATTTGTTTTTTTGAAATACGTAAAATATATATCTATACACTGTTACAAATGTGCAGTGAATTTACTGTTCATTGTCAGTAAATGTGTATTTCAAAAATTTAAAACTTCCTTGTGGATGAGATGAATGCCAATTATGGGTTGTTGACGGAAGCACCTCGGCGGTAGGGTTGGGCTAAACCGAATCAAAATTCCAATATTCGCATGGGATCAAGAAATCCATGTAAATAACAATTTTTCCCTTTTCTAGTATTACAACTTGTTTACATTGTGAAAATCATGAAATTAATAGCATATTGCGTATTTTCAATCCTCACTCTATGCCCAGGATTAACAAAATTTCATATTTTAACGAAAAATATAATGGATTTGGGTCCAATTTGAACATGGGTAGGGTCGTGGGATAGTGGTGGGTTGCACTAATTTTTAAAAATTAGGATTTCCGAATTTCTTTTGTTGGAGAAAATATTTTTTTTTATTTCATTCACTTTTTTATTGAGTTATGCTCTAAGCAAGGCATCGATCAAAAAAACCAGCGAATGGCCACTCGAGTTGGAAAGAGCTGCACTGCAATAAAAGTACAGTAAATTTCCTGGTCATTTGAGGCAATTGCATATTTCTAAAGTTAACAAAAACGTCATGTTGATGAGATTTTTGCCAATTACAGGCTGTTGATGGACGCACCTTTCGGTGCGTTCCATCAACAGCTCATAATTGACTGAAAATGTCGATTTTGTAGTTTTATTCCAATATCCCCAGATAAAGTTCCTGTTGTTAAATAGCGATAATTTTATTGTACTACATGTACGTGGTGGATGATTATACAACGGAATATTTAATTCGTTCAAGCAAATAATTAGATGAAAGTTGAACTCGATTTCATAATGAATGAAAAATTGGAAAATTAGTTCAAGTCATTGATGAAGCTTTCCTCGTTGTCGCAATCTATCTGCAAACCATAAAAAAACGAAAATTGTTCTGAAGAGCTCTCTTGATTGATGGCGAATGAATGTTTACTCTGATGTGATCCGGTCCATACTTTTGGCACATTGGATCTTTTGATTCTACATAATATCACCGTATAAAGTTATTGTTGTCAAATAGCGATAATTTTAATTCCCATTGCTACATGTAATTTGAAAGCTAGCTTTTGTAGGTAAAAAATTTATCAAGTTGGGAAAGAGTTAAGGATTAATTGCGTTTTGACTATTTAATTTATGTATTGCCCTTCAGGAGAGAGAAAGTTTTTATCGATGTTTCATAGATATCAACTCCCGAAGATTTGTTCTATGAAGGCAAATTTTCATTCACCACCCAAAATATGCCGTTACATTGTATTTTTTTATAGCCACTTCTTAGAGTGGATCAACTTGTCAAAGGCCCTGTAACAGCCGTCACTTATAGACGGAGAGGGTTAAAATTTTTGGAAAGATATGATATTCTCTCGGCATAGCCTTCTCAAGTTATTACACCCTGGGTTGAGCGGTGGGCATGGATAAGCAGGTCGGACTAGCCGGGACTCAAACCCTAGATCTTCGACCCACGATGCTAACATGTTCAACCACAAGGCCATTTCGCCCATGAATGGAATTTAGCATAGAATTTAAGCTATCATGGTCAAAACCTCCCGAGTATTATTGACCCGTCTCTTATTAATATAGGACCAAAGACGTGCACTATTTCTATTATAAAGTGCAAGCTGAAAATAATTTTTCTTTCACAAAAATCTTATTTGAAGGGTAAGGTACTTGTACAATTGGAAAATCGAAATTGAAAATCCATCGATCGCAATCCCGACTATACAGACACATTGTTCGAGACGGAGCTTAAGCTTCGATGATCAGAGATTTGTAACCTGGGTCATTCGTCCATATTTAGATCTGACCGAGAGATGTATTAATGACGTCATCTAAACTCTTCTATAGTAGAGTTCATATATTAGTCGTTCGCCGCTTAATTAAACATAATGTCTCAGTAATTAAACAAAAGTTAGTGAGGTGTGGAAAAATCTTTGTACGCTGAATTTCAGCAAATTGTGAACGAGCATATCATTTTCACAAATATGAGGAAAGCGTGGCGTCAAAGTAACACCTTCGGATCTTTAACTTTAAAAGTGTTGAATGATTTATAAAGTGTGTGCCATAGTCACAACTGCCGCCTTATGAGGTAGGTGGTGTATAACGAGAAATCATGAACAATACCTTTTGCTAGAGAAACGATGTTCTTTTATTTCATTTCTTTTTTTTAAATTCACTCTGAGCAAGGCCGGATAGATCGATCGAAGAAAAAACCATCGTGGTCACTAAAGTTGGGAAAGAGCTACCACAAAATGAAGTACAACTGCACTCTAAGTGGAAAACATCCTGGAAAGGACTGAACTGAAACACTACAATAAGATACAGTGAGTTGTATTCACTATGGGCGACCACATTGGTTGATAGATTGGTTTAATTCCATCTATGAAAATGCTAAATCACAAAGTCGCATTTTGATGATTTGAAAAAATTCGGTTCACTCCACCAAAGTATTAGGAGAAGATTTATACGTCGATTTCTCCTTTCCAGCTGACACCCTTCTAATTATTCATGACAAATCGAAGAGTGAATTCCAAAACACATTCATTCAAATGTTTTGAAAACAGGCGAGTCCCCACTAAACAAATTCTTTACTTCTGTACATTTGTTTATTCTTTAAGATGGATATCCAGAAGAGAATCGGACAAATTCGAAAAAAATACGTCATTATGAGTCTGAAACGTGAAAAACTTCGAAAAGCGGAAATCGGTTTTTAGTCTTTCCCGGCTACAAATATATTCTTGGGACATGTTTTGACAAGTATGGGTCACTGATGAATTGCGCCGGTGAGGCGCGGTCCATCAGTGACTCATGCTTGTTAAAATGATATTACGGATATGTTTTTTAAAGATGTACTTTGAGCATATTTATATAAATATATATGACAAACCAAAGTGTGAATTCCAAAACACATTCGTTCAATTTCAAATTTTTTCAAAACAGTCAAACTTTTTCAAAACTCGGCCATCCAGTTAACCAAGCGCGATCGTATTTTTCGGTATCTCAATGGTTCGATTGAGCCAAAAAGTTTGGTAACATGGAAAAACGAATAAAAATGAATTAAAATCAAACTGTGACGTTTCCTCATGGAATTAAATTGAACAAAATTAATTGAAAGGAAATTCTCTAAATATTTTCCATGCCTGAGGTATTTAGAATATCGCTACGGAATTAGTATCGTAAATGATAATTGATGATGATAATCGTTTCTCCAAAGAGCATGCTTTTAAGCAAGGCAATTCGAGCGTAGCTGTGATGCATAATCGATACACAAAAGCTACAAATATCTGCGCCCAACGGTTATCAGGTAGGTTATTGTTAGGTCATAGAAAATTATTAAAAAACCAAAAAGGGCGGTTTTTATATGGCACAAGCTGGAGCTGAAGAGGAGAAATGTTTTTAATTAAATATGTGCTTAAGTATATGCTTTAGATATCCGGTCAACAAACTTTTTTGAAATATTTTTTCAGTATTGGTTTTCATAGAATGCATCATCGTTACGTCATATGCCGTGGTATGGGCACCCAAATTTAAAACAGACAACTAATTATTGGAAGTAAAGATTAGGGAGGAACCCCTTGCTAATTAACGCTACGTCTTAGTTATTTGTCATAATGCCTACAAAGCAACTATTTTATCATAAACTGTAACAAAAAATTGGTAACATCGCGTTCTTAGACTGTATATTTAGTCGCCTAGCCGAAAACTATAAAATAAAAAAAAAATAACCTTGACTTATTGTACTTCGGACAAATATTGGGGATTTCGAGACCCACTTTCCTAAATTGATTTTCATTGGAGATTCGGGCCCCCCAATATCATAGATTATCGCTGCGATGCTATCGGTGTTAAAAGTTCACATTTCTTAATAGTTTGAAGTACAATACCATCATATTTGAAATTAGTGCCCATAGGATTTTACTAAGATTAAATGAGTTTTTAAAAAAAGGATATGAATAAGCCTAATTATTTACATCTCGGGAATTAAGTTTTAACCACTTGAAGATGTGTAGTGATAAAATTTCTGTAAAATTAGTTGAGTAATAATCCGCTACTAATCTGTGTCAAATTCAGAATATAGAGTGAAAAATGTCTTACAACCACCATATATATTTATCGAGTATAAACTCACATAGACTAATCATATAAATATAAACAATACAATGGTCCAAATTCCAGTTAAATATGAAATTTTCTCTGTGGATCAGTAATATTAAGAGGAGAAAACATACAATACTGCTCTGATTATCAATTGTGAATAAAGATATCCACGATACCTTTTGCATAGCGTTGAGTTTCCACTACTAGAAAATCTGTAGAGATGAAATGGCTTAAAAATCTTTTAGTAGTACAGGGCCGATCACACCTCGGCGGCCGAGCATTATACAATGAAAATTTATCTGATTTTATAAGATTGCATGAATACTAAAGGCATAAATACATGCTACGAAACGAGAACACTTATTTAACTTGCCTGGCAGACTGGTCGGTTGCGTTGGAAAACGTAAACAAGTCCTTGCAGAGCTCTAGCGTAAAACGTAAGGTTCATAATGATACACGGTGCAATGATGATCAAGTTTGGAGGGAAGAATGGGATTTACTTTGTGAAAGAACAAAGAGGCGACTAAAAGAAAACAAAGAAGTTGTAGATAGGCCTGGACAAAACTGAATCATTTGGATTTCGAATCGGATTATTTCTTCGAATCGGAGCGAATCATTAATTACATGTAAATAACAAATGTCCCACTTTTGATATCACAAATTGTCCACATAGTGAAAATCAATAAATTTATAGTTTATAGTCTATTTTTTAAATTCACTTTCCATGTCTAAGAGCAACGATTTTCATATTTTAAAGACAAAATATAATCGATTTTGGCCAAAATTGAAAATTTTAATTCATTCTGAACGTTTTTGTCCCGATTCACAATTTATTCGAATAATTTAAGCTTCGAATCAATTCGAATCCCCGAATCGAATTGCCCAGCCCTAGTTGTAGATCGGTCTACCGTCGCCCAGGGACAACCCCACACATTGTACTTTACTACAGCGGTTCAAATCGCATTGAATAGTATCCACCTAGCGCGGAGTTTCGGTTATTGTCCCAGATTGAATTTCGTACTTAAATGTTTTTAATTAGGCTCGAGACACTGATGGATCGCGCTACCAAGGCGCTTTTAGTCTGTGGTTCTGGCGTAGAACTGGGGAATTCAATTCAACGATTCGAATCGACTCGACGCACAATTCATTCGAACCAGACGTGAATCGGTCATATCCACCCGAATGTTTTTCTTGAACATACAAGTCACAGATGGCCAACGCCTTGACGACGCGACTATCGTTTTTTAACTATTAATGCATACAAAATGCAGAATGCCAGGAGCATTTCGTGAGCTGCTGTCCTGTAGGTGTCGGTTTTAAAATAATTCAAACGTATTTCCAAAGTGATCATAAACGGCAACTAAAAATGAAGGAAGTGGTAGACGGGTTTACCAGCGCCCAGGGGAGATACACTAACTGTGCTTCGCCATAAAGGCGCAATTGCGTTTGGGATGTTTGTAAATTTTTCGGACTTGTCGGAATTTAGTGATTAATTTTGTGTGAAGTTGGGATGTTTGTAAGTTTACTGTACTTTATGTCAATCAAAGTGTAAAGAGAATCGATCGAATTAACATTGAAATCTCAAATTAATCATCGCTTCCCCGTATACATCGTAAACAAATTAGTTCAAGTTTTTAACGTGACTCTAGTAATTCTGGTGATTAATTTCGTCAGATTTAATAAATATTGTCGGAATTTAGTGATCTATTTCGTGTATTGTGACAAACACACCCTCGACACGCCCCCTCGTATTGGTCTTTCAACGAATTCTAAGTAAAAACTGATGTGTAAACATACACATAGAATTATGGAAGCTTGCCATGTAAATGCTGGCTTCAGAATTATCCTAATCTATTTCCTACGTTTCGTATAATCACAGAGCACTTATCACCAATATTACCGATTCTGCTTTTCATGTTTCCTCGCTTGGACTGCAGTTTCATTTGCAATTCGTGAACGCCAAAGATATCAAAAAAAACACGTGCTCAGGTCAAAAAAGAGTACGGGACAAGTTTTATATATATATATATATATATATATATATAATTTTTATTGCAAAATTGAGTTTCTGCATTTAAAGTTTCGCACTCGTACACAGATATATCAGGTAATCTGACTACCCCAGGTTTTTTAATAACATCGCCAAGTTTTTAGTTTCAAAAATCAAAATCGTCATTTCTTGGAATAAATTATGAGTATATTCTCATTACAACTACTTTCTATGAACGTTTTGTGGTGTGGTCTATAGTGTATTTTTTCGATTCACGTTTTGTTATGTATGGCCACTGATCAACCGTTTCGCTGAGTCGTGGCACGTCTTTGACTCTAGCATAAATAAATTCAGATTTGTATTTATTTTTTTACCTTTTTTTAATTTAGTGCGTTGTAGTTTTGTCTGGTTGAATCACTTTTCAGTGCACTGGGTGGGGCGTTTACCCCAGGCGAATCATCATATTACGAGTAATATCACTGGGGAGTGTTTCCTATTATTAATCGCTTTATTTAGTAAATAATCTTATGGAAGTCTTAGACTTCTATGAAATATTGGATATTTCGCAATCTATTATATGATGTCTCAAGAGACTGCCAAATCTCTCACCGAGACAAAATTTAATTAGACGATATTTATCTCTTAGAGTCTTGTAATTTCTGGCCAACTTAAGCCTAAGCGTATAAAGGTCGCAATAGAAGCTTGCACAGGTTGCGTTATTTCTAGGTTTGTTTTATTTCAACCTTGCGTCTCAAGCAAGCCCAACGCTGCGCATGCGTTTTGTTTACATTTGCAACGACCGTCTATGAGTGACTCATTCTTGACAAAATAAAATATCTTTTATTTTTTGTTTTTTTAAATTCACTCTGAGCAAGGTCGGAAGCATTGCCTAAATGGAATCAACAAACGCCACTTAATAGCAAAGAGCTACTAGAAGATTTAGTACCAGGAACTGCCCGCAAAAGTGGAAAACCTCCCCAATAGAACTGAACCAGTATTGTGAAGTGTAGTGATTAGTTTTAAAGGGTTTGAAAAAGCACACCCAATGCTTTGTTGCACTATCAGTTTCTACAGATTTTCTAGTGATATTTGATCATATTTTTACGTTGAATAAAGAAAAAAGAACAGTTGAAAAAAAAATTATTTAAACGTTCACTTTCATAACGGTTAGAATTTTCCTCAGACCACCAATCCGCTGTGCCTGGGGCGAAATGAATCCTAAATGTGTCAAATATGATATCAAATATTAGTCAAATATTATAATTGAAATTGAAATCCTCATCTACTGGACATTTTCTACACAATATTTGGGATTTAATATTACGTGTCAGGGCTTGAAGTGTTAATTTTAATGAAATCGTGGAACGTTGCTGACAGTGATGATTACAATGTAAAACATGTACTGTAAAGTCACCGTTAATTTGCAGTAATTTGGTTATTTCAAATATCGAAACCTCGCTGGTTCACATTAATGCAGTATTGTCTATTGATGAAGCGAGTTCGTCATTTAACAAGCTCAGCTGTCGGCTAATACTCTCCACCTAAAATTTCGACTTCTTTTCATCAATTCCGGTGCCCGAGTAGCTCAAAGCAAAGCGTTTTCATCTCTGACGTCATGGGTAGGAATCCCAATGAGAGGTAACTGTATACGATCGGTCTGAGAAATATGAAAAATGTCAATATCAAAAAACTCCAACTCTATTGCTTTTCTTTTACAATACAACCGCTACAATGATAACGATTTTATATTTGTGATCCTTATCTGAAACGACAAAAATATCTTTCTAGATTTTCCAGAATATCAAATCAGTTATGACGTCATCCAAATTTTCAATCACGTCACTGACAATGTGTTTCTCAAATATTGTGGTAAAAATAGTTTCACATTTCGCTATAAATATTGGAAAATATATATATATAAATATATTATTGAGACATTCATGATCATGCTTTGTTTTACTTAAACGAACAAGATTATTTGTCAAATTGTGAGAAAAGTGGAATAAAATAAAATGATGATATATATAAAAAAGAAAAGCACTTTTTCAAAATGTAAAAACGCATAGAGGTTCAGGAAGTTTCGATGACCCCTGAACTTTGCCCTCGAAATGTACTGTCCTCAACCTACTCAATGATTTATGTAGAAAATGCGTTTTATCAATGTCGAATCTATAGATTGAAAAGCGTGTGGTGTCTGGAAAGGATTTTAGTTGGGTTTTGTGGTGTAAACGAATATTATTTTCCATGTAATACATGGTGGATGATTATGTAAGTGGGCATTCAGTTAATTTATGCAAATATTTAGATAAAGTTTAATTGTGTTTATAACATCCAAAGCAATGAATGTAAACATTAAATTTATATCGGTTTTTGTTAAGAATAATTCCCCGATAAAGTCTTTCACATTGTCTCAATAGATAAATAATTGGACCAGAAACTTTCTTTTGTCACTCATGCACCACAGATGGACCACGTCTCGTCGAGGCGATCCATCAGTGTCTCTTTCTTAACGAAAGTTGTTTCAACAAAATTTTCTGATTGGGTTTACTCGTGCTTTGGAACTTGAATTTCTTGATGGAAAACAAGCTTTGTCGGTTTTTTTAATGTGAGTGCACAAATACTTGTTGCAAATATTCAATATTTTTTGCACGAAATGTCCTTGATGGCGAAGTTCACTTCGTGTGTAATATTCAATAATATTAGCAATAATAATAAACAGACGTGCTCCACTTGCGACTCATGCATTGAATGAAACGAAATTAATTACAATTTTAACATTTTTTAACTCAGTTTGAAATTTACCTGTGCCACATTAAAGTAAAATATAATTATTTTGTGGGTCTCTATCATAATATTACCATATTATAGTTGAGGACTTATGATGAACATTGTTTCATTAGCACGAGTTATTTTTAAAACAAGTTCATAATATTGAATTAAACTGAACAATAGTGCCATCCCACAGCCCAGCGTATAAACAAACGTGGTATACCAAATACATTTGCGGCACATACCTAGCAGATGTGGCTACATGATTTTCGAAGTAGAGAGAAGCGGCTTACTGTTGAGAAATTCCGCGCCTTGATTTGACAATCCATCATTGATACATATGTCCATCCATCTATTGACAGAGCATGTCTCGCTGAGTTACAAAATATCGGTTAATGTTACATTGATAATTAGAATTATTTTATTTAAAAGTATATCAAGTTCATTTATTCAAATTAGAGCCGTGTAAATCGTGTAATCCATCCAATGACTAAGTTATATAAATTAAAACGGTTGTTCAAATCTAAGTATAGACACAACCCTTTTAAACTGATGGAACAAGACCACACGAAGTATTGGAAGCATTTAAAATTATTTGATGTATTTTTTTTTTTCATAGCCACTCCTTTGAGTGGGTCACCCTGTCCAAGGCCCTCTAACAGCGGCCACTTATAGGTGGACAGGTACAATTACTGGGAGAGGATTTTAAAGTTTGAAGTTAATATTCTTATAACTTCGGCAACATCAATGTGAAAGTTCAAGGGATCAGTGATGATCCTCATTTTGGCGCATGTTTTAACCAGTTGTCCATGAAGGGGAAGAAACTGGCAAAGTTAAAATGAAAAGTTTCTACTCGTTAGTTCCACATAAAACACTTGATTGAAAAGACATCGATCCCAATCCCGACTATACTGACACATCGTTCGAGACGGAGCTTAAGCTTCGATGATCGGAGATTTGTAACCTGGGTCATTCGTCCATTTTTAGATCTGACCGAGAGATATCTAAATGATGTCATCTTGGCACCAAACTGTTATAGTATAGTTCATATGTTAGTCATTTGTCGCTTAATTGACTGGAATGCCTGAGTAATTATTATAGGTATAAAAAAAATGGAAAAATGTCATCAGATAATATGCCATGTATAGGGCTGGACGATTCGGTTCGATGATTCGAATCGATTCAAAGAACAATTAATTCCTATCAATTCCTAGCATAATTAATTCCTAGTCCTAGTTATGTACCATCTTCTGTTATGTGAATGTGAGCATAAAGATATATTTGCACGGCAATGACTTTTTGTCCGCAGGGCACGGGGCGCCGGAATTTTAACAAGTCGGGTGTCAGGCTAAAGATCTATCCCCTGCCCTGGAACCAAGATCAATATATTCCGGTACGAGGTACATAGTTTTAGATTATTTAGTTTTCATTAAAACTTGCTTTAGGCAAGGCCGGGAGCAGGCTTGAGATACTTGAGATATACTTAAAATTTGTGGGCGCGATGGCCTAGCTGTTAAACTTGTTGGCATCGCATGTTGAAGATCTTGGGTTCGAGTCCCGACGAGTCCGGCTCGCTTATCCATGCCCACCGCCCAACTCAGGGTGTAATACCTTGGTTGGTAGGCTAAGCCAAACAGGAAAAGATCATATCTATCCAGCAATTATAACCCTGTCCGTCTATAAGAACTACCACGGAATGTAGTAACAACAAATGAACTATAATCGGGTCTGATGGGGAAACATCTCAAACATAACGCAACTGCTATCAGGTGCGACTTTAGTCCTTGCCGATAACAAACTTCCATGTATGAACTCGCGAGAAAACAATTGGCAGATTATTATTGTCCTACATTCCATTTCTAACCCTGCTTTAACGGGTCAGTGATTCCAACAACATTTGAGACGTATAGTCAATTTAAATCATAAAGCTTAATCACTTGTGTCTATGATTATCGATTAAACTTCCTGAAATTCTCGACAATTTTATCAGCGTGACGATCGGAGGTGTGAATTTGTTATGGGTCAAATACGATATGTGTGGCACTGGCGTTATGAATATCGATTTGTTTAGTTTGAGTCATATTGTACTAGACAGTACACTGTTACAAAAATGCAGTCAATTTACTGCTATTCTACAGTAATTGTAAAATTGGAAACTAAGAAACCACCTGGTTGATGAGGTTCGTGTCAATTATAGATTGATGATAGACCGCACCTCGGTGGTGCGTTCTATCATCAACCCATAATTGACAAGAACCAGATTTTGTGGCCTTGTTGCAATATCACAAAGTAAAATTACTGTCGAAAAAACAATTTTACTGCATTTTTTCTACGTCGTAGCAGCAAGAGAACATATATGATGAATGGGAAAAAATTGCCAAAGAATCTTTTATGAATATCTGCCACTGATGGATGGTGTCGATATGACGCGGTCCATCAGTGGCGCATGCTTGACAAAACAAACTTTGTGTTTGTATATTTGATAATGTTATGGGCAATTACGGGAACACATCCGTGCGCTACTGTAATAAATAAACTCATCGACAATTTAACCAGCGTAACGATCGGAGGTGTGAATTTATTATGGGTCAAAATACCAAGTTTGATTGTAGCTCCTATCTTAGTGCGACTCCCCGGAAAGAAAACCATTAATTGTCCAGCAATGACACAGCAAGAATGAAAAAGTCGGTCGGAATTCTGTGATTCATTTGAGGCAATAAGGCGGTCGTGCCTCCGACACGCCCTGAATAACATTTGCGTACACTGGGGAAGCGGAAGGATACTATAATGTTGAAGGTTTTGCATCTTTGGTCCGATATATTTTTGTTGAAAAGTTCAACATTTGCGTTCAAACGCAGCAGAAAAATGTAGTCCGCCTTTCAAGCTTTAAAAAATAAGTGACGCACTATTGTTTAAACGCTAACTCAAAAGATCGGAAATTATTCAAGTTCGCAAAATCATATCAGTGATAGCGTTATAATGATAATTATAATTATGATAATTAATTGAAATATGCTCTATGTTCGTTGGCTTAAAACATTTAATAACTTGAGATTAACTCTTGCCGAAGTTTTTTTGGATTTAACCAGACATGTTGTTAATTTTTTTTTCTCAAGCATGGCCCCTGTTGCCACGTAAAATATACGTAATTACCATTGCTCTTGGGCTGAAACAGAAATACTAGGCCGCCGTTCATTTTCATTATTGTACAATTCTCGTGGGAGATAACTTGAACTTTCCTGTGTCACTTGGAATTATATTGTGCATATAATAAATTATTAAGATATATTATATCATAGTTTGTATTAGTCGGCTTACTTCCATTCTTTCAATATATTTTTATATAACTTTTTATCACTAGCGGTCCTACAGACGAACGGCGTAATTTCATCACCTATGAATTTTACATTCTTTCGAATGAGAATCGATTGAATAAATAGTTTAATCATCGCATTCGTTTTATTTATCGTAAACAAATTAGTTCAAGTTTTTGACGTGACTCCCCGGAAAAGGTGTTATATTACAAACCAATAATTTTGATGATTAATTTTGTCAAATTTAATAAATAATGTTGGAATTCAGTGACTAATTCAGTCTAATGTGACAAACACACCCTCTACACACCTATCCTGTCTGTTGCTGTTGTAACAAACGGCAAGTAAAAACAACAGTGTTTTTACGATCGATCACATCATTGGATCACCCCGAGCAAGATCGGTAAAAGCGTTGGGAATACGCTTCAAGTTACGAATCTTTGACGCACTGGGTCCCCGTTAGAAATTATGTGCGGGAGGATTGCTGGACACCACAACAGTTAACGTAACCGCAGGTGACGACTTCTTTCACCAACCGATCATGGTTTTACCATTGCCCAGGGCAAATACCACTCACTGCACTTTACCATGGCGGTTCAGTTCCGTTTGGGACATTTTCCGTTTAGAGTGCAGTTGCTGGTAACACATGTTATAGTAGCTTTTAAGTGGCCGTTAGTTAGTGCTTTTAGGCTCTGCTTCCGACCTTCCTCAGAGTGAAATTTACAAAAAAGACCATTAAAAGTAATATCAGTAAACAGTTAAAACCTCAGAACTCGATTTGAATATGGTATCTTCACGAGAGTGGTTCGCCATATGGATAAGGTGTATTTTCGGCTTCCCTCTCCCGCATGATAAAAATGAAATCTTATCTTATTTTCAGCTGACACTTATGAGTAAATTGGTTAACTATTATTGGGAAGTATAGGCTTTTGGCCAAGGGCACCCAACCTGCTATACCCGGGGTTCAAAAGGGGGCATGCGAACTTACCGGTTTTAGTGATGGGCTTGTGGGGGACTTACCAGCGAGACTTAACCGGACATATTAGTAAGAATTCATAAAGTGTTTAAAACAGAAAAAGGTTAGGAAATACACAATTAGAAATATTTTGTCGAGCATGTGCCACAGAAGGATTGCGCCTCGGTGGCGTCCTATCAGTGACTCAAACTTAACAAAAACTTTTTCGTGCAGAAATGTTCTTCTAATTGGGAAAGAGATGTACTAATACGTCAAAAATCATTTTTTTTATTTAAAAGAAATTTCAGGAAGAAGCGTCCCCAATGCATTACAGACATTAATCAACCTTACACCTTCTCCTAAAATCGTCATAATTCTAGTAATGTTTCCTTCAATCACCACATGACGTCAAATTGAGTGAAATTCAAATTCAAATTTTGCCAAGCATGTGGTACGGATGGACCACGCTTAATATGCCCTTTTCATCACTGGCCCTTACATACTTGAAAAAATATGTTTCAGATCCAATATTCCGACAAGGGAATAATCGTGAGGTTCCGATGATTAGATTAATCCCTGATGAACTATCACGATGTTCGATGTAATTTGGGAGTAATTCCTGCATTACTAATATCGAGCATTTTTGACCAGAAAACCCTTATGAGTTCCCGCTGATGAATAAATATTTCCAAGGTAGAAACTTTTTTGAAAGTTCGAGAAGCAATTAAAACTTTTTTCAAAATTCCAGATTGATTATTAATCTTACACAGAACTTTTATTCAAAGTTCACAAAATCATTTTGGGATCAAAAGTTTATTGTTTACTTTGATGGTTTTAGATCAAAGCACCTGAGAAGTTGCCATCACATTTGTTTTTATAATTATGTCTGGGACAATCTCAGCCAGACACATATCATTTTTTTACCGTTTCCTTCAGTCACATTATAACGTCAGTATGAATAAAATTTTAACCAAGTCTGGAAATTTTGTTTAGCGGCCTAGCATGCTACACATACGGGTCTCGCTTTAAATCGCCTTTTAATCCATTGGCTATTTTTGAAAAAAAATAGCAGCGCGATTCATTTCAGTAACCAATGGCTGATGAAACATGTTCAGTGAGAGATGTCGGTCTGGTTAGGAAATAATCATAAGAGAATGAATCGGTTAATCCCTAATGAAATATCACGATGTTCGATTCAATTTGAGGAATGATTCCTAATATCCTACTATTATTCTTTGCGTCAATAAATCCCTCATGAATATTTGAAACTTTGAGGAAATTTTGAGAACCGACCTTGACTTATTAGGACTTTCGACTGAAGTCCCAAAGCGATCATATGTTGACAAGGGACTAGCAGTCCAAGTGCATCAAAATATTCCGGGATATCGAAGTCTTCATGCTCACTTCAATCGTAGTTGCTAGACAAAGTGGTAGTATTCCTTGGAACATAATATTATAATTATGACATGGGGCAGTCCCAGAAAAAAACGTCATAATTTTTCTTACACCTTTTTCGATCACTACATGACATACGACGTCATTATGAGTGAAAACCATACTATTCGAGAACTGCTATTTCTCCATTTGTGAGGCATGGTTGAATTGAGCATAGAATTGATTCCAATCCCTGCTCAATACTTGACATAAGATATTTTAAGTTTTAATGTAGTAAGCCTACTGTGGAATCAGAGCGTTCGAATTAGATTAATCCCTGATGAATTATCACGATGTTCGATGTCATTGGGAGTGTTTCCTATATTACCAATTTTAATCATTTTCGACCATAAATCCCTTATGAGTTTCTTCTGAACATTCATTCCTTTTTTGAAGTTTACGGAGAATTTATTCTCAAAGTAGAAAGTTTTCCAGACTTTTCCAAAGACAATTGAAGATGCTTAAATCTTTGTTCCAAATTCCAAAACGATTATATGTTCACAGGGGACTTTTAGTCATAGAACATAAAAAAAAAAAACATAAAAGAACATATGTTAGAACATGAAAATATACAGTTACTTCAAAAGACACATCTTCACTTTGATACTCTCAGATTGAGGTTGTCGGACTGTCGGGAAATATAGTACCTACTTCTTTTGTAAAGTATGAGCCACTGATGGATCGCGCCGCCGAGGCGCGATTGATCTGTGACTCATGCTTGACAAAATAAAATTTTTTATTGAATTAAGTTGCCAAACACGACGGGAGTCTTGATTCTATTAAAATAAATTTAAACCGTATCAAACACTAAATTACTTAATTTCTTCACACATTTCATTAAATACTGTATATAAATGCAGCATGGCGTGTTTGACTAAGTAATGGGGAAAGAATAGTTAGGCTTCGCCCGGGCGCGATTCACCTTTGGCTCGCACTCTCACTGTTATGAATTTTTCAGCCTTTGAAGACTTAAGGTATGCGCTGCAGAATTGCATGGGTGTATTTCCTTGCATGCTGTAAGAGGTGATTCAATCGAAGCTCAGAAGTTGTAGATGGTTTTGATTATCGCCAAGGGCACATACCACTGAGTGACTTTGTTTTACCGATCAAGATCTCTTGTGATGTTTTCAGCTCAGAGCGCGGTTGCTGGTACCTTATTGTAATATAATTTTCCCACTTAAGTGTCCTTTTAGGGTCATAGCTTCCTGTTTCAATTAAATTAAATAGGAAAAGGTGATGGGTAATTTCTCTTACAGTGATGACCCATTAAAGGCTGCAATATGCGTTAACATAGATTTCGTTTTCTCTAAACTTGTTTATTTTACCATTGCGTTTCACGCCAGCGCAATGCTCTGCATGCATTTCCTTATGTCTTCCAACGTAACCGAACGGTTTGCTATGCTGGCCAACGGAAAGTGCTCGTTTGTATAGGGATGTGAATACAATCAACGCAATGCAATGGAGGCGTGTATTGCCGTTTTAATTTCATTACCGGAAGCGCAAAGCAATGCTTCTATAATACAACTTCACGTGTGTTGCGGCCTTAAGTCACGAGCACAAGTTCAAATTATATTATTATTGGCGTCACACTTCAAATACATCAACTACTACTCTGCAACAAAAGTACAATAAATTTACTTGTAATTTGCAGTATTTTCATATTTCCAAAGTTGAAAAACGCCATGTTGATGAGATTCATGTCCACCAATTATGGTTGTGCGTTCGCGGTGCGTTCCATCAACAACACATATTTGGCAAAAATTTCAATTTTGAATTTTTTTCGATAACACCATCTTAAATTATTGTCTCAGACCTTTGATTTTGTTGCGTTTTTTGTTACAGTGTAAAGAGTAATATTCACTATGAACTACACTTATGATACTATATAACCAATTAATGTCATAATGAATCATAGGCTGTGATATGAATTACTCATTCAATACACACTTAAGAAAAGTGATGAAGTAAGCAAAAACGTGTGGCGAACATAATCATTAACTTCGGAAAGGGAGAATATAGCTTTCCTTGGAATTAATAACAAATTCTTACATTTTGCATTCACTGGGTGTTGGGGAGTCTGACTCACCTAATACGTAAAACATAAAGTTTATGGTATTAAAGAGGATTTATTTTTTCCTCTCCAGTCGCTATTGAATATGCTCTCCCCAAAATTTTTAAAATAATATTTTCAGCTTGAATTGAATGAAATTTTCACACAATAGATCATTGAAATTCCCGCGACTCATATGAAATTATTATTTCCAGCTTTGTCCAATATTAATAAGCAGTAAAAACATTCGTCTTGTGGTAGGTATGCCGTAAACTCGCCCAAACCGCATCCTCTTTTGACGCATAGTAACATCATTGGAATTTGGAATGCAGAAGGTTTGCAAAAACACTTTTTGACTTAATTTGACAAATTTGAAATTCACGCGTCTACTATGTGTAGAACTGGGCAACTCGATTCGGTGATTCGAAGCAAGATTCATTCGAATCAATCGTGAGTCGTTCGTTCATAGGAACAAAAACTTGTTAAAATAACTAGGATTTTCAAATTTGACCAAAATTGATTGTATTTCTTCGTTAAAATATGAAAATTATAGCTTTTAGTGTGGAATGAAAATTTACTATGAACTATAAATTTCATCAATTTCACAACAAGACAAGTTATAATAGTAAAAACGGGATATTTTTTATTTACGTAGAACTAGTGATTCGATCCGATTCGAACAAATTATTCTAACCAGATTCGAATTCCAAATGATTCGGTTTCCCAGCCCTACCTATGCCCGTAAAAATGACTAGTTACGTTATTGTTCATTATCAATAAACCACATCCTCTTTTGACACATGATACCATCATCGGAATTTGGAATGCGAAAGTTGATAGCTTTGCAAAAACCTATAAGGAAGTTTGTTTTGTCACGCATCACCAACAGACTGACTTGGGAGCGGCGATGAGACCCATCATGGGTTCACTTATATTTGATGTCATGTGATTCGAAAAACTCGATAACTGATAACTTTGCGGTTATTCCGGCCACTACCGGGGGAACGGATCTCCCAATGCCAAATATTGGTTGTTAGACCCCCCCCCCCCCCCCCCCCCCCCCCCCCGCCCACCCCCCCCCCCCCCCCCCCCCCCCCCCCCCCCCCCCCAAGTCAGCAATTATGACAAAATGCCAAAAAATCGTTCAAGTCTCGATCGCTATCGGCGCGATTTTCTTTTTTTCCCTGCTATTTATGGCCAAGTTATAACATATGATGTGTGCAAAACGATTAATCCATTTTGGTATTACAAAAAAACTTCCCACCAAAAGTTTTGCACTCTCTAGCAGCACCTAACGGTTATGTGACCATGTGGTACGAATAGATAAGTAAATTAAATTCATAATGTTTTTTAATAGCCACGTCCTGGAGTGGATCACTCTGAACAAGATCCTGCACCAGCGGCAACTTATAGACTGATAGGGTTAGAGTTGGTAGAAGAATATAATCTTGCCTGTAATCGCAATAATATAGTATCTTGTTTAATCAAGCTTAAAATTCCCAAATACCATTAAATGAGTATCCTATAGGGAAAAATTGTCAAACATCTTTTATTATGCATGAGTCACTGATGGATCGCGTCGATGAGACGCGGTCCATCTGTGGCTCACGAATGACAAAACGATTTTTTTTTATTGGATAAAGCGAGCATTACTTCATTCATACAGGCAACCATCCATCAAATATATCGAGACATCGTTCGAGACGGAGCTTACGATTCGATGATCAGAGATTTGTAACCTGGGTCATTCGTCCCTATTTAGATCTGACCGATAGATAAATTAATGATGTCATCATGACTAGGGCTGGGCAATTCGATTCGGTGATTCGAAGCACAATATATTCGTATCAAGCGTGAATCATTCATAGGAACATAAACGTGTTGAGTGAACTTTTCATTTTTAGCGCCGAAATGCAATCGATTTTGGACAAATTTGACCAAAATCGATTGCATTTAAAACATTTTTAAATATGAAAATTGTTGCTCTTTGTGCGAATTGAAAATGCACCATAAACTATAATTTTCTTTATTTTCACAAGGGTTTAATATTTCAATTTCAATATTTTTTTTCCTTTTGGACAAGATTGAATTATCAGTATCTTCATTTATTGGAGATAGAAATATTGTATAAAGCTTTTAGAAAATTTTTTTGATTCAAAACTTAGGTATTGCCAATTACTAGCTACGACCCCAATATAAGCAAAAACAAAACACTCCTCAAGAAAGCAAACATTAAACGAGGTGTATATGCTCATGCTTCATACCTCATAAACTATATTAAAAAACCAGCCTCGCATTACGCATTATCAATCTTTCGCATTCCATTCTAGATTTCAAGCAACTTTTCGATTCAATGAACCAAACCCAAAATGTCCGCCAAAATCGAATCATAAAACTTAATCACTTGTGTCGATGAGTATTGAACTTCCTCAAATTTTCGACAAAACGATCGGAAGTGTGAACTTGTTATGGGCAAAACACAATATGTGCGATGATATGATATCGTCAGATTTTGTCTTTGTCGATTAGCATGAGTCATGTTATAGATTTTAGTAACAATGATAAAGGTGTAATTGAAAGCGATAAAAAGATAAATTCCGAGATTTCATTAATTTTGCGCAAGGGAATGATAAGGCCTTTTGTAAAATTGAGCCATATCTTTTTTTTCATTAAAATCCACTCTGAGCAAGGCCAGAAGCAGCTTCCAAAGAAAACCAACGAACGGCCACTCGATAAATAGCAAAAGAGCTACTAAAAGATGTGGTACCAGTGGAGTGAGAGAGTGAGACTTGATACTATTTATTTTTTCAAGTTGTTTAAGCTATCGATAAACTTCCCCTTTTTTCATAGTTTAGAAGTTAACCCTGAGCAAGGCTAAAACCCGAACACAACAAGATCCAACTATAATGGCAAAGCGCTACTACAGAATAAAGAGCCAGTAAATGCAATCTAAGGTGGATTTCACCCAAAAGAAGAATTGAATCGCTCTAATAGAGTGCAATAAATGTTATTTGTCTCGGACGATATTGAAATCTTCATAACTGATTTTCTCCCGTCAATTACTTCAAAGTTTTTATCATTTTCTTCAACAAGCAGACTATGTACTCGGAACTGTCAGTGATGTAGGGATAGGGATGGACAAAACCGAATCATTTATAGTTCGAACCTGATTCGAATAAATTTTTTCGAATAGGATCGAATCACTAATTTCGTATAAATACCAAGTCCCATTTTTTGTATGACAAGTTTCCTCCATTATGAAAATAGAGAAATACTAATATTATATCGAAAGCAATGTATTTTCAGTTAATATTCCAAGTCTGAGAGCAAAAACTTGTATATTTCAACGACAATATACAAATGATTTTAGTCAAATTTGACAAAAAATGCCTCTTTATTTGGCAATTGGTCTTTTTAATTTTGAACGATACACGATTAATTTGAATAATTTGTTCTTGAGATCGATTCGAAGTACAGATTATTCGAATCAATTGTAAATCGGTCATAGAAACAATTACTTGCTGAACGAAATGGAATATTTTTTTTACAAAAAATGCTATTGATTTTGGTCAAATTTAGCCAAAATGGATAGTATTTTTCCGAAAAAATAAAGAATATGTCACTGGGACCGGAGTAGATTTGAAAATACATCGCTCCTCTGCTTGAGCTGATATGAGCAAATCGTAATTGTAAATGACTTAATTATCATAATGGAGACAATAATATTAGGGGCAAAAATGAATATTTGTTATTTTTATGAAATCAGCGATTCGATCCGATCCGAAAAATTTAACCGAATCAGAATCGAACTCCAAATGATTCGGTTTTGCCGGGTCCTACATTGATGATAATTTGTAAGTATGGTAAAACACATAAGAATTCTATGAGTAATTCTCAGAAGTGAGACGACCGTAGACCATATCACACCTCGTAACGGTTGCCGACTGTATAGAACGGGAAAATGTTTTAAAACGGCGAAAAGAAAAATTATAATCCGACTGATTTGAGCCGTTGACTATATCGTATTGAGCCAGTGACCCCGTGCTGAGTTCACACTGTAATTCTCAAAGTACAGGATCTGTCGTCGTAATATGCAAAATATTTTGAGTATAACATGAATCGCGGCGCCTGATAACAGTATGAATAAGCATATTTGTATTTTACTTTAAACCATGCTTAACCACATGAAACACTAGAGATAAAAATAATTTTGCTGTAAAATCATTTTAATCAGTATTTAAAGGTTTTTGAAATATTACACGAGGGTGAGTATTATGGGGTGAATGAATAAGAACAATATTTGTTACAATTACAATTACAAATCATTTTCCAACACAATAAAGACAAAATGAAAAAATATTGCGTTAAAAACACTCCATAATAAATATTTTAAGAAAAAAATTTTGAATATTACATGAGCCTTTATATATAAAGAGTATGAATAAGCACAATTCTATTTTATAATAACTCATGAAAGACCTTATGAAACACTGGAGATAAAAATGTCTTATTAAAAATTATAAGAAGTTTTGTATTTATCAATGTTAATGACTTCAATGAAAAATATTAAGCGACCACTAATGGGAGATTGTAATCTAGGGCAGAATATTAAGGTGAGACTTGTTAAATGACTAAGCGTATTTGATTAAGCATAATTGGAATCGGGGAATTTATTTAATTTTTTAACACATCTTGAAACCTGGCGCCAGAATATATGAAACGTTAAATTGTAATTGAATTTCCCGCCATAACTCATTTCGCTTATATATTTTTAAGTTTTTGAGATATTTCATGAAAAAAATACGATAGGTTATTGTTTATTTAGTGTTTAGCATGTTCTTCAACATGGCGCTAAACAGATGTCTTGAGGAGCATTGACAAAGCGAAAACAATTAGAGGACATAATACAGCATAAAAAATAAGGAAGAAACAACGCTTTTGTTTTATTATCGTTCGGAGCAGACTCCACTCGAGCGCTGTATTATGGTCGTTCACTTCCATTTAGAATGCGTCTGCACGTCTTCTGCAGCTGTTTGAGGCGCTGTCTATCAACAGCATACACTTGGAATAAATGTTTTTAACAACGCGGTTGCGACTTAGAATGATGAAACAAGTCCGACCATTATGACTGGTTTCAGAAATGAGACAACCGTACACATAGGTCACTGTTCATGACTGATCTGGGAATATTTTGTTCATAGTAAACAAGACAGACAAAGGTTTTTACATGGCACAAATAGGGCTAGGCAAAACCGAAGCATTTGGAATTCGAATCTGATTCGAATAATTTGTTCGAATCGATCGAATCATTAATTCTAAATAAATATCAAATATCCCATTTTTACTATTATAACTTGTCCTATCGTGAAATTGAAGTAATATATAGTTTAAAGTATATGTTCAATCCTCACTAAGAGCTACCATTTTCATATTTTGACCAAAATCGATTGCATTTCGTCGTTAAAAATGAAAAATCCTAGTTCATTTAACAAGTTTTCGTTGCTATGAACGATTCACTATTGATTCGAATCGACTCGAATCTCCGAATCGAAGTAGAAAATAGTCATCAGAAGTCTTTTGACTATAACATATTAATCCCATAACCCTATGCTGGGTTCACACTGCCGGATATTTCGCTTCAGTATGTTAAATATTTCGAGGATTACATAACGAAAGGAAGTATTAATGTATTGAAGAGCGGTATGAATAAGCACAATTGTATTTCACTTTAAACCATGTTAAACCACATCCAAAAATAGAGGTCACAAACATTTTGACGTACGAATAGTTCAAAGGTGCGTTTAAAAGATTTTGAAAGATTACACGACCCTAAGTAGGCTGTAACAAAACGACAGTAAATTTACAGGTTATTTGCAGTAATTGTATATTACCGAAAGTAAAAAAAAGCTGTATATGTGAAATTTATGCCAATTATGGACTGTTGATGGACCGCACCTTCGCGGTGCGTTCCATCAACACCCCATATCTGGCCAAAAAAGTCATTTATGGATTTTTTTTAATACCACCAAGTAAAATTACTGTTAAAGACCAGTGATTTTGTTGCATTTTTGTTACAGTGTATACTGAAAGGTGTATGGATAAGAACAATTACAGTATCCTTTTTCAAACGTATAAATGACTGCAGGAAAAATTGTGCCGTAAGAACATAATAAGCATTTACACAACTTTGGATGATTTTATGAACCTTTATACCAAAAAGAGTACGATTAAGCACAATTGTATTTTGTTGTAATCGAGATCAAAACCTCATCAGACGCTAAAGATAAACATCTGTACTTGAAAATTCAAAATATCTTCTTGTTTTTTCAATGTTAATGACTATAATCGCAAAATTTAGAAAACCACTAATGGGGAATTGAGCGCTCAGACAGACTAATACTCAATATATGAGTTTGCGGATATTTTTTTAAGAAATTGGAATTCTATGTGACTAAGCATTGTCGAGGTTACATTTAAAAGTTTCATATCTAACATATTTTATAGGCAATTTACCCAACCACTAATGGGAGATTGTACACTTAGACAGGCTAATGCCATAAGTAAAGGTATTTTGTGGGCTTTTTTGGGTTTATGTGACTAAGCATACCATAGGTCGAATTTACATATAATAGGTTCATTTTGGAACATTTATTATTAAAAAAACCTTTCATAGCCGTAATTTGAAAATTTTGAAAAATAAACTCATTAAGTGTAACTTCAACTATATGCCTTGCCACATTAAATTTTAGAAAACTATTCCACAATTTGCATTTATTGCAAGAACTTACATCGAGTGTATATGTTTTTGAGATAACTCACGAATGAATGAAGTTAGGTATTATTTGTCCAGACACCAGCATTTTCTCCAGCCCTTAGCAGTTGGATTGAAGATTTTTGACAGAGTAAAAACATTTATAGAAGGCCGTAGCATGATTGGTTTTACTATCGTCAAGAGCAGGTACCATTCTAATAACTTTAACGCAGTGTCTCAGTTCAGTCTGGAATGTTCCTTTCTGTTTTTGCAGATGCTTAAAATGCGAGCTTGACTCCATCAGCCCAGCCCTAATCATATTGAATGAAATCGTAGATTTTGAAAAAAAAATAGAAAGACACGTGGTGAAATTGATGGAATTTTTGACTATATAGCGCGGTATGCGATCAGTTCTTTCAAAATCGAAATAACCCCACAGCTTTTCAAATTTTATTTAGTTTGTGTGAAAAATCGTATTAAACATAAGCAACTTTCTTAAAATAATGTTTTTATCAAAAAATTTGACAGGGAAAAATATTTCAACCCTCAGTCGGCAATATTATTAAACAGAACTGCAATCTTTTTCGAAATTTCAAGAATAGGAAAAAGAATAGGAAAACTCTCAGTTTTTCATATTTTATTGAATTTATAGAATGTATTTTTCGAAAATCTGAAGCGAGTGCAGTAATTTAACACAGATAAAAATACCTTGAGCCTCAGGCGTTTTTATGAAAAGTTTTTATGAAAATTCCAAGAATATTAAAAATTAAGTCGCAATTCGTGAAATTTATCTCACATTTGGTAACATTTTATCAATTGATTGAATATAACTTAAGGAATTTTCTTGTGAATATTAAGAATACAAAATCACGGCACGTGTACTATATTAAGCGAACGAGCAGAATCTTTGAGCCTCGAGCGGACAGTAATATAGAGTGAGATCGTATTATTTCGAGAAATTCCAAGAACTAAAAAAAAAAATTATACCACAATTCAGGAATTTGTTCATTAATTTGGGAAAGTTTTACGAATTGCGTGAGTGCCAGCAACGACACTCTAAGCGGAAAAATATACCGAATTGAAATAAAATTACCACGGTAAAGGGCTGTGGGTGGTATCTGCCCTGGTCAATGATAAAACCATTAACAACTTTTTAAAAATGTGAAGAAATTTTTCCAACAAATATTTTGACACGAATAATTTTTTATGCATGCAAAAAACTTTCGATCCTCAATGACACTCAAAGTATCGAAAAATGCAATAAATACACTGGTCTTTTACAGTAATTTTACTTGGCATTCAGGAAAAAATGACTTTTTTGGCCAGATATGGAGTGTTGATGGAACGCACCGCGAAGTTGCGGTCCATCAACGGTCCATAATTGGCTGAAATCTCTTCACATGGCGTTTTTTAACTTAGGAAATATGTAATTACTGCAAATGACCAGTAAATTTGCTGTCTTTTTGTTACAGTGCACTGTGTTGTGGAATGAAATTAAAGTTTAATCGTGATTCAAATAATTAAAGAAGCCATTTGTGAATCTGTTCTATAGCTATGTAAGGATATTTTAAAGTTCTTCTTGGAGTCGATCCCCCTGATCAAGGCCCTGTACTAGCCGCCACTCATAGAAGGACAGAGTCAAGTTGTTGGAAGGATATGATCTTTCCTGTTTGGCTTGGCCTACCCAAGTTATTACACTCTGGATTGAGTGGTGGGAATGGATAAACAGGGTGCAGATGGACAGTACCTTGGCACCGGAACCATAATAAACACATATGTGCACAATTTTTGTTGTTGTTGTTGTCATATTAGAGTAAAAATATCATTTCACGGCGAATGACACGCGAATTTAAAAATTTTTGCCCTTAAATTAATGAGAAAAATGGCTATTTATTTTTAATTCCTACCATCACTTTTTGAAATAAAGATAGATCAGGAAATATTCAATTCAAAATGTTATGATTATATAGATTCCACTTAAAAAGATTTAACCTCGACGAGTTCTCGATAATGTACCTTGGAGATAATACCCGTATTATTTACAAGTAATCGCTTTATTAGGATGATTTTCAAAGCTCACGTACAGTCATACATAATTAAGAAGGCTAATCACTTGAAAGGTATTACATATTTGTGCAGAAAGTCCCATATTTCGTATCAAATATCGAAAATATGACTCCCTATTTTGATGGTTGAACTCGTTGAGTTCGGATTCATCAAGTCGGAACGCATTTGAGGAAAAAGTTTTAACGTTTTTTTTTGACGTTTTCGTACGACTTGCGTGGTTGCATGTTTTTCAACGTGTCAAACGTAGACGCTTCGTGACCGGCAACTTCCTTTGTCGTGAGCACTTGTAAAAATAATCGTCTGAGATATAAAACAGGGTGATCAAAGTGCAGAAAGTCCCATATTTTGTATCAAATATCGAAAATATAACTTTTTATTTTGATGGTTGAACTCGTTGATTTCGGATGCATCAAGTCGGAACGCATTTGAGGAAAAAGTTTTAACGTTTTTTTTTTTTTGACGTTTTCGTACGACTTGCGTGGTTACATGTTTTTCAACGTGTCAACGTAGACGCTGCGTGACCGGCAACTTCCTTTGTCGTGAGCAATTGTAAAAATAATCGTATGAGATATGAAACAGTGTGTTCAAAAATTTAAAATGCTCTACTATTGAATACATTATTGTGGATTAACGATGCTTGGAATTTTTAATTTTGATTTTACTCTCAACAAGGCCGGGCGTTTAATATTAAATCACGAAGTCGCTTGTTTTTGGTCATTTTTTATTTGCCATTTCTTAGAGTGGATAACCCTCCCCAAGGTTCTCTACTAGCGGTCAATTATAGACGGGCTAGAATTGCTGGAAAGATATGATATTTTCTTTTTACTTGCAAATCTTTTTTTCGACCAATTATGGGATGTTAATGGAATGTACCGCCTAAGTGCGGTCCATCCACAGCCCACACTTGGCACAAATATTGTCAACATATCATTTTGCATTTTGGAAATGAGCAATTACTTTCAATGATGGCGGTCGCTGGCACTTTATCTTGTAATAGTCCTTTACTATTTGAGTGACGTGAGTTAGCTCCTATAAGACACTGCTTTAAGCGTGTTGATCTAGTCATGCCATCGATTGCATTTTCGTTCTTTTCAGAAATATTTCAACACTGACTTACATTGATAAAACATTGACTTTATAGATTTGGAAGTTCTTTCTTCTTTCTTTTCTCTCAAATATTTGAACTGATAGAGGTAATAAAGGTATACATCAGCGAATTCGTTGGTGGTGGGGAGGGGGGTCCGTAGTGCCATGCACATCCTCACCGACTGAAATAAATTGGTTGGAATGGGTTTTAAGTGCTTTATTACGCAAAATCAAAACATTTTTTAAAAATATTTTTGGCAGTTTCACAGTGATATACAATAAGAACTATATTTTTGCGGAAAATTATTTGCAACCGGGGGGGTATTATGGGCAGAAAATTAAACCACAACATTTTCAATGTTGTACTTTTAAAAAGTCTAGGTGCGCCATTCATCGTAAATGTTTTGAAATATGAATTATATGTTCATAGGGAATTAGTGAAGAATGGGGGGAAAAAAGGGGAGTTATACGTGGATGAAAACTTTAGATTAACAAATAATGAAACCTGTGTTTTGTGTCGCGTATTTTGGTTTCCTGGGCCTACCACTATACAGGTTTAAATATACTTAACGGAAAACTTGATATCAATTTTCCTAAATTTCTTAGCTAACTAAAATGTAAGCGCAGAAAAACGACAACAAAATAATGTGTGTTCCACTGCGTACGTTAAGATTCTCAGATCTGTTTTAAGTATTTGAAAATACACTGTGAAAACTTGAGGTAAAATAACTGTTGTTTTTATAGTAATTAAACTATACAAAAACCAGAAAATTGGTTTGTGACCAATTATGGAATGTTAACGGAACACACCGCTAACAACTTTCGGTGAGCATTAAGTTTATTGCACATTTCTCACAGTACACTCGATTTCAATTAGTGAAAAACGCTATTTCATATTTATTTTTTTTTTTTTTGTAGAAGTTTGTTATAAGCAAGGCTTACAGCAGTGACTTATTGGAGTTGAGGAACGGCACTCAAATGGTAAAGGACTATTACAAGATGCGCCAACAAGTGCCAGTGACTGCCCGCTGGGCGGAAAATATCCCTTATAGAACCAAACCACAACGGTGAAGTTCTGTGAGAGGTATCCGATGAAAACAACAACATCATCATCCTCGGGCCAACAAAAATAAATACCTTTGTTTTAAAATTTGGACACGACTATTAAGCAGGAGCAGAAATTCCAGTGTCAAAACAGTTTCTTCCAATTTGGTTTGAACAAAATATTTGACTGATTCATTAATCATCCAACATGCAATATAAAGTTAAAATATCATACCTTAAGGCATGAAACAATTAAAATACTTTTCCTTCTTGAATGAGCGGGTTCTTTATACGAGTCAACAATTTATTTTAACATAAAAAAGCACAAAATAAATAACACAACTTCAACGGAAAGGCAACCACAAGAGACCCTAGCATGACATCTACTAACGGTCGGTCAAACGGGAGGGGGGGGGGGGGGGGGGTGGATCTTTTTTGATCGTTTGGGCATGTTAAACTTTGACCTCGTGCTACGGATCATTAGAAATGTATCATTCGACACACATTGTTACAATTTTCGGCACATCTACCCTTTCTTTTTGTAGCCACTTCTTGGAGTGGATCACCCAGACCAAAGTACTTGTACTAGCGGCCACTTATTGACGGACAGGGTTGGAATAGCTGGAAAGATATGATCTTTTCCTGTTCGGCTTACCCAAGTTATTACATCCTGAGTCAAGTCGGGTAGGCCTAACGAGCCTGATCCACGGGGTGTCGAAGCCGAGATATTCAACCTGCGATGCCGACATGTTCAACCACTAGGCCATCGCGCCGTCTTTTTCTCTTGTTCTTTTTTAGTCCACTCATATGACACGAGGGAAATACGTTAGGATTTTTCGTACCTAAATTGCAACTTACAGTTCCTACTATTTGTGGCTATAAATATAGTTTCTGTCCAGATATTTTGAAGTCGCTCTTTTGTCGCCCTAAGTTAGTTATTTACATCTTCTTCGTCCAGCCTATGTAATGGCGCAGTGGTGAACTCTCGAAATCAATTAGACACAGGATCAGGACTCGCATACTACGATTTTTCTTTCGCCTTTCATACCTGATTTTTAGCTGGGTGAATTTAAAAAAAATCTATTTGATCAGATGGATCGGTGGTAAACTCTGTTGCTCAAGTTAGAGATTTCCCGAGTTCCAAATTTCTGAGCGACATTGTAAGATCCTGAAATCTCAATTAAAACAGGCCAAAACAACAAATATAAATGCAAACCAGGGTCAAATACTAATCAAAAAATTTATTCACTGAAAACAATAAATGTAAATTTTGCATACCATTCATACTATAGATACAACCATAAACTATAAAACTGAAGAAGCTTAGTGTGTGGTAGGGCCGGGCAATTTAATTCGGAGATTCGAATCGATTTGAAGGACAATTTATTCGAATAAATAGTAAATCGTTCATAGAAACAAAAACTTACTAATCAAAGTGGAATTTTCATTTTAAAGGGTAAAATGCAATCGATTTTGGACAATTTTACCAAATCGATTGTATTTTGTCTTTAAAATAAGAAAAAAATGCTTTTAGCAGGATATAAAATACAATGCTTCAAGTCCTGTTTTTATGTATAACTATAAATTTCTTTATTTTTACAATAAGGACAAGTTGTAATAGTACAAATGGGATATTATGGAACTACTGATTCGATCCGATTCGAGAAAATTATGAAAATCATATTCGAATTTTGAGTGATTTGGTTTAGCACAGTTCTGTGTGTAGGTCTGAGCAAAACCGATTCATTTGGAATTCAAATATACCTCAAATAATTTTTTCCAATCGGATCGAATCAATTTTTTATAAAAACAACAAATATTCCGTTTTATTCTTGAAAATGATCTCCATTATAAAATTTACAGTAACGAAATATTAATAATTGCATAACAGACCTAGAGGCAATTTATTTTCAATAACAATCCACGTCCAGGAGATAAAGCGTTCTTTTTTGAACGAAAAAATGGTTAAATTTGACCAAAATCGATTGCTTTTTTTCGTTAAAAATCAAAATTCCACCTCATTCAGTAAGTTTTTGTTTCTATATACGATTCACAATTTATTGGAATAATTTGTGCTTTGAGTGATATCGAATCATTGATTCTTTTTGCCCAGTCCAAATAAAGAGGCGTCGTTACAAATGTACTTTCTTTTGTTTCTCACTTTCTGTTGATTTAACCGTAAATAGCGGTTCTATTTGCTCAATCGATGATATCCGAACTATGTTTTATTTTTACCAACGTTTCGATTACATGTTTCTTCATCATGACAATGCAAAAAGTAAAGTCATCAACATAAATATACTGGAAAGAGTCTTTATACAATATGCTTGAATAAAGAATAAACTACTCGAGAATTTACTAGGAAATACTCATTTATTGTATCCCAATCGACATTCCCAAAATCGCGCTGGAGCAGCGAAAAATGTTTTTGAAAAAAGAATTCGAAGGCCTAATTCCTCAAAATAGCATTTGAGCCACAAAAAAATATAAAAAAAAAGATATCAAAGGCTAAATAAGTTAGTTTATTGGGAATAAATAAAATATTCAATATTAGCTCTCAGCACGACCTGTTATACTTATTGTAGTCGGCTGGCTTCTTTGGGGCAATGATTCTTGCCTCGTTTAGAGTGATATTTTGGGAATAAAATTTTAAAATATTGTTATAGATATAGCGAATATTTTAGAATCAAGAAATATCAAAGACAAAAATTTTTTTAAAGGTGATAAAAGTTTATAATGAATGCAAGAAAACGCATAATAAAACAGAAGAACTAAAGAAATAAAGATATTACCACCTGCATCTAATGTGCAGAAGCTTTATGACAAAATTATTTGGGTTTTTGCTTTGTGTTGTCGCAAAAATTGAATGCATTTTTTCTATACGTGGGCGCGATTACCTGGCGATTAAAAGGAAGCAAAGAAGTGGTAGATGGTTCTACCATCGTCCAGGGCAGATACCACTCACTGCACTTCAACATGATGGTTCAGTTCCGTTTGGGATGTTTTCCGTTTAGAGTGCAGTTGATGGCATTACATATTTTAGAAGCTCTTTGCTATCAAGTGGCCGTTAGTTGTTTCCTTTTAAGTTCTGCTTCCGGCCTTGCTTCGAGTGAATTTAAATAAAAAAAACTCAATCTAGGGTGTAATAACTTTGGCAGGCTAAGCACAACAGGCAAGATCATATTTTTCCAACAACTCTAACCCTGTCCGCCTATAAGTGGCTGCTAGTACAGGGCTTTGGTCAGGGTGATCCACTCGAAGGAGTGACTATAGAAAAAAAAAACGAAACAATAAAACTCCGAAGGATGCGACAATTAAATGATAAAATGGTTGCTGTAAAAAGGTGCATATTGCACGCAACAATAAGGGAATTATGGGAAATATAAATAAAAATACTTGATTCGAATACGAGTTGGTTATTAGATACACTGTTGGAAAAGTACAGTCGATTTTCTGGTTATTTGCAGTTATTTTATATTTCCATAGTTAAATAACCGCTATGTCGATGAGATTTATGCCAATTATGGGCTGTTGATGAAACGCACCTTTGCGGTGAGTTCCATCAACAGCCCATAATTGGCCAAGAAAGTCAATTTTGAATTCATTTCAATAGCGTCAAGCAAAATTTACTGTAAAAGACTAGTGATATTGTTGCATTTTTGTTACAGTGTGGCTATCCTAGCATTGTATCGTTGCATTCGAAGCAAATGAGTTCGCTAAAACAAACGAATAAAAAGTCCAGGGCTTGAATACATGATTTTAAACATTTAAATATTTGTGAAATTTTCTGAAGAGTTTGGTACAAAAAATAATTGTTAAAGTGCACTGTAATAAAAAAGCAGTAAAATCACAACTCTCTAACAGTAATTTTACGTTGTAATAGTGAAATGAAACTTCGTCGACTTATCTGTCTATTTCGGGCTGTCGATAAAAAGCACCACCGAGGTGCGGTCAACCAGATCATACTCCGCTTGAATCTCATCAATAAAGGGGTTTCAGACTTTGAAAATAACTGCAAATGCCTGGTATATTTACTGCACTTTTTAACAGTGTAGTTTAGTCATTTAGCAATGTTTGTTGGATTCTGAATTTATGTTTCGCATATTACCCCTTCATCCGGCACGCGTGGGTCCGCATTAAAAATTCCAATAGCGTCATCAGCCAGACTTTTATCAACGCTTAAAAAGATATATTTACTCTCTGAAAAGTCTTTCTCAGGATAAGTTCTATACCAAAGTTCTGCTGGTAACGTGTAATTTTCACCAGATCTTAGCTTCAGTTGATTGTTCTGTTAAAACAAAGTTCATTTATTAGATGGATGTTAGAGATTATCAAGTTGCAGGACAGGTTGAAGATCTAGGGTTCAAGTCCCGACAAATCCGACTCGTTATTTTCCTGACCACCACTCGATCCAGGGCGCATAACTTTGGGAGACTTGGCCATTCACATCTTTCTAACTTTCGCAACAACACTAACCAAGCTTACCGACATATCTCCTGCAATTCAGAGAATGTGATTTATCTAATATTCTGTCAAAATGTGGAATGCAGTAGACAGTAGGAGAAACAGTTAGACAACTAAACGAAGGATAGTAGAACATGTGATAAGCATCAAAAAGAAAGACGACAATTTATCAGTTGCGATTCATTTCAACCAACCTGGACATTCAATACAAGATTTCACAGATATTGGAATAGAGAAACTTTTGTGGGATATTATTTATCGGAAAACAAAAGAAGCACATTTTATTTCTATTATAGGATCATTGGAACCAACTGGTATGAACTTCAAAGATGGATAAACATATCGATACCACCACCACTACTATGTCCGATCGAGCTCGAGTCAAGTATGAACTATGTTTTCTTGACTAGTTCTTGATCCGGTAATGTGAATGTAACCAATTTCGTTTTAATTACGTTCACAAAATTTCGTTTGTTATTTATGTCCCTATAGCCCCAATATTGAAATTTCGTTATTATTGTATATCACTATAAAACATATCAAAAATCGAGCAAGAAGCTTAAAATTTTTTTTGAAAATATACTTCAATGCCTGAAAATTTTCAAGAGTTCATGCTATTCAAAGCAAAAAAGGGCCATTTTAGAATTTTTTCCGTACGATGTGGGAGCATGGTACCTTTTCCCCACCCTCTGAATTTGATGGTGTTTATACAATATACTAACTTCATAAGTCATTCCGGTCCATAATAAAACATAACCTTGATCATTCTGTATTTTAGGAGCCACGTATTCTTGCAGCATGCGGTAATGTGCGGCATGATATATGTTAGCTGGTGTTCCATTGACCTCTTTGCAAAACGATTCCACGTCGTTGATTCTAATTTTTGATGTCCCGTAAAAAAATACTCTGAAACGTTTTGAGTTGAACGTGATTCCCGAGTCCGCTAAAACAGATATTTTAGATTTTTTTTATAGCCACTTTTTTGAGTGGGTCACCCTGTACAAGGCCCTGTAACAGCTGCCACTTATAGGCGGACAGGGTTACAATTACTGGAAATTATATGATCTTTTCCTGTTCGGCTTAGTTGGTGCACCCTGGGTTGAGTGGTGGGCATGGATAAGCGAGCCAGACTCGCCGGGGCTCGAACCCGAACCTGCGATGCCAACATGTTTAACCACTAGGCCATCGCGCCCACAATTTAACTTAGACTGAAATAAAAAATTCTTAAATCCTCGTTTTCCTCATATTAATTCCGATTCTACCAAAGCGTTGGTATTTTAATATAAATTTATCCATTTTCGTATAGCATTTCGTTCAAGTAGCACAGAGCAAATAATACACAAAGCAGCACATTAACAGTGACAAATTAATATAAAACAAAGCTTTATTTTTTATTTTCATGGCCACTCATCTAGGGCTGGGAAAAACCGAATCATTTAGATTTCGAATTTGATTCGGATAATTTTTTGGAATCGAATCAATAATTTCACGAAAATAATTAAAATCCCATTTTTATTATTACTATTATTGTCTCCATTACGGTAATTAAGTGATTATGATAAATTTATTTTGGTGTGGTTGCTTTTCTAACGACAAAATGCAATCGATTTTGTTCAAATTTAACCAAAATCGATTGCATTTGTCGTTAAAGATGAAAAAATTTAAAGCTATTTAGCAAATTTTTCGTACCTATGACCGATTCGCGATTGTTTCGAATAATTTGTGCTTCGAATTAATTCGAATCACCGAATCGAATTGCCCAGCCCTACACTCATCTGCAGTGGATCATCCTGAACAGGAGCCTGTACAGACAGTCAATCACAGAAAAGATTAACGTTGTTGGAATGGAGTTTAAAGAAGTGGTAGATGGTTCTACTATCGCCCAGGGCAGATACCACTCACTGCATTTTATCAAGATGGTTCAGTTCCGTTTGGAATGTTTTCGCGTAGAGTGCAGTTGCCGGTACTACATCTTTTAGTAACTCTTTGCTATTAAGTGGTTCCGGCCTTGCTCAGAGTGAATTTCATAGAAAAAAGGATATGGCCATTTCGGTTTGTCCGATCCTATCTAATTATTAATATATAATTATAATATATATACCTGGGGTTGAGTGATGAGAGCCATAGATTTATAATCCAGGACTCGAACCCATGACCGTCACTAGTTTATTACAAATGTGTGTTTCTTGATCATTCAGTTCGCATGTAAGGCTGGGCAATTCGATTAGGTGATTCGAATCGATTCGATACACGATTAATTCGAACTTGTCGTGAATCGTCGTAGGAGCAAAAACGTGTTAAGTGAACTAGGGTTTTTACTACTTTTTTACTTTTACTTGAACTAAGATTTTTTTTACGAGGAAATACAATCGATTCCCGTCAAATTTGACCCCAATCTATTATATTTCGTCACTGAAATATGAAAATTGTTGCTCTAAGTGACAATTGAAAATACACTAAAAACTATAAATTTTTCGATCTTTTCAAGCATAGAAGAAATTATTCACCTTCCGTGGTTGTTTGGTCCCCAGTATTTCTAGTGACGTCATCTGCAGCAGTTTTGATAATTTCGGAAGTGCTTACGTCAGCGTTAGGTCGTATAGTATCTTTAACGCTTGTGATAATTCCGATGGTTTCGAAGGCTCTGGTTGCACCGTGTATGCTATTTGTATTGTTCGAGATGGCAGATTCGTCAACGGACGCACTTGAAGTATATTCTGCAGCAAAAAATATCACCTTTTACATGTTTTGGCCAAATAAAAAAATAAGAGGAAGTGTTGAAGCGTTCATAGAGACAATTTTCAAAAACGTTTTTTTATAAATTACTGTTGAACTGCCATTGAGATACGAAAGATTGACTACCTTTCGTAGCAAAAATGCTCGATCTAAATATAAAGTTACTTATTATTATCCGATTTTTTTTAATTTAAAATAATTCGGTTTTGCTCAGCCGTATTATTGGCACGTAATCTTAAGAATCATAAAGCTCAAAGGTGGACTCAAACCTGTATATGCTTGAACTAACGGTGAGCTCGAAATACCCACGGTCTGAGTGCTAGCTAATTGACTTGCATTCAAAAGTTCAAATTCTCTTTTCAGATCCGAAGTTTTCCTTTCCAGAAACCTGAGTTTATCTGAGTAGAAATATATGAATAAAATTCCATTTATGTCTTAAGATAAAATTTCGAGTGAAAAAATTGAAACCGTTTTTAGCTCTTTGCACATTAGTTGTTGTAAAAGAATTTTACACATAATATGATACATCTCGTGCGATCCATTCTCTGAGCTAAATAAAAATTTGAAAATGATCCGAGAATTTTGTAAATTTTTGGCATGAATAACTAATTAGCAATAACAAAATTAAAACTTTCGGATATACTTTTAATATTCAAGTGGGATATACAAATTTTCAGCAAATTAAGATTCGTGAAATCATTTGGTAAACTATTGAATCGTTTTATACGAAAATACGGCATTCCATTAACATCTCAAGTGACTTTGAGAGACAAGTTGACGTGCGCCACAAAACTTCCAGTTTTCAGATAATATTATTTTAAAGCACTTTTGAATATTGTCTTATTTTACATACTCTCTATTTCGTTGAGTGTCTTCTATCAACCAAACTGTTGGAAAAGATTCAAAATCCTCAATACTGCTATGAAATAGCAGTGTTGATGATTTTGAAGCTTTTTGGTCATTCGAAGAAAATTGCATGAACATATTGGACACCCGATGAAAATAAGATCAGTGTAGTTTCTCCGTGTCATAAAAGTGTTTCGCTAGAAAGAAGAAGTAATAGCTCATCTAAACATCGCTCAGGGCAGATACCACTCACAGCACTATAGCGGTTCGGTTTAGTAAGAAATAAAGTGGCCGCTAATTGGTTTCTTTTAGGCACTGCTTCGAGCCTTGCGTGGAGTTAAGGCCACAATACATGTGAAGTTGTTTTATCGATGCGTTGCATTTTGTTTCGGGTAATAAAATAAAAACGACAATACACGCCTGCATTGCTTCGCGTTAATCGTGTACACATGTCTACAAAGCACAAACGCAAAAAAAGAAACAAGCACTCAGCGTTAGCTTTAATAGCATACAGTTCTTATTCCTTGGAAAGCGTAAGGAAATGCATGCAGAGCATTGCGCTTGCGTAAAACGCAATGGTAAAATAAAACAAACCAAAAAAAACGCAACCTACGAAAACGTGTAGTGCGTCGTTTAATTGCAATGGAAAAATCTTTCACAATACTTAGTGGACAATATTGCCAAGGAAATACAGTCCTGCTTTTGGGAAGAAGTCTGGCTTTGGTCAGACGCAACAATAAATCTGGGATTACCTGTCAGTTTTGCCAATTCTTGTTGAGATTCACATGTTCCGTTCTAAACATTAAATTATGAAGTTGTTTATACGTTCCGTTCATTTCGACAAGCTGATATGCCTCTAAGTGCTATCGTTAGACATTGGAAAGACTTGTATTCTCTCTAATAAACGCTTGAAATCACTTTAATAAAAGGGTTATTTTGTCTAGCAATTTAGGGCTGGGCAAAACCGAGTCATTTGAAATTCGAATTTGACTCGAATAATATTTTCAAATTGGATCGAATCACGAAGTCGATGTAAATAACAAATATCCCATTTTTACTATAACAATTTGCCTCTATTCTGAAAATCGAGAAAATCACAGTTTATAGTGTATTTACATTGTGAACAATTTTCATTTTTAACGACAAAATATATTCGATTTTGGTCAAATTTGACAAAAAATCGATTGTATTTTGTCGTTAAAAATAAATATTCTTTTAAAATTAGTAGGTATTTGTTATTATGACTGATTAACAATTGATTCGAATATATTGTGCTACGAATCGATTCGAATCGCCCAATCGAATTACCCAGCTCAATCTGGCATGAAACTCAGAAGGGGCGTACCTTATCGGCACGATCCATCAGTAACTACCTAACTAGATCTATTTAAATAAAATAAATTTGACTGCTTCAGCCGGAATGCTTGTTTCGCGGCATTTTTTTTTTAAACACTAAGTTGCCAGGTTTACGGTGAGGGGACAACCCCTCTTTAAAAAAACGGAGGCATCTTGCGAATTTAAGAAAATCCTGGAATAATCCAAATATAAGAAGAAAACAGTGCAATATTGAAATTCTTCAACATTTATGTATATATTTATGTACTGACTTATATTTTTTTTATTTACAGCTCAATTAAATTTAATGTTTTTTTCTTTTTTTATTGAAAAATAATTAATTTGCGAAAAAAGTTTTCGCCCAAAATTTATAACTAAAAATCAAAGAATACCTTCACAGTTGTCTCGTAATTCTTTGGTAAAGGAATCCAAACTATTTGGTTGTTGCAAATTGCCGGAACCAAACATTCTTCCGCTTAAAATGTAAAAATATATATAATGTTTAATGTTTAATATATATGATGTAATGTTATATATAAAATATATAATGAATTTGGTCACTCTTATTTTGCGGAAATATATTTTTTATCACTCATGGCAGGGCGGGAAGCAATGTCAAAGAGAGTCAGGTATAACGAACAGTTATATAGCAATTAAAGACCACTTAATTGGGTCAAAACCATCTGCACGTCAGGCTGAAAATATCACAAACAGAACTGAACCTTTGTATCAAAGTGCGGTGAGTGTAATATATCTTGGGCTATTGTAAAACCATTTTGCCAGACAACGTTTATAACCCGCAGAATTCCGCTCTAGAAAAATCCCTCTAAAGCACTTCTTAATCAAAAACTTTTATTTCTCAAGATGAATCACGCGCCACAGATGAACCGCGCCTTGGGGTCGTGTTCCATCAGTGATTAACACTTTACAAAACATGTTCTGAGAGAGATTTTATAAAAAAAATGACATTTAGAATATATATTGCTAACAGAACAAATTTTTCACATAGTTGTTTAAACACCATGTTTTTATTTTTCCTCGTGTGGTTTAACATACCTCCCCCCTCTCCTTTATTCAGTAAATCTACACGACGCTTGCTTAAAAGAGGTATTTTCAATTTTTATAGTTGAGTACCTAAGCCACCTCTTCATATTATAAACTGTGCTGCAGGCCCCTTAAAAATTCAGGAATATGAATGGCAATGAAAACTTACCTATACCACAGTCAAATTAAATCACTATGCAATAACTAATGAAATATACTCACCTCTGGATTCCGTATTGATTAGTAGAAATATACACAAAAGGTTTCTTGTGACGTGATAGAAATTCATTGCTAAAGTCGCAACGATGACGACCGGTCGTCGGTAAACTCTTGTCAAAAATTTTCTAAAGCGACAGCGCAGAAAGATACTACATATCTACCAGGAAAGCAACAGTTACAAGTGATGCAAAAACCGTTAGTATCGAACTTAAATATAATTTTTTGTGTTGCATATATCCATCATTTCTCTCGAATTCTTCAATTTAGAAATAATCTCTCCTATTCTTATAAAGTTTGAATATGTTAAATGCTAGTATTCTAAAGCTTCATCGTGCGCCGATGCTCAAAAAACAAATACAAAGTTGAACAAAAAATGACGTTTTGAATTGTTTTTTTTTTCGAGCAAAATCAAGTTAACATAATCAGTTGAGGCATATAAGAATTTGGAAGGACGGCAAAGAACATATACGTCATCGAATCAGCAACGCCCAAACGGTATAATATAACAAAATCCCCCCCCCCCCCCCAAAAAAAAAATGTATATATATACAACAAAATGCAGCCTACACACGAACAAGTAACACATATATTTGTTTTATGTTTCTATACTGGAGAAATTATTTGCGAATATGATTAAGGGAATACGAGTTCTCCATTCACAGGTGACTTACTAACTTATGTGTTATTTTGCGCAGATGTTTTTTTCATCGGATGACTGATACTGAAAGAATATCTCCGTTTTTGAACTTTTGGCAGGCCAACGCAACATGTGTGACCCCAAACTGCACTATGCTTTAACAGAGTTTCACTGAGTTCACTGAAAAAGTGCCAATGAGTCCGCTATTTACCATGTTCTCTATTGAAAAATATATTCCAATTCTGTTTAATGAATTGTATTTATTGACTAGATGATAGACAAAGGAAAAAATATTTCAATTTGTAAACTTTGAACAGGTGACAAAGCGACAACAAAAATTAAGTTAAATGAATCATATTTTTGACTGGATTGACTGAAAACGGATTTTTTTTTTAATTTTCAATCTCTTAACTGAGTGAATATATGACCCCAACTACACCGTGACTAGAAAGCACTCTACTGATTTCACAATTTCACCAAAATCGTATAATAGCTCTTTTCTATGCTCTATATTGAAAATGGAAACGAATTATGTTATATTTCATATACTAAATGACCGAAAACGGGAAAATATTTTAATTTTTAAACTTTTAAAACGATTGCAGAACAGAAACCTCGCAACTGCACCAAGCTTAACAGTGCTCTACTGCGTTCACAATTTGAAAGTAAAACATGTAACTATTTGTCATGTGCTATATTAAAAAATATACAAATTATATTAATTTGAATTATATTTTATTCATTGCGTAACCGATAACGGAAGATGATATCGATTTTAGACTTTTAACATAACGCGAGGGTTAAGTGAATCCAACTATACGATGATTAAACAAATTGAGTTCACAATTTGATTGTAAAACATGTATTTGTCACTATTTGCGGGCGCAATGGCGTAGTGGTTGAACATGTCGCCATCACATGTTGAATATCTCAGGCTCGTGCACCCAAGCCCACCACTCAAAACAGGGTATGACACCTTGGGTAGGCCAAGCCGAACAAGAAAAGATCATATTTTTCCAGTAATTCTAACCCTGGCGGCCTATAAGTGGCCGTTGGTAAATGGCCTTGGTAAGGGTGATCGACTCCAAGAAGTGGCTCGGAATAAAAATGCTACATATTAGGAAAAATAGTACTCACGCTGAATTAGTTGAATTTATTGACTGGATGAACGTAGCGGAAAAGGGGATTTTAATTTTCAAACTTTTTACAGAACGAAAGCAGATAACAACGTTCAAGTGACCCCAACCGCACTATAGTTAAGCAGTGTTCTAACGAGTTCACAATTTGAATGTAGAATCTAAAATTACTATTTATCGTAGACTTTATCAATAGAGAGTTGACAATTCGATTGTATAAAACATATGACAATTTGTCATGCTGTATATTGAACAAATAATAATTATGTTAAAAAGAGTTATATTTTATTAGCTGAATGACCGATAAGGAAACGAGGTTTCATTTTTTAAACTTTTAACAGAACAAAACGTTCAAGCGACCCCAACTGCTTCATGACTGAACCGTGTTCAATCGAGTTCACTGAACTATGATATTTCCGATGACAGCATCAAGTTATATCTCCGACTGCAGGTTGTAGAAGAATATTTTGCACTATTTACCTCTGTGTCAGAAATAGTCTCAACTCGATCCACTAAATGACATCTTGGTTCAATACAAGCTTTCCATTCAAGTGCGTTTTTATGGAGGATTTCTCTTCTTTTCTTCGGATGTCTTCACAGATTCTATAATCTGTCGCCCAACCCCTCGAATATTATCATCTCTCGCGGAATGAAAATACAGTCCGATGACAGGGACGGGCCGCGCTATGGTTAAGCAGTGCTCTACTGGGTTCGCAATTTAAATGTAGAATCTAAAATTACTATTTATCGTAGACTTCATCAATAGAGAGTTGACAATTCGATTGTATAAAACATATGAGAATTTGTCATGCTGTATATTGAACAATATATTAATTATGTAAAAAAGAGTTATATTTTATTAGCTGAATGACCGATAAGGAAACGAGGTTTCATTTTTTAAACTTTTAACAGAACAAAACGTTCAAGCGTTCATGACTGAACCGTGTTCAATCGAGTTCACTGAACTATGATATTTCAGATGACAACATCACGTTATACCTCCGACTTCAGGTTGTAGAAGAATATTTTGCACTATTTACCTCTGTGTCAGAATTAGTCTCAACTCGATCCACTATATGGCATCTTGGTTCAATAAAAGTTTTCCTTCGAGCGCTTTTTTATAGAAGATTTATTTCCTTTCTTTACTGCTCTGTCGCGCAACCCCTCGAATAATATCATTTCTTACCGGATGAAAATACAGATCTATCGTAGAGATAGACAGCTCAAAACTTATTTTTATAGAAGATTTCCCTTCGAGGGTCTCTACTGACTTACTAGTGCCAATCTGTGAAAGAATTACCAACATAAGCTCAAACAATTGCGTCGACGAATATGTATACGTAAAAATTAAGCGTAGGAAGGGCAACGTTGTGCGTTTCAAATGGCCGTGGTCGTTATTCTGCGTTGAAGTTTATGTTCCCGAAGCGCAAGCGCAGAGTAGAGGCAGCATTTAACCGTTTTGCTTTTCGACCAAAATGCGTCCGTGACGTCTCATAGTCGCGATCCACAAGTGACACATACTTAACAAAAATGTTTCAACAATATTTTTCGACCTCTCAAATAAATGCCCGATATTTATGTTATGTTAGGACGAAAATGTGTCCGAAGCGTAAGCAAACCAGGCACAGTCGAAAAAATGGTTGACCGCACATGTCTTGTTAAGTATAAGTCACTGGTTACAAATCCATCAGTGGCTTATGCTTGACAAAATAGGATTTTTATTTTATAGATGCAGCGCAAAAACCAATTCAAGCATCCGAGATATTCGTTTTAAGTTACGCAGATGTTATAATTTTCGCGTAGATCCGTTGATTTAGCAACGATACAGACAATTTTGTTAAATTCTTAATTACAAATTAAAAATTTAAAGAATTTATAAAACTTTGATCTATCTGATCATAATAAAATCGACTGATGCCAGAGTTACCTGCAGACCAACTAAAGTAATATTTTCCAGTCAGAAATTGTCTGAGTTTAAAAACGAGGAAAAAGATATTTTCGATTTCATGTGTTTCACTGCTGACAATTTTTTTCAACCGACTGGAAAATAGCTTCTGCCGCTGTGTTGCGAAAGCCCACTCGCACTAGAAGTTAAATTTCTAATGCCCTACACCTTTCTAGAATTAAAGTAAAGCCGCGCGGCACCCTACAACGCAGTGTGATATGTATTTGTGTTTTGAGTGTGTGTGGATTGTCATGTTTGCAGTTGTCTTCGGGCCCATCATCAGAGTTGTGCTGAAAAGTCTGGAAAATAACTGTATATATGTGATTAATATGTTCAGAAAGGGCAAAACAAATGCATAAAAATAGAAAGAACTCTTCAAACTCGCGATGTCGCTGATTAGTGAATGGAATCTATCTGTCGCAAACCAACTGGCTGCCAACTTTGTGAGTTCGACTAAATCATTTCAGCAGGAATTGTCCTTATTGAAACATCAACCAAACTCTCCACCAAGCGTTCCCATGTCCTGAAAAGGCTCTGGCCGTGCAACCTATCAGTTCCCCAGGCTTAACAGAACATGTTTGAAGAAAATTTTTTTGGCTGGGATAGCTTATATTTTTCTTTCACCAATACACCTTACCCTAGTTAATAGAAAATGTGGCGCCTGAGCGATCGCACTAAAGTTTTGTCCCGGAAAATTGCTTGAGAGTTCGAGATATTCTGTCTAATCGAGGGATTCTGTCTGATCCTGCGCAAAACATCGGAGCAAATTATTTGGTGAATAGGAAATAGCTGCTTTCGCACAAAGAATATTTCAAGGCGCGTTTGTGGTCTCTTCAATGCAAGTTATCTGCTTTGATCCATATTAAAACCAACATTTGTTTCAACTGCATTGATGAGATATTTTCAAGAAACATTTTTCTGCCATCAGTGGAACTAGGTCAATATATTTAATGCGAATATCACAAAAATATTCTATGTCATTCAAGATGAATTGATGAAACCATATTGATGGATTATACGTTCACAGAAATTAGTACCAAGTAAAAAAACATTAGCCAACAAACTTTTGGGAAGTAGAAGTCACTGATAGGCCGCGTTGTCTATCTCTGGCTCCTTTCTGATGAAATAATATTTCGGATTTGGTATAGATTGCCGATTCTTGAAGAATATAATGATAAAAAAAATATTCAAGAACAAGGATGAGCTTTAAGTTCGGTTTCTTGGCATTGATTGGATAGCGCCAAAATCCATCATTGAATCCACTCATGTGTCGTGGAAACGTGACAAAAATAGTTGTAGGCACAATCTATATACATTTTATTACAGTGCTTGTCTGGAGAATTCTGACTTTGGCCAGACGAAACTTTCCAAAAATAAATTTGTGTGTCGAAAGATTTAAATACATTATTTTCGATTCTTTGGCAACAGCAACTCCTGAGGGCGTCGCTGTTGCTTTTCTAAGTGGGTGAGATCAAATGATGTTTACTTCTGTTAATGGCGTATATTTAATATTACTGTCAAAGCTAAACATATTTTTCTTCGATACTTTAAATGCCAAATTGACAATAATGTTAGTAGTGATGTTCAAAGTCTTGTTTATTTATTTTGCGTAAGTGTGAAGTAAGACTTTAAACTTCTCTAGATAGTCATATTTACTCTTGCTACCGTATCCTTTGTACTGCATTTACTACATACGGACCCGCCGGCACAATGGCACAGAGGAAAGATATGTAGTTAGTCCATGTCCCCCAGACCAAAGCCAATGTTAGTAGTGCTGTTAGTAGTGCTTGGGAAAGCTCAATTATATCTTGCAGAACAGGCATAAAAAAAGCCATGAAAGTCTGCATTCCTTTGCGTTAATTATAGTAAAATAGATGCAAAGCTTTCTATTAGCCCATAAGGAAAACAGTATAGTGGAATTGTCGAACGAAAGGAATGCACGTGTAGTGCTGCAGCGGGTGATAGTGGTTTCAGGAGACTTGCTTGGAGCGAATTTTTATAAGACAAAATTAATACTGAGCTATCTGATATTTTGTTAAATTGATATTTTCACTAGATAGTTGCCGTGCACAAAATTAGTTTTGAACGGAAAATTGACTAAAAGAAACACGGAGGATGTGGCTTGGTACGCGCGAAATCTGTGTTTTGCGAAACTGAGTTAACTACTGAGCTCTCATATAGACCTGTTGTTTTTGAATATTTTAAGGAAACCCAAGCAATTTTATAAAGATGTAAAAGGGCCTTGTTACCTAAAGTTAATCTTTTGTCAATGAAAATCAGTGTTGAAATGTATTTAAAAGGAACATAATTGCCATCGGTGACACCTCAGAGCTGCACAACCAGAATAGCAAGCACTTGCAATAAATGCAGAATTTTTTTTTTAATTAAAATTCGCTCAGAGGAAATCCGCAAAGACATTATCATACTTGAGAATTCTTGTGAAACCACTAAAGTGCAAAAAGCTACATGAAATGCAGAAATGGAAACTGGAGAATCCATATCACTGTCAGATGTCTATTGACGCGAGTTTTAAAGCCATACAGATCAACACAATCAGGAAATCAGTGGGATGGCAAGGAATTCACCATTAAACGCTGTGTCAGACCTTGTTGATAGTAAAATTAAAAATCGAGATCCTTTCAAAACCAAAAAATATATGTTCTAGCCACAAGTATAACAAAACTTCCTGAAGGTCCCGAAGTTTTATAGATTTCAAATTGTTTCGATAAGTGATTCACGACTCAGGAAGTTGCCTGTCACGTAGCGTCTGCGTTTGTCACGTTGAAAAAATGTAACCACGCAGGTGATACAAGAACAACAACAATAATTTTAAAACTTCCTTATCCATGTGTCCCGAGAGGCATCTGTAACGTGTTCTTGGGTTGACAAAAGACGAGTTTGACTTGGAAAAAGATTCTTGGAGTGGATCACCCTGTTCAAGGCCTTGCCACCTATAGACGCACAGGGTTACACTTTTTATGCGATACTTTATGATATATATTATTATTATATATACATATTATTTTTTCGTAATACGTGTCATGATTTATATATTATATAAATTTATATATATATATTAACTTAGTATATGTATAAAATGAGTTTTCTAAGAATTTTAATGTTTACGTTAGTCTTTGCACAATACACGTTATCTACTGTGGATCAAAATAGCCATACATCGAGTGGAATTAAAGAATATGATTATATGCTACACTTCAAAATTCTTGAAGACGTTAGAACAATGATTGATTCTGGTAATGACTTCTATACTTGTATAAATTGTATCAAACAAAATTATTCTCTTAAAAGGCTTGAATGAAGAAGTCTGTATATAGTCAGTCGAAATGTTATAGAAATAAAATTTGTGAGCAAGAATCTGAATTTCACAATTTAGTAACTTTTAGTCTTGTCTTCGTATCGTTGCATTCAACGCATACGGATCCGCTAACACAAAGGCATAGAAGAAGGATAAGTAGTTAGTCCAAGTTGCCCTGGCCAATCGTTAAAATCCATGATCTAATTTCTACGGAATTACAAGTATTTTAGTAAACTTTCGGCAGATTCTAGCCTAACTTCTTCAGACAAAACAAGTTCTATCTTATTTTTTACTTCAAGCATATCCTATTCAAGCAATTTTGAAATGACAGTCCCAGGAGTTGTTAAACCGACAAACCTTTTTTGTGGACCGCAGATACCATTCACTGCACTCCACCATAGCGATTCACTTTCATTTGGGAGGTTTTCCGTTGAGCGTGCAGCTACTGGTACTACATCTTGCAATAGCTATTTGCGATTAAGTGGCCGTTAGTTGGTTTTCTTTAAAGTTCAAGTTAGTTCATTTTTAGTTGATATTTATTTCTTTATAGTTAAATATTTTTCATATTTTATTGAGTATTTTTTTAAACAGTCGAGAAAAAACTGGAAGCCAAAATAGATGAGGTGGAAAAAAGATTTCAGAAGAAAATGTATGATTTCAATGTTATGATCAGAAGAGTTCCAAGCGTCAAGAAAAGTAAGTAACGAGTATGTATATTAATACATCGTAATATATTATGGAGGCCCGAGCAAAACCAAATAATTGAAAATTTGAATCTGATTCAATTGTTGTTTTTGAATCAGATCGAATTACTAATTTCAAAATTTAAAGCCAATGCTCCGCTTTTACGACTTCAATTTAACCCCAATTAACAGAGTTGAGAAAATCTATACTTAGGAATGTACTAATATTTATATAACCTAACTATAATACCGATGATATCATTACACGCTAACTCTCGAGACACAAGAGAATCCCGCCGTGGAAATTTAACCACGGAACTTGAAAGGAAATTGTACCGTTTTATCATGATAGTTCCACTAATTTTTCGAAAGACTAATTGTTCGTGAAACCAATTCATATATAAATATATATATTTTTATGTATAAAACGGGAACAACATTTTACCTTGTGAATATATCTCGTGTGCGATGGTCCTGTGATTAACATGTTAGCATCGCAGGTTGAAGATATCGGGTTCGAATCCCGGCAACTTCGGCTCGCTAATTCATGGCCACCACTCGGCCATGGACTTGAAAACCTCGGCAGGCTCTGCCAAACCTTGAAGAAAATATTTTTCCAGCACTACTAAGTCTGTACGATAATAGGTGGCCCCTGGTACAGGGCCTTACTCAGTGTGATCTGATCACGCAGGTGTCTGTAAATAAGGGTGCTTAAGTAGAAGGCTTCCGATTGGTTAAATGCGTAAATATATACATATTGTATACATCTCGTAGTAGCTCTTTGCCACCAACTGACCGTTGGTTAACTCAATATGAAAGCTGCAATTGGCCGTATTTAAATAACGACATTTTAGCGCCCAATTTTATTTCAAGAAAAAAAATTGAAGGTAATCCCTCAACATTTGGCTCTCCATCGTCACTGTCTATAGACCATGTGTCATATGTCTCTTGTCCATGTCTCTTGTGTGTCATAAGAGCCTAATAAAAGGAAACAAATAAGTGGTGGATGGTTTATCATGGATTTATCATTTCCCACTTGTTGTACTTTACCATGGTGGTTCAGTTCTGTATGGGATGTTTTCGGCTTGAAGTGTACTTGCCTTATATCTTGTAGCAGTTCTTTGTAATTTAAGTGGGCGTTATTTGACTCCTTATAGACACTGATTTTGGCCTTGCTTGGAGCAAACTTGTACAAAAAAGATGTCAATCAGCTGCCAATCAAAATTAAATGGTTACTGGGTATATGGCCACAGACTAGTTTTTCTGATAGATTGAGTATCAATTCTCTATTATTTGTTTTGTTTCAGCGTTTTGTGAGGGATTGTTCTTCGAAGATTTCTGTTACTTCGCCATTTTTCGTGAAAAAGAAGAGATGACCTACTATAACGCTGTCGAAATCTGTCATGAAAAATTTGGCCAGCCAGCTGATATTCTGACATCCAAGCAGTACGATGTTGTGTTTGAATACATTCGTTCAATCTCTCCTATGTCAAATGCTCACCTATGGCTCGGAATGACTATAAACCCTGGGGTGAGTTTTTCTCTTACACCAAAATTTTTCTTTTACTAAAACGTCATGCAAATTGACTTCGCATGGGAGACTTGGTGAAAAATGACCAAGCATTCAGTATTACTATATTAGCAAGACAAAAATATAACTACTATTACTAGTTATGTCATAAATAATAAACTATTTTTGATATTAACTCTGCAGTGTGAGCAAGACCGAAAACAGTACCTAAAAGGAACCAAATAAAGACTACTTAATAGTAAAGATCTAACTCTAAGCGGAAAACATCCCAAATAGAACTGAACCACTATGGTAAAGTGAGTGGTAGTATCTGCACCGGGCGAGGTTATAACCATCTACAACTTCTTTGCTTCATTTTAATCGCCTCTTGCGACACGCAGGAAATACGATAAGACTATTCTAAAGACATTTCCTACAGGGCTAAATAAAATACAATCTTTTTATATAGCCACTTCACGGAGTGGATCACCCTGACCGGGGTCCCTGTACCAACGGCCGCTTGTAGACGGACAGGGTTGGAATCGCTGGAACGATGTGAGCTTTTCCTGATCTCTGCCTGCCCAAGTTATTGCACCCGGGGTTGAGAGTTGGGCATGGATTAACGAACCCAACTCGCCGGGTCTATAACCCGACATCTTCAACCTGCGACGCCAACATGTTCAACCAATGGGCCATCGTGCCCACCCACCGTGCTCGAGACACATGTGCCACGGTATTAAGTTACAAACGATACAAAAAACATTGATCTATATTTGTCTGAAACACTTTATTTTAAAAACATTGATTCTCGAAGTATAATTAACAAATACTACTCAGGTGTCTGTCAAATAACGTCTTTTACGTTCTTTCTCTATCGAATCGAGTAGAAAAACTCCTTGCGGTGTTAACAGTTTGCAAACACTCTGAACAGGAACCGCATTAAGCACTCACAAATTCACTAGAAGTTTCCGAGTCATTTTGTAGTTTAAACCTGAACTGTGGCAAATGGAGTGGTTATAAAAAATAAAGTAAAATCATCGATCATTTGGCAGTAATTTAAATAGATGATATTGAATTTAAACCACTAAACCATTAAATCGCCTTGTTGGCCAATTATGGGCAGCTCCATTTATAAACAGGACGTAGCTGGCGTAAACCTCAGAAAGTGTAGGCCCTGTAAGTGTATGCTTCAGAATTTCTCTAACGTAAGTCCCGTGTATCGTAAGAATTTTATTTTTACTTTCGCCCAGGGTCGGTGACAAAACTGCACTTCATAATAGTGGTTCAGTCCTTTCGAGGATGTTTTTAACTCACAGTGCAGTTGGTGAAGTGGGCCTTAGTTTGTTCCTTTTAGACGTTACTTCCGGTTTATCACTGTGTAGTAAAATATATTTTTCATTTCAGACCAAAGAGGTTAAATTATCGGATGGAACCGAAGCTTCGTACACAAAGTATATTAGTAGATTTCCATCCACTACTTACTATCGCACTCACATGGTGATAGAAGTCTCTAAAGATTTGTCGAACGAAGAAGAACAAGGAATGTGGAACAGCGATCCAAATTGGCGTGAACCTGGAGTTTTATGTCAGATATAATATTCACAGACAGTAGTTTTTTTTTAACAATTAAGACCGGTCAAGCACCTTAAATTACCATTTTGTAACGGAGGGTACTTGTTACTTTTTAAAGAACTTTAAATTTCATTATGCTTTTTTTGGTCGGCGTGACGCAGGGGGCATGGCAGCCTCCTGCGTAAGTGCATGACCTTTTCTTAAAAAAAATTTTTTTCCTTAAAATTATTTTAAATGAACTATAAGGAGGAATAATATAAATAGTTAGCACCGCGTTATTACGAATTTTTAATTCGAATCCGCTGTAAAGAACTTAATTCACGAAAATGCTTTGACTACCCAATCAAGACGTCGACGTGTCGAACATTGAGTGACTGGGGAATCGCTTCGTTCAGGTGATTTCGATCGTTGCTCAAATTAAATATAAATTTAATATAGTTTTCATTATGCAATTCTTTTTTTCAGCGTTTGTAAATAATTTAAATTTTTTTAATCGTTCCAGGATTTCCATTACTTTCATTTTGAGGAACAATACAAATCTTGATGTATTCGTTCCGCAGTTATCGTGTTTTCGACGTGTTCTGCTCTCAAAAATTGATTGAATGATGGATCCTTATTTATATTGGAGTGTAACTAGAAATAGTTTCACTTTCAATGCTACGAACCAGAGCTATCCTAAAAAATATTCAAACATTTGCTTTTTGGGATAAAAAAGATAAATATAATTCATGTTATTTGAAGATTTCCATAATCGCTTTATTTCTGGTATAATTATTTAAAATATTTCAAATAATGCTCAGCGGGCTAACATTCTTTGAATTTTGATCATCCTATTCAATACAGATATGTTTAAAAATTTCAATCGTTGTTTAATTTCGGTCACCTGCTTATTGTAAATATTTCGCTGGAATATCGATGCGTATTGAAGTCGGTTGTTTTTTGTTCGACGATTAAAGTGGCCGAAATAGGTTTTATTGGATACTTATTGTTTTTTTTCTGAATATTTTTTGTGATTAGAACCATACTTCCCGCTTTTATGACTTTATTTCCATTCTCAAAACTTTAGAGTTTTGAAATAATTCCTGAAAAATACCAACTTGAAAAAAATGAAGAAGTTACGAGATATTATTATGGTTTTCGGGTATTTGTATTGAGCGTTTCCACATCTTAAATATACAGAGCATTAATTTTATTGAATATATAATCTCTTGTTTCGTCCGTCTCATAAGCACGTGTTCTTTTCTTGTATCCAGTGTAGGGTTCTTGAAAACCCATATTTAGTGAAAGCTTGTCCTTGCGCGTAATTTATAACATAATAAATTCCAAATCCAATATGAAACATAATGCATGCATGTCAGCTAACAATCAGGGGTGGAGGGGAATGAAATATCAGGAAAGAGCGCATGATATGAATACATCAGTCTACATATCATACAAAATTCAGACCATGGCTGGAGCCATAAACATTATTGTTAGTCGGTAAGAGCATTCAGATTCGACAAAAAAGAACCACCATGGAAATTGGAAAAAATGCCCACTTGTTTTATCCAATCAATATTTCTTAGGCTATGTGAACGACGTGCACGAAAAATGCCATATTCGTTGCAGATTTTAATCCACAAAAAGACGTCGTCGCGCTCAACTCAGTCGCCGCCACTTCCTTTTGTCGAGAAGGATAATTAAATTAAAGATATATTTTTACTGCAAAAAGGAGGATAGCGTATGAAAAATTGGCAAAACTTTATTCAAACTATATATAGGGCTTGACAAGATGAACTCTGAACAATATTAAAAGTTTTAACTGTTTCTGACATTGAAAAGTTGCAAAAGTTAACTGATTAAGCGAGTAACTGAAGCGCGAAATTTCGTCAATTTTCTTTATTTCAATGAAACACAACTCCGAGCTTGCTTGATAGTTTAAGCTATTTGCTTTGCCTTTTCTACACGCAAGCATTAATTTAATATATTAAAGTTTGACAAACACGAGTTATAAATTGACCACATCTGGTCGAACCGATGCATGGTAACCCTTAGTTCAGACAAAGGTTGTGGGACATTAAAGCGTTTAAGCCATCAAGATACAGGCTTTTGTCCTAACCCATTTCCAGCGCGTCGTAAGAGGCGACTAATAGGAAACAAAGGTAATGTAAACGGTTTTATCGTCGCTCAGGGCAGACACCACTCACTGTACTTCACCTTAGCGGTTCAGTTCGGGATGTTTGGCGCTTGGAGTGCAATTATAGATCAAGTTAGGTTCGATTAGGACAAAGGGTGCGGGACTCTTATCAGGTTTTGAAAAAAAAAGTAAAACGTGAATCGGCAATTTATATTTAGGTTTAGAAAGCTATTTGAGGCCGGATTACTGCATTTCTTTTGCCCTACAATTGTAATAAAAAATTACCAAGATATATTAGCGCGCAAAATATCTAGATATCACCATTAGGGCTGGAGATTTCGATTCGATGATACGAATCGATTCGAAGCACATATTATTGGAATCAATCGTGTATCGGTCACAGAAACAAAAATGCGCCAAATGAAGTTGAGTTTTTCATTTAAACTCTTGGCCCGGAGTGTAATTGCGAAATACATCGTTTTTAAATCTGTTTAAGCTAATTATTCTTAATTATTATGAAAGAGACAATAATAGTAAGAGTAAAATTGGCATATTTGTTATTTTTATGAAATCAGCGATTCGATTCGAAAAAATTATCCGAATCATATTCGAATTCCAAACGATTCGATTTTGCCCAGCCCTATTCACTATGCCTTGTTATTTAAAAGTTCGCTCCAAGCAATACCGAAAGCAGCGTCTCAAATGCTAACTAACGACCACTCAAATGACAAACAACTGCAGCAACGTCTCATACAGAACTAAACAACCATGGTAAAGTACTGTGAATGGTATATGTCGTAGGAGATGATAAAACTATTTACCATTTCTTTGTTTTCCTTTTATTCGCCCTTTAAGGAATAGCAGAACATAGAACATAAGTTGAAACTTTGTTAAAGCCCGTACTTACAGGGCACATATATTTATATGTGTTTTCATATTCAATAATAAAAGGTGATGGGTATTTTTATTTTCTTGGCAAGAATAGAGAAACTATCAAAAACATTTTGCCTGCAGTAATAACTTTAGTCTTAAACTCCACAATTACTTTCCTTTAACATTTCCGCCTAGTTGCCGCAATTCCCTGATCATTTTACCCAATAGGATAAAAATCCTAATGCCTCGCGTTGACGAAGTTTATAGTTATTTCCCCCTTGTTTCATGCAATATTGCAAGAAGTTTTGCAAGTTTAATGCGAAGATCTATACCGACATGAAATAGTTGGAAAGCTTTTAGCCTTTTGAATCCATCAGAAGATCACCAGGATCAAATCTAAAATTTACTTTACAACGACAATAATAATCGCTGGGCCATAGCCATGTACCCGATATTCGAATTTCAAATAATTCGGTTCTGCCCAGCCCTTAACGACCATACCAATCAGAAATCTTATTTTTAGTCATAAGCCAGAGATGGCGCGATCCATCAGCATCACATGCTTGGCATAAGATTGGTTTACTAACTAATATGGTAGCTATTCTGACTAATATAGTAAAATAAATTTGCAAAGCGATTTGGTGATTCGATCGGATTCGAAAAAATATCCGAATCGGACTCGATGCCAAATGATTCAATTTTGCCTATACACAGTAACAAAAGTACAGTAAATTTACTGGTTATTTCAAGTAATTGCATATTTCCAAATTTGGAAATTCCAAATTTGATGAGATTCATATAAATTATGGGCTGTTGATGGACAGCACTTTCGCGGTGCGCTCTATCATCACCCCATATATGGCTAAAAAAGTCAACTTTGAATTTTTTTCAATACTGCTAAGTGAAATTGCTGTCAAAGATCAGAGATTTTGTTACATTTTTGTTACGGTGTACCCTTGCTCGAGACCCAGAAGGCCTGCGCTTTTTCGTCACGATCCATCCAACCTAACAAAACATGTTTTGTTATGTTTTTCTTGGCTAGGAGTTGAGAAAGTTTCGTTTTCAGCAAGTTCAGAAGTATTTGTCAAAAACAACTAATGACCAATCATTTTAAATAGTCTATAAGCAGCCGTCGTCGTTTTAATTTATATACATTTCAAGCTCTGAAGGTGCGATCCTATAAATTAACATTACGTATTCCAGCGTTTCGTATATCGGGCATGTTTCGTTGCATTGAAATTTGCATTTTAATATAAATTATATTTGAACTTTAATTATAATTTTGATTTATTGTTATATTCATCTGTCTCGACACGTTTTTGTTTCAAGTTCGTCTGTACTTTCTTTATTTCCATCTATATAAAGATCAATCGAATGAATCGAGCCAGCAACCAAAAAGAACAGCTATGCATGGGTTTGTCCTAGTAGATTAGTTTGAACAGTATTTTCTATTGAAGTTCTCTCAAAGCAAGGTCGGAAGAAGCATTCATAAGAAACTAACTAAGGGCAACTTAATGTCAAAGAGCTACTAGAAATATAGAACCCGTTCGAAAAAAGGAACCGCAAGAAACCAACCAAGGACAATTTAATGACAATGGCCTACTGAAGATATGGAATTATCAACTGCACTTAAAGTGTAAGGGGAGCATCTCGAACAAAATTGAACCACTATAGCAAAGTACAAAGATTGGTATCTGTCCTGGGAGATAATAGAACCATCTTCGGATAATCTTTATTTTCTTTTAGTGGTATATTCGTTAAGGCGATTAGAAACCCCAACCATTAAATAACGCTTCATATTTTCAAATAAATGAAATTTCCTTAATTCGCCATATTTTGCCCATCTTGGGTTGACGTCATGATTAAGGTATCATGATGTCACTGCAAAAATAATCAACGTAGGTGTTATACAAAATTTCCTTATATCAAAATTTTTGAATATCAGTCTAATAGACATAAACCTTCCTACCCTTCATCCATGCTGTGTTGTGACTAAAAAGCTTAGTCTAGGTACGGAGAGGTTTATGAAGTTCAATGAATTGATTATTAAAAATTTCTGAAATATTCAATGAACAGTATATTGTGTGAAGCTATATATATATCGCACTATGGAAGCCGGACGCATGGTAGAACTAGGACTGGCAGATTTTTTTATGTTAAGTATGGGTCACTGGTGATGGCGCCATTCATCTGTTGCCCAATAACCTTTTCCAGCTATTCGTATAAGTGGCCTCTGGTACAGGGTCCTGCTCAGGCTGATCCACTCAATTGGGTGACTATAAATAAATGTCCGTCTCTCGATGGCACCATCCATCTGCCTTCCATAATGAAGTAAATGGTTTACACAATAATAGGTTGCACAAATAACTTACAGCTCGGAGTTGTGTTTTATTGAAATAAAAGAAAATTGACGAAATCTTGCACTTCTTTTTACTTTTTTAATCGGTAAACTTTTGCAACTTTTCAATGTCAGAATTCGTTAATACTTTTAATATTGTTTAGAGTTCATCCTGTCAAGCCCTATATATAGTTTGTTTTGCCAATTTTTAATAAGCTCCCCTCCTTTTTGCAGTAAAAATCTTATCTTTAATTTGATTATCGCTAGCCTTTCAATGTCAAAAACTTTTAATATTGCTCAGAGCTCATTTAATTAAGTCCTATATATTGTTTGACTAAAATTTTTGCCAATTTTTCATCTCGGATGTCATTGTAGCATATTTTCAAATCTTCATAAAATTAACGATATTAATGCGATATGGATAATGAAGAAGCAGGAAAAGCCAGCAGATCTGACAGGAGCTCGGAACTCAATACGTGGGTGGTAAGTCAAATCTACAGATTGGTCAAGTTGAAAATTGAGATGAGAACGTGTCAAATCGAAACATTTTTAAGAATAAGTCTTTGTGGAATTTTTGCCTTAGCCAAATGTTTTACCGCTAGCCAGAGCCGAAAAAGGCAATTAACGGTTAGAGTATATTGTTACCTAATGTCTTATTTCAATATTCCTATTCCCATTCCTAGGTATCATATGAATCCTATTCCTAATTCCTATATATAATCTTTATTCATTTTGTTAATAACGACAAATTTGGTGTTTGGAATGAAATTTGAAATCCTGTGTAAATAGCGATTCGGAACAAATTCATCAGAATCTTATGACAATCTAAATTATTCGGTTTTTCCCAGGCCCAAAGTATTTATTTGTACCCATGGAAATTTTTAAGTTTCCACAACTGATTTTCAATACTTTTTCAGGCAATTGCAATCATCTTTGCACTATGTTTATCAATAGCAGTTGGATTAGCCATTGGACTTGGAATTGGTTTAAACAAAGATCCGGGTATTAAGTATGTATATGGTAAGTAGATCTGTATTCCTCACTAGTCTGCCTTCACGGTGTCTCGAGATCACCATTCCAGGCGAGTTAGTAGAGTAGATGTGTCATTACAGTACATGATGTGTGTCAATACCACAACCTCTATGTATACTTATATGTTAATCGATATGATCGTTCTCCCTGGGGAAAGGGGGTATGGAAAAGCAATGTTTTACACTTTTCCCCCTGAAGTTCAATAAACGTCCGAAGTTTATACGCTGATTTGGCACAAGAAAAATATCAGTTCAGTTCACAAGTTGATTGATGGGATCACATGAAAAACAAAGTTCGAAAATATGTAGTTCCGTACGGAACAAAAGTAAAACGAGAAGAGAAAGAAGCAAAGGAAAAAAATTGAAAAAGCAAGTAGGAAAACCGCCATCATTACGAACATATGATTGGGAACAAAATGAGCATTCACGCAGAAAAAAAAACATCCCTGCGTGCTTTGTTTCTTCCGATAAGGAGAAAGTTTTATTATTTGCAGTTTTGAAAAAGTTTAAAATTGGACCAGATGTTATGAACCTTATTCAACCAATGTACAGTAAAATCTATGTCATCATTAATATACCTTTCGATCAGAACCAATCGCTCGGCACATCATTGGATATTCGAAGATCTGTGGGTTGTCTATCGGCTCTCATACAAAAACTTTGGAACAATACGCAGATGACAATACCATAACTACAATCGACGTCGAGTCTCTTAAAATATTTAATGAAATTAAAAAGTTTCGATAATTTTACAGGGACGGGAAAATCAATCCCGCTAAAACCAATATTCTATGTTCAAATACTTGCGCAAGGAATTGACTCACAAACACGAGGTTTGAATCATTAGTGGTGGATAGAATAGAAATATTTGGTTGGAGGAAATGCAAACAAAGCAATATGGGAAGTACGGTAGAATAAATAAAATTTGGGAATACTACCAGGATCGAACATTGACATGGTACTGCAAAAATGTTATAATAATTTCTATTGCTTTTATGGAAGTCCTGTACCACGCCAAAGTTATTGATATGGAAGGAAGCTTGATCACAAACTTTGATAGATTGCTCCAAAATTTCCTGCGGTCTTCGGAAAAAATTGAGTGTATTGCGAGAAAAAAAGTTCAAATCTGATCCTTCCAAAGGATGATTATGAATGCTCGATTTCCAGAGTAAAACCAAAGCTCTTGAGACTGATTACTTTAAAGGACATATTGCGATCGAGGAACCGACGGAATTTTGGCATTTTTGAGCACTTTGTCAGCTTGGAAGTAGAGCTCAGAAATTCGATTCGGTGATTCAAATCCATTCAAAGCACAGTTTATTCGAATTTTTTTTGAATCATCATAGGAATACGAACTTGCTAAATGAAGTGGATTTTTTCATCCTTAAGGGCAATTCAAATTTGACCAAAATCGATTGCATTTTGTCGTTTAAAATTCAATATTCCCGCGTTCAGACGTGGAGTGTAATTCAAATATATTACTTTCAAATCTGTTTATGTTAATATTTGCACTTCTTAACTATAATTATCATAATGGAGACAATAATATTGATGGTAAAAATTGGATATTCGTTATTTTTATGGCATTAGTGATTCGATCCGATTCGAAAAAATATTTGAATCAGATCCGAATTCGAAATGGTTCGCTTTTGCCCATCCCTACTTGGAAGGAAAATTATTGAACTCAGACCAGACCTTTGCTTGCCTTATCTACCCCCATTTTGAAGAATTTTCTAGAGATTGGAAATGCGATTAAAACTATTCAGAAGCTTTCGATGGAACGTAGACAAATGTAAATCTACTAAATACAAAGAAAGATGAAAAAAAGTACGGGAAAACACACACTTTTAACGAGCTACAATAATCAGGTCTTACAATGGCGAGATGTATCGCTGAAAAATGAAATTGTTAATAAAGTTGTTGAAAACAAAGAGAGAGATTTATATCATAAAGAATACTGCTGGACGGGTATGGATTCGGGAACAGAAGAAGGAAAATGATTTTTTTAATTTGTAGGGGAGAACTTGCTATCTTAATATGTAACTGTTCGCAGTTCATTTAGTTACTGAACGGGGGGGTAGAAAGGAACCGTGACACATCCCTGACCCGTAAATAGGCTAGTGATCTTGGCTTGTAAATTTGTCGCGGTTTCTGTTTGGCATGGTTATATTTGGCCATTCGCCGATTGCTTTAATTATATGAATTTGCATATCAATTTAAACTTAAATTAATCTCTTTTCAGTTACGTCTACTAGGGTCATCAAAGACAAGACAACACCCTCTTCTAGTGCTGAAGTAACAGGTAGAAAAACTTCTTGAAAAGTATGCCAAGTTCAATGACATTTTTTAAATTGATTCTAAAATGAACATCTGCGTGTGTTTGTGTGGGGGTGTGGTGTATCTTTGAACGATAGAACAAGATAAAATAAGAAGGAAGAATTCGGTTGAAATTTCCCGTAAATGCACATGCGATTCAAAAAGCGCATAATTTCTGATGTCAATTCCTTTCCATTAAAATATTACTTAACTTTAATATCCTAAATTTGACAAGATTTTTGAACGCGCTCGATCATTTTTTAACCTTTTCTTCACATCTATTTGCCTCTATTTATTGAATTTAATTCATTTTTGTTCAGTTTCATCCACCACAAAAGTTTCACCGAAAACATCGAAAACCACATCTTCTACTAAAGTTAAATGTGAGAAATGTTACCAAACATTCTAGTTCTAAGTAGGTGTGAACAATTCGATTCCTTTATTCGAATGTCTTCGAAGCATAACTAATTCAAATTAAATTAATTAGATTTCTTGATTTTCATGAAGGCAAAGTTTGAAATAGTAAAAATGGTATATTTTTATTTTTATGGAATTGATGATTCAACTCGAAAATTTTTTTTTTAAATTTTATTTGAATTGATAATGATTCGGTTTTGACCAGACCTAGTCCTAATCCCCGAAACATACGTCTATTTCAAGGAAGGGTGGACGGTTTATTAAACTCCCACTGGACTGCTTTTTCACTACTGTCCGGGTCGTCCTGATATGAATGGCTCGTGCCAATAGACATCTGTCAAGGATTTGGATTTCTTAGTTCCTATTCATACATTTCGTGTAGCTCTTCAAACTTCAGTGATTTTAAGAGACTTTCCAAGCTCCACTGCGTTTACCACAGCGGGTACAGTTCGTTCGGGATGTTTCATGCTCAAAGTACAATGGCTTGTACTGCGTTGTGTAGTAGCTTTTGCCATTTAAGTCAGTGTTAGTCTTGGGCTATCAAAACGCAGTTCATCTCTTTTGAATTGTTTGCTTGTGGCTGGGGCTGGGCGAAACCGAATAATTTTTTCATTCGTTTCTGATCCGAATATTTTTTCGAATTTGATCGAATCCCCCATTCAATGTCAATAACCATTTTCCCATTTCTAATATTACAAATTGTGTTCATTGTAAAAATTAAGAAATTTATAGCTTTACAGTTTATAGTGTATTTTCAATTCATACTCCCTGTTTAAGAACAACAATTTTCATATTTTTAGAATAAACTATTATCGATTTTGATGAAATTTGAAAAAAATCGATTCTATTTTCCCATTAAAAATGCAACTACCAGTTCATTCAGCGTTTTTTCCCCCTGAACAATTCAACATGAACAATTGATCCGAACAAATCGAGCTTCAAATCTCCGAATCTCTTTACCCAGTCCTACCTGCGGCACACAAATGGAACCGCTAAAGTTTAAAAACTAAAAGAGTTCTAATTAAAAAAATTAAATATTTTAATTTTAATTAAAATTTGTTTTAATTGAAGCATTCTTTTTATTGCAAATTGCGCTTCAAAAGACAGCTTAACTTTCAAGTGCAAAGTTTAAAAATATTTTTGTCCGCGATCGACCTTTTTTGGCCATTCATAGAATATTTCAATTGAACTGTTTGATTATAATTATAATTTTACATTTAATTAATTTGTTTTAGCTCCAACTACAACAACTACAACTTCATCAGCAACATCAACGACCGCTTCGACTACGAAAGTTACAGGTGAGGAGTATTTTTTCTTTTAGCCGTTCATTAGGGTGAATCACATTGAACCGTGGAATAGCGGCCACTAGATATGTAAATTTAGAATATTTGTTTAGAATAAAATCTCTGATAAAGTAATATTTTCGACCGGTTTAAGATACTACATCAGTTGACAAAACTAAAAAAGCCAATTGGTTGACTTTGAGTACGACTATAAGCGCAATAAAAATGACAAAAACTCATAATCATAAAATACACCGAATTGCCAAAAATTTAAAACGTCTCCTTTCTAGTTCTGACTACGACAGAATTTCACAAGCGCTGAGCAACAGGAATCTATTAGAACAACGACATTTTTTTTTTGAAATGTTTAGAATCGATTCAAATTAGCATTCATTCAAATCAATTTAAAAATAACTTACAGTTGATGGTAGTACATTTTGGAGCAACTTTTATGCTATTAAATGGCCGTTAGTTGATTCTTTCCAGACGCTGCTTCAGGCCTTGCCCATAGTGAATTCAATAGAAAACAAAAGCAATACAGAGTTAATTGGAGCGCATAGATATGTAATCCGAGACGTTATCCATCTCTTGTAAATTTTGCACCCGCGGTACACATTATTGAAGCAATAAAATCTGACCACTTAATTCATCCTTACCAATCGAAATTCTCAGCATTCTCTTTTGAATCTGAGCAAAGATATATTTAGTATATACATGAAAACAATTAAAAGGAATCGGCAAACGGCTGGATGAATGGGTAGGTTAGCAGCCCATAGTTGTCACATTGTTTGCTGTTTGCTTCCATATTTCTAGAATCCAATTATTTTTTTTTTCCAGTTCCAACTACGCCGAAAGTTTCATCAACGACAACCACACCAGCATCGACTATAAAAGTCACAGGTGAGTAATGTTAACAAAATTTCTGAGATCCGAACCAATTTCATCGCCAAAACTTATCTTTATTTTGAGAAGTGTTAGATCGTTCACATCGCTTAGGAAAGATACTTTAGACTGCATTTTCCATGGAGTCCCATGCACACGAAAAATCAGAAATACCCTAAACCAAAAACCTTCACACCGATTCGGAACTGGTATCTGCCCGAGAGGTCGTGGTTCGCATAATGCTTAAGCTGTATTCTCGGCTTACCTCTCCCGCAGGATAAAAATGATATTCTGTCCTACCCCAAATGATCTTGTTTTGTCCAGCTCTACTTTTAAATGGCACCTTTCCATGTTGGTTTGCGGTCGTGCTTAGAACGCAATAAAATAAATAAATAAATAAAAATAAATAAAATATAAATAAATAAAATAAAACGAGGAAATTTTAAAACAAGTCATTGCGCTCCAGCAATGGCCATTTTGACAATAATACCATCTACTCTATTTAATATTTACAAATCCGCTACTGACTTTGAGCGACACAGTAATGTACTAGTGGATAAAAAATAACTATCACAAATATTTCGATCCACAAACGGCTGTGTGGCTGAGAATATGGATTTATATATTTTAATCCATTTCATTTCGTTCAGTTCCAACTACAACAACAGTTTCACCAACGACATCAACAGCCGAAACAACAACGAATATAACAACGAAAGCCACAAGTGAGAAATATTTACCAACTTCCTGCGATGCGAACCGGTCCCGGTCGTAGTTTAATGCTGGAATGGTCCTAATTGAAATTTTTACTTAAATCAATGCTTACTTGTTACTGTAAACTGCGCTGATTAAAATGATGGCTTCCTTCGCCAACTAGGTTCATGCACAGGAAAAATCAGAAATACCATAAACCAAAAACCTTCACACCGATTCGGAACTGGTATCTGCACGAGAGGTCGTGGTTCGCATAATTCTTAAGCTGTATTCTCGGCTTACCTCTCCCGCTGGATAAAAATGATATTATATCCTAATCCCAAATGATTTTGTTTTGTCCAGCTCTACTTTTAAGTGGCACCTTTCCATGTTGGTTTGCGGTCTTGCTCAGAACGAACCTAAATAAAATAAAACAAGAAAATTTTTAAACAGATCCATTGCGTTCCAGCAGCCACGACACAGTCCATCTTTGGTTAATATTTTACCAGCGGCAGACATAATGCAAACGTTAAATTTTGACAATAAAACCATTCCTTCTCTCGAAAATTTTCCAATCAGCTACTGACTATGAGCGACACAATAATGGATGAGTGGATAAAAATAACTATGACAAATTTTTCAATTCCCAAAAAGATTGTGCCGCTGAGAAAGTGGATTTATATATTTTAATCCATTTCATTTCTTTCAGTTCCAACTACAACAACAGTTTCACCAACGACATCAACAACCGAAACAACAACGAACATAACAACGATAGCAACAAGTGAGAAATATTACCAATTCCCTGCGATGCAAACCGGTCCCGGTCGTAGTTTCATGCAGAAATGATTTCAATTAAACTTTTACGTAAATCAATGCTTACTTATTACTGTAAATTGCGCTGATTAAAACGACTCCTTAACTTATGAGTACTAAATTGGAAACGGTTTGACCACTCTCGGTTATTTTTTGTCATTTGTAAACTAATTTAATTACGTTGTTTGACTACAATTGCCCATTTTTAATTTGATTCATTTGTTTCAGTTCCAACTACGACTAAAGTTTCATCAACGACAACTTCGACTACGAAAGCTACAGGTGAGATTTTTTTTCTAATATACACTGATTTGGGTGGGTCAATCTGAACAAGACCATGTACTAGCGGCCGTTGTAGAAAAGATATTATAATAGTCCCGGGTCTACGCGAGTTATTGCATCCTGAGTTGAGTGATGGGTATTAATTAATTTGCTGGACTTGCCGGAACTCGAACACCTAGTTGGGGAGACTCGAGTCATCTATTTAATAACTTGACTCGACTCGAGTTGTCTTGACACGTACTTGACTTGATAAAATGCAAACACGATTTGACTCGGGACTCGAAAAATTCAGCGTCTGATATTATCTTCAGAAAAGACACATTGCATGTCATTGTGAGGTTCATCGAGGTAACAACGCCCAGATGGATTAGTGAATTCCGTTTTCGTCTACCCAATGATGATGATTTTAATTGGGTAACCATAGGGTGGGAGAGACGGTTTGAACAGGGCGATTAGTATGTACGGCGATTCTACTTGATCGAGAATCAAAATTTAAATTTTGTTATTACTTGACTCGCAAATGGTGTCTTCTTCGACTTGATTTGACTTTGGGCTATAGGAGAAGTGACTCGCTCCCAATACTGCGAACCCCAACCCTTCTACCTAAGATGTCAAGACTAAGCAATCGCCACCACTACCAAAAGTTCTTTTCGAACCGGTCCCTTTCGCCGAAACATATGTATATTTCAAAAGGTGGTGGTGATTGTTTCATTGTCCAGGTGGACATCGCTCACTGCATTTTACTATATTGGTTCAGTTTCGTTTGGGATATCCCCCGCTTAAATTACAGTGGTACTTCTTTTTACACAGTCGTTTTATGTCATTCCAGTGGTCGTTAGTGGGCTCCACTGAGCCGCCGCTTTTGCTTTTACTCTAAAGGTATTCCAGCGTGTCGCAAAAGGTGACTAAACAAGAATGTGGTAGAGAAACTATAATGTGCTACATGGCTTTAATATCGTCCACGTGGGTAAATACACCTCACTGTACTTTAATTAGGCCGTGCAGTCCGCTCGTAGGTACTGTAGGGTAAAGAGTATTTTAACATATTTATTGAGCTAATATTACAATTGATTCGAATCGTATAAAAGTAAATCGCTTGGCCGGATGGCCAAGGGCCTGTCATTCTTACTGCACGCCCGTTCGTAGCTCTGTCCTCTCTGCCCTCACAAAACAAGTTATACGGTCATTTTGAATTGGCCAAAACTTGCCCTGAAGGCTTAATAAAATAATTTTCGCTCGTGCTTGTTTTTCATTAGCCACGCGTTATAATCGTGGCAATGTAATTTAGAATATCATAAATTTGCCATGATATAAATTAAAAAGAAACGAATTTAGCCAAATGAAAGTGAATTTAACCTAATATACGCTACAGCACTTTCTAAATAAATTAAGTAACTGCTACGAGAACCTCAACAAAAAAAAAACCCACACATCTGGGCAATTATATAGAATCAAAAATTAATTTTGTCTTCCAGACATTTGCCAGTATTACCAAGGCTTTTGTTTCTATGCAATCGAGCATAGTCAACCTATGAATTACAATGGAGCTGTTGAGAATTGCCGTAAGAAATCTGCAAGACCAGCCGATATTCTGGACTCCGTTCACTACAACATGATGGTTAAATACATTGGTTCATTCTCTTCAATGTCGCAGACTATTCTATGGCTGGGAATGGTTGCGGATGTTGCAGTAAGTATGTTACTTCCTCGTCACCTAGCACGCTGCCCTTGACCAAGGAATTTCCTATTTTAGCAGGCCTGATAGAATTAACACGTACATGATTTTGTCATGTATCAATTTTGACCAAAATCGATTGCATCTGGTCTTAAAATATGGAACTTTTTGATCTTATACCTGAAGACTGAAATAAAAATATTTTGCTCTCAATGCTCATACTACTAATCCGTAACTCTGAATTTCATGATTTTATAATGGAGACAAGTTGCAATAATAAAAATAAGATATTTGTTATTTATTTAGAATTGATGATTCGTTCCGATTTGAAAAAATGTACGGATCAGATCAGTATTTCAAATGACCAGGCCTATTTTTAATGAAATTCACACTATGCGGGGCTGGAAGAAAACCCCCAAAGAAACCAATTAATGAACAGTTATTCACGAAGAGCTATCTCAAGATATAGTACGAGCAACTTCACACTAAGCGGAAAACATCCTAAAGTGCCATGAACGGCTACGATAAAGCGCAATGAGTGGTATCTGCCCTGGGCGATGGTAAATTCATCTATTACTTCTTTTTTTCTTTCGGTTGTTTCTACGACACTCAGAAAATACGTCAGACCCATTGTGAAGCCCTAACATAAGGCTTTTAGGTTTTAAGTTATGACATCCTTCATCATGAGGTCAGATCTCGGGTTCGAGTCCCGGCGAGTCCGGCTCGTTAATCCATGCCCATCACTCAACCCAAAGTGTAATAACTTGGGTAGGCTGAGCCGAACAGGAAAAGATCATATATTTCCAGCAATTCTAACTCTGCTCGTCTATAAGTGGCTACTGGTACAGGGCCTTGTGCAGGGTGATCCACTCCAAGAAGTGGCTGTAAAAAATACCCTAATGGTCACACCAAGCAATAATAAAACCATAAAGATGATATTTTCATTTTTCAGACCAAAACTGTTCATTTCTCTAATGGAACCATAGCTCCATATGTGAAGTATAAATTCTATGGACTAACCCTCGAACCCAGTTACCCTAAGATGGTGATCGAAGTCAATCGGCCTGGGACTGGCGAAAGTGACGGAATGTGGAATACCAAACCCATTGCTACGAAGCATGGAGTTTTATGCCAGAAGTAACATAAACAAGCAAAGAATTTTTTTTTGTAGATTCTCCGGTCTTCTCCGCCTTACCTGAGCAGCATGAATATGAAAAAGTTAGGGAAAGACAACTTTTTGCGTCATTTGCTTGGCGTGACTCGGCTTATACGGCGTTTACTTCTAAATTGGAATTTTTTTCCAAAGTTTTGCCTTATTTTGCAAAACGAACGAAAAAATATTGGGGGTCAGGTGAGGAAGGAAAATTGCTGGAATGGAATATGACTCATAATTTACTGCAAAACGTTTCACCTAGGCCAATATTTAAATACTACTGATAAAAACTGGAAATTCACCTCAAAACAACCAATCGACTTATGCCAACTTATATACCATACCAAGTCAAAGATAGTATACCCACGCTTTTGCTAATTATGAGTCACTGGTGGATCGCGCCGGAAAGACGCGGTTCGCCTGTGTCTGAGGCTGGGCAAAACCGAATCATTGGGAATTTGAATCTGATTCGGAAAATTTTTTCGAATCGGATTGAATCACTAATTCCGTGTAAATAACAAATATCCCATTTTTAGTATTACGACTCGTCTCCATTGTGAAAATCAAGATATTTATGATTTACAGTGTATATTTTCAATTCAGACTCCATGCCTAAGAGCAGAGATTTTCATATTTTAACGACAAAATACTACCGATTTTGATCAAATTTGATCAAAATCGATTGCATTTTATCGCTAAAAATGGAAATTTCACTTCATTTGGCGAGTTTTTGTTCCTAAGGACGATTCGCGATTGATTCGAACAGCGTGTGCTATTCGAATTTCCTGTTAGGCAGTCTGACCCCGGGGTATATTTAGCTGGGATGAGCCACGTGTACGGATTCTTAAAAGAGTGTTTTGTCAAGGTTTCTGTTACTGTTCAAGAATAGTTCTGTTTCTGTTGAAAAATATCGGGTTTGTATTGAAGTTCGTCCCGGCGACTCCTGCTAGTCACTCGATGTCCACCATTTAACCCAGGGTGTAATAACTTGGGAAGGCTAAGTCGAACTAGAACGATCACACCTTTTCAGCAACTCCAACAATGTCCGTCTATAAGTGTCCACTAGTACGGGGTCTTTGACAAGGTGATCCACTCTAAAGAGTGGCTATAAAAATGTGAAAAATGACGAATGTGTTTCAACTATTTTTAAAAACGAAAATACGCTTTGAAGGCGCGCTTGAATATTTTGGGTCATTATATAAACACATGACTTAGGCATAAACGCCGGTAAAGACAAATTCGCGCCTAGCAAGTGACGAACTGCGTTTATTAGTAATTTTATCATAATTTATGCTGATTTATGGTGACCAGGCCATCAATATTCAAAACCACTCCCATGAGTCATCAACACTTAGTCATTAAAATCTTGCGTGAACATGTTTTGTCAAGCAATGATCACTGATGGATCGGGACGCCATACCATCTGTGGCACTTGCTTGAAAAAATATAATCTTTGAATAACATTACCGATTTCCTACTTTCATCGAAATACTTTAAAATCAATTGATAATTAAAACACAATATATTATAATTTTTTGTCATTGTACTTCAGTTTAATCTTGTACAAAATATATTTACATTCAATTAATATTTAACCTTGTGGGTACGGGCTTTAGAATAGTCCTAACGTATTTGCTGGGTGTCGTAAGAGACGATTAAAAGAAAGGAAGTGGTAGATGGTTGATCACCTCCTTAGGTAGATACCGCTCGCGGCACTTTATCATGCAATATGCTATATATTTAGTCATAGTTAAACATTTTACAAGTAAAAATTTTCGCAATAATTGTCATGACAAAGAACAAGAACAGAATAAATGACAGCATTGTTCCAAGGAGCTACACTCAAAAAGATAGGGATAGTGAAGATTAGACAAGCGACGATATATATCGTAGTATATAGAGTAATAATATTATTAATTACTATTTGAATCTTGTTTCTAATTGGTTGTAAATTAATAGAGTTAATCTTCGATTTGGTACGGTACGATACTATGCTTTGATATGAGTTCAATCCCCCATGAGAAATGTATAACACTAATACGTGGAAAAGGCCTCAAGAAAGTAGTACAGGAAGAGTGCCCCCAAGCGAGGCACTGCCAACCAACGTCCTTGGGACAACGCTCGACAAACTTACCTGTTCCTCATTGGTTCCACTCTTTATATTATTGTAAAACACAAGATAAATCTCGTAACTGAATAGCATAGTTGACATTGTTAATTGCATACTGTGAAATAACGTTCATTTCATTTCTATTTGGAGTTTTATTCTATACTTTATTCTATACTATGAGCAGACAAAAACAATTGTGAAAATAGGAATACAGCTTCACGTTCAAAGAGAAATATGAAAGAGATTAGAGAAAAAATTGTAAAGGATTAAGATGCTGTGAGATAAAATGGAATATGACTAATAATTTACTGTAAGACGTGTAACAGAACTACTCATATGGAGAGATTGGATGGGGCGGAGGACACCTTGGACATAGTGACTGAACCGCCAAGCTTGAACCATAGACGTGTGACAATATTGCGCTGTGAATGTACAAGTCATGCTTGTCCCATGTTATATCAGTAATCCTTGGCGTTTAGAGAAACGAAACAAAATGGATTAAAGCGAAGAATTAAAAAGGATTTAGATAATACGGAAACCAAGCATAACTGGAATTTCATTGTAATTGCTCTCACTATACGTTTCCGAAACATACCATATTGATTATTAACGGGTCGCAGGTAAGATTGTACCGAATACTTTCGAACCATCCGTGAGCCATTTTCAACAAGAAAAACATGTTTTGTTACGCGTGGCTCACTGACGGAACGCGCCGATGCAGTACGGTCCATCTGTGGCACATGCTTGCCAAAATAAAGTCTACTGCAGAATGTACACTTTACAATATTGTCTTACAAATACACTCAAGCTTAAGTGAATCTCTCATTCGTCGGCCATAATATAGAATTCAGGGGATGTTATTATAATCTAACAATTACGCCTAATTTCCAGTTAATTTAATAGTTTTGTTCGCAGTGTTTCAAATTCCCAAAGGTGTTGTTAGTTCGCCCTAGATATTAATATTTTTACAATTCAGCATAATTTTTAGGACCTAAATACTATAATAAGCATGCCAAATCCAGGTAAATTCCGTCTTGTCAAGTCCTTCGTGAAGAGGCAGTTCCATGTTTTCAAGCTGGACCTAGGCTATGTGGGGTAAGAGCTAGGGCTGTGCAATTATTTTAGTCTTCGTGAAGACGCAGTTCTATGTTTTCAACCTGGACCTAGGCTATGTGGGGTAAGAGCTAGGGCTGCACAATTATTTTAGTCTTCGTGAAGACGCAGTTCTATGTTTTCAACCTGGACCTAGGCTATGTGGGATAAGAGCTATGGCTGCACAATTATTTTAGTCTTCGTGAAGACGCAGTTCTATGTTTTCAACCTGGACCTAGGCTATGTGGGGTAAGTGCTAGGGCTGTGCAATTAAATTAGCACCTCGAGTGCACAATCCGTCAGCGTTCCATGGTTGAAAGAAATTTTTTTTGTTATCAAATCTTTTTAGGTTGGGAAAAGATTATAAATGTTGTGGAACTTAAATGGGTCTCAGATTTCAATGTTCTGTTGTTTGAGCACTTATTGAAGGAAAATCATTGCATTTGTTAAATAAATAGAATTAGCGAGTAGATTTGATTGCAAAAATATCCGAATCAGATTTGGATTCCAATTCCTTTCAGTTTGGTCCCGCGCTAGTTATAGCTTTTATAGCATTTTGAATTGAAAATTTACTCCAAAAGAAGGTTGGGAATAGTAATGACTAATATGGCAGAGATATATAAAACTTAGAATCAGAAAATTTTTCTCAAACGGATAATTTTTTATACATATCTTGGCCGCTCTATAAATAAGTGCATTGGGTGGCATTCATCATGGGCTATGGTGGGATCTTCAGACATTTCGTGCTTTATCTTCGTTGGAGCAATCCATTATTTGACTTTGTTTATAAAAAACTTGTCTCAACAGAAGTTTTGACCAAAGAGGAAAGAGCAGAAAGATTTTGAGACAAGTTTTAACATTGCAGATCATTGACAAGAATTTAGGGCATTTATTGTGCTATGTAGCAAGTAGGGCGGGGCGATTCGATTCGGTGATTCGAATCGATTCAAAGCACAATTTATTCGAATCAGTCTCGAATCGTTCATAGGAAGGAAAATTTGTCAAATAAATAATTATTCTAATTTTTAACGATGAAATGCAATCGATTTTGGCCAAATTTGACCAAAATCGACTATATTTCGTCGTTAAAATATGAAAATCGCTGCTCTTAGTGTGAATTGAAAATACACTACAAACTATGGATTTCTTTATTTTCACGATGGGGACGAGGTTTAATAGTAAAAATGGGATATTTGATATAAACATAAAATTAGTGATTCGATCTGAATCGAAAAAAATATTCGAATCAGATTCGAATTCCACATGATTAGGTTTTGCCCAACCCTAGTAGCAAAAAGATGGGGTATAAATACCCTATGACTTTGCTAGTTTGACCTCAATATTGATATTTTACAATTCAGCATAATTTGTAGGAACTAAATACCATAATGAGTATGTCTAATCCAGGTAAATCCTACATGTCCTGTCGATACATATTTCCATATTTTTAACCAGGACAAAGACAGAGAGAATTTTTAGCTCACCATGTTAGTTTGTGTTTAACAAAAGGTATTATATTTAAGATTCGTAGATGAAAAGATAGGTCATGATCAAGTTATTAAACTCTGCCAGATCAGACAACAGGATTGTCTTAACGTATTTAGTGCGCGTGGTAAGAGATAACCTGTAGGTGCGGGCTTTACGATAGTCCTAACGTATTTCCTGCGTGTCGTAAGAGGCGACTAAAAGGAAGCAAGGAAGTAGTAGAGGGCATTATCATTCCCAGGGCAGATACCACTCACTGCACTTTACCATGGCGGGTCAGCTCCGTTTGGGGTGATTTCCGTTTGGAGTGCGGTTGCTGGTACCACATCTCTTAATAACTATCTGCTTTTAAGTGGCCGTTTGTTAGGTACTTTCAGTCACTACTTCCGACTTTGCTCAGAGTGAATTACAATAAAATAATAATAGTTAATAATATTGGTTCAGTTCGTTTCTAAATGTTTTCCATTCGGAACGCGGTTGCTCGTGCTACATTTTGTATAAGGTTTTTGCTATAAAAGAAGAGGTTGGTTGGTTCCTTCTTAACGCCAGGCTTGTTTATAGCGAACTTCAATAAAATAATAAAATAAAACGTAGAAATGTGTTCAAAAATCCTTTTACTTGTCGAATAAAATTGCCCAACATGAGAACCAACGTACCTGAACAAGCACTGATGGTTGGTCCATGAACTAGTAATATACCCTACATTGTTAAAGCCTTGGTTTTAAGTATAAAAGCAATAATGTTCTTTAAAAGTCAAGTCACGCGATGGCACAGCAGGGAATAAATCTCCCACAGAGAATATTTTGAATTTGACTTTATAGTTCCAACTACATTTTACATATTTGAAAAGTGTGGGAATTTGACTGTTTATCAACAGTAATTGTGTACGAAATATAGGCATAAACAGACTAGTATGTGAGATTTAAGTCAATTATAGGGCGATGATGGAACGCATCTCCGCGGTGCGTTCCATCATAGGCCTATGCTTGATCTAAAAATCGATTTTATGATTGTATTTCAACATAGCCAAGATAAAATACTGTCAAAGAACAGTGATTTTGTTTCATTTTTCTAACAGTGTACCTACATGGCGAATATGAACTTTGACTCTCATCGTTCAGAGTAAAATAATCATGCTAAGGTCATCCAATCATGGAATAATATTTAATGGATCATACTATTCAGTTAGTGAAATATCATCTTTGGGTCATGTTTGGCAAAGCAATGTTCGCGATTGAATCGAATAACGGATAACGATTTATATTTCTCCACTGTGATAAAGCAGTTTGAATATTAGGACCACGATTAAGGACATACCTAACCCTTATACCTTAAGTTCTGTCTATATATTATATTAAACTAAAACAGAAATTTTAAAATCCAAATATTGACCCGTCCATAAATAGGCATTCACTCATATCTCATATATATATATTATTACGGGGTTGGAGCGGAAAAGAGAGTGGGTGGGTAAGAAGCAAAATAATATTAGTATGAAAAATTATGCTTATAATATATGCAATTTAAAAGAAATTATTTGTTTTGCATGTATCTGGGTACCTGATATCTTTTCTTATTCGAATCAACATAAAAGCAACCGATTTAACCTTTCAAAATTTTGCCTCTTCAGGCATGAACAAGCCATCGGCTATAAATCGGATATTCAAGCCAGATAAAATATGCTACAGCAAAAAAAATTTGATGAAATTGGGGTTTGTTTTACTACAAAATTCCTATTCTAAGGCAGAATGACAGGGTTTCCCAGTGTCATATATGAATAAAAAATAAATATTTTATTTTTGATTTCATAGTTTAGTACAATATACGTTATTATAGATGATTTCAATAAGTCGGATTAATACTCTTATTGGGGCTTAATACTTGTGCGCCCACGCGAAGGACTTTCAAAGCGGGTTTTGCCAAAGCTAAGACTAGACAGGGAGAAGCGCCTTAGTAGATTTCAAGAAGGTACTTGTGGCGGCCTCGCTATCTATTGGGTCGCCAACACTTTAATGCTAAAGAATGGAAAAAATATTATTTGTAGAAGTCATGTTCTGAATTCTTTTCAGCTAGACAAATTTTAATGACATCGAAAAAAAAATTATTATTTGAACATATAGCTAATGCAAATATTTTCCTGTTACGGAATTTGATATTTTCAAGCATGGGCGACATATGTACGCATTTCAGTAGCTCTAGCCAGTAGTAATCCATAGCCAAAAGGAATATTTCGTATTGCAGTCCTAACAATCATCGTTTTTGCTTTTTCAACTTTTTACGACCAATCTCCGATTGAAACAAAATGGCGTAAATGACGTATTGCTCGACCTGTCCAAACAGGTTTCCGTGCAAAGCAGTAATTATGAAAGTTTTCTCACTGGATGTACAAGTTTGAGTATTTTACTTGAAAAGGGCTAAATCATTCTATGTTATTATTGTTAAATATTTAATTATGTTAAATTATTCTATCTGTGCATACATTTTTCAATAAGGCGGAAGTTCCCTCATGTTTATTTAATATATATATATATATATATATATAAGTTTTGAGTAGTATGTAGTAAAAAATGGCAAAGTGGGTAAATCAATACCTCTCTTTTAAAGCAATGTTCTGAAAATTATTCCTTTAAGAATTAAAATTTTACAAATAGTTTGTCTCACCTGGCGCCCAACTTCTTCGCTTGACAAATGCCTCCTTATTGAAATTTTTTAGATGTGATAAAAAAATTTGGGTGTATAATAAATCCTCTGTAAAACATAACATCGTATATTTGCCTAGGAAATGATTCGAGACAATATTTTTCTGAAATCGGACTTTTAATATGAGGTGGTAGAAACATGTCTTTATGACAAGGCAGTATTAGGCTTTTCGATAGATTTTTATTGAGGATTATACTGCGGATAATTAGATATATCTACGTCGTTTGATGTCGTTATCGCTTTGTTATATGTATCTGTATTGGCTTGATGTCACTCTTGAAATCCGTCATCGATTTACCGTGAGCCGAACATAATAAAAAAAATAAGGAAAATATATATTTAATTTTGAGGATCGAATGTTTTGACCCATTCAAATGAGTTATATGTATAAAAAACATTATTCAGCAAAATGTGCGTGTTATTGTGATTCATCGAAAATAATGCCTTTTCAGTATTGCTCTCCGTATCTTTGATATCAATTTGTCACAAAGCGTATTGGTTATGACATAAGGATTTAATATGGTTTTTAATATGTTCAAAACTTTCCTACAGATATAAATAGTCATTTGATTACAAGATATTTGGAAATTTTCAGTTCAACTAATGGCTGGAGAAACTAACTGTAAGAAAAATATAGGTTTATCCAGTCTGCAAATTTTATTTATTGCACCCGAGTCACTGATGGACTGCGCCTGGAGGAATCAACAGTGCCCCACACTTAACAAAAGAACCGAGTAGATGAATTTTTAGGATATTTTATGTAGAAATAAGAGTAAGTTTATGCTAGTGAATGCTTTTTTGAGCGTAAATGATTCACATTTTTTTTTTAAATACCAGCCAGCGATAAGGTCCCTAACATGTGTAGGTACTCTTGCACTTTGTGAGTAGATTGAAGGGAGGTTTATGCATTACAGGGAAAATATCTGTTTTAGTAAAAACAAAATGGCGGACCAATGTTGTTTTTTATCCTACTTCTATAAGCCAAACGATATTGATTATGTGTGTCTGAACGATGCCACAATAAAAGGTAATTGGCTTTAATGAGAAAGCGAAGAAGATACGGCATTATAATTTGTGGATGATGTGTATTCAATAAAAATGTAGAAGCAGCGCACGCTGTATCCAAATAATTTCCTCTTCAGCACATTACACATAGGGCTGGGCGAAAGCAAATCATTTAGAATTCGAATCTGATTCGAATATTTTTTTCGAATCGGATCGAATAGTTGATTTCATAAAATTACCAAATATCCCATTTTTACTATTACTATCATAGTCGCCATTATGATAATTAGGAAATACACAGTTGCGAATTACAAATAATAGCATAAACGTTAAGCGATAATTATAATAAATAATAAAGCGATAATTTTCATTTTAACGACGGAATACAACCGATTTTGGTTAAATTTGGCCAAAATCGATTGCATTGGTTTGTTAAAAATGGAAAATGGCACTTTCTTTAGCTTGTTTTTGTTCCTATGACCGATTCACAATTGATTGGAATAATCTGTACTTCCAATCTATTCGAATCACCGAATCGAATTGCCCAGCCTAATCACACACCACGCGTTCAAAAATGATGTAGCTGATTATTTCCTAAAGTTTTTCACAAGAATTTTTAACGAATTACCAAGTCTATATGTCTAAGCTCAAGTCTAAAAATTGTTTCCGAAATTTTATCAAGTCTGTTTCACTAATGGATTGTAACTAGGGTTTGGCAATTCGATTTGATGATTCGAATCGATTCGAAGAACAAGTTGTTTGAATCAAACATGATTCGTTCATAGGAACAAAAACGTGCTAAATAAACTAGAATTTTTATTTTTAACGATAAAATGCTATCGATTTTGGTCAAATTTGGTGGGTGCGTTGCGGGAGCCTGGGTTTTGATGGGCATGAATAAAATAGCCGGACTTGCCGGGCTTCGAACCCGAGAACTTCGACCATCGTTGCCAACACGTTAAACGTTGATTGGCGCTCTTTGAGCGATGTTTTCGGCCTTGCTGAGAGTGAATTTTCAATAAAGTTAAATTAAAAAAGAAAATATTTAAATATTTCACAACCGTTCATTCTCGAAGGGCAGTGATCTTGCAAGGAGGGTAATATTATTAAAAGCACATGATGATTCGACCAAGCCTATACAGAAGTTATTGCAGCCTTAATTAGGCGGTGGAGAAAGGTCTATAATATCCAGTGAGATTCGAATCTGAGCACTCTTACTTGTGATGCCACCAGCCCATGAGCGCTGCTTCATGTTGCGTACTATGTGAGGTATTATGCGTAATGTCAACGAGACACAACAAAATGGCGTGGTTTCAATAATCGAGTAAAAGTTACCTTTTTCGATTTTCGTTAAATTTTGTTATGTAAGGACGCGTTATATTTGTGATTTGGTAAATTGAATTCAGAGCAGACACTAGTAACCTTCTTAGTCGAAAGGACAGCTCTACGTACTTATTATCTGTAAAAAATAAGTAAATCATAAATAGCACTCAGTCTAGCGGTATTAGTTTACCACGTTTTTTTATCATTTTGATATATTACGACGTGTGAAACTTTCTAATTTAGTATAGTATTTTTGAAGTCCAGTTATCTAGAATTCTAGGCAAAAGGATAGCTCTCCGAATCAGTAAATAAAGTAAAAGTAAGCATTAGATAAGTTTATTTATTGTTTTTATTTCAGTATAATGTACGATGCGGGAACTTTTTAATTTATCGATTTTTTTAATTGAGTTTCGTCGCCACAACTTCTGTAAATGAGGTAGGTCTGAATATAAATCTAATTCAAGATAGTTCTTGCTGTAGTTGTTTGATTTAATTTCTCTCTTATTTCTATGTAACCACTAAGCGCATTCAAAGGAAATAAAATAAATAAATAAAAATAAAATTACAAAATAAAAAAATGAAATATAAAACCAAGCGTCCCGCAGTATGACTGTTTCACAAATCCTTGTTTAGAAAAATTTGTACACCGTATTGATTCGGTAGTGATTTTTCTGAGAGACGCCAAATTTTTTGTAAAAAATATTATCGCCATCATTTTCATGTTCTTCATCTTTCATATATGGTTGATTTAGTAATATCAGTGTAGATGAATATCTTCAGTTTATTGTTTATAAGTGAGCGCTGAAATAGGGCATCGATCAGGGTGACCCACTCCAAGAAATGGATTTAAAAAACATCCAATATTTTGTTGATATCTCCAGCTAATCCGACGCGGGGCTTTTAATGAATCATTTCATTCTCACGTAAAAAAGTTTTATTTTATTTCACCAAATGCCACATTACGACTGAATTTCAGGCAACATGTGCAACAACATTTTGTAAAGCAAGGCTTTTATCAAGACAGGCGTGAAAAAGTAAGCACAGCTAAGTTAGCTAAAACGATTCTCTAATCTTGGCTTTATATGTTGGCTCTTCTCTAAGACCAAGGATTCACAGAGATATAGGACATTCGATAATACCAGAGATTTAAAGATGATTCAGGGGATGTGTGTGAATATAGCAAATTATATAAACGAACGATACTGCCTAGGGGAAAAAATTTACTGCGTTGGCTATATGATTAGGGCTGGGCAAAACCGAAGCACTTGGAATTCGAATCGGATCGAATTACTAATTCTTTGCAAATAACAAATATCGCATTTTCACTTTTATAACTCGACCTAATTGCAAAAATAAATGAAATTTATAGCTTGTATTGTATTTTCAATTAACACTAAGACCAGAAAGTTTCATGTGTTAACGACGAAATATACTCGATTTTGGTCAAATTTGACCAAAATCGATTGTATTTCGTCGTTAAAAATGAAAATCTTAGTTCACTTAATAAGATTTTGTTCCTATGAACAATTCACGATTGATTTGAATAAATCGTGCTTCGAACCGATACGAATCACAGAATCGAATTGCCCAGCCTTATATATGATCATACAAAGTACATGACTGAGCGATTTACAAGTGGAAATTATTCTTAGCAAACTTTTTTGTAACTTATATTTGGTTGAGAAATAAACAATTACAAGCTTGAAAAATATTGATTTTAAACAAAACAAAAAAATTTCGTTAAACTCGGCCAGTAAAGCCTAACAAGGCATGTTGGTAGATCCTCTCAATTATAAATTGCATTTTATTCAGGTATCATTAAATATCGCGCTTTTAAAAAATACTTAGGAAATCGTTTTTCTTATTCAGAAAATTGATGCATAAGTTTGATTGCATGAAAATTTACCGTATTTTTCTTAAATTCTTATTTTAATCAAGGTAGCAAGTAGAATTCGAAAGATATCGACAATGTTGCAAAAGGCTACGCGGAAAATATCCTTAATAAAATTGAATCACCATATTAGCGTAGTGACTGCCTTGGACTGTGGTTAAAGCATCTGCCGCTACTTGATATTAAATATATGAAAAGAATAAACAGTCTAACATACAGCAACATTAGCTCAAAACTGTAAAGTTATATAAATATTAGTCCGTTTATATTTGTTTTTATTAGTGAAACAAAATGGCGTCATTATGAACGAAATAAAAAAGCATAAGTCTTTAGTGTAGAGGAGAGTTTGTAATTCCAAACTTAAATTGAATGTTTTGCTCAAAGCTTTGGTTGGAAGACGTAGATTTTCAAAGCGGCCACAGTGGAATGCATTGATATGTAATATATATTAATGTATAAATATAAATCTATGAAGAAGAATATTCTATTATTGAACAGTAGTGCCTGTATGTTAATATATATGTGTGTATATTTATATATACTATAGTATTTAAATGATTCAAGTAAGATTTTTTGAATGTTTAGCCCATGTTCCCCTTTTATTATTGAATCACTTTTTTCTCGAAGTTTTCTGATAAGTTTGAACCTTCTATTATCCCAATTTTTATTTAGTAACTAATAGTGCTTTGTTGGGATCTGACAGCTTTTCATGAATAGTTCGAAACTCCACTTTTACACAAGAGATTCATCCGCTTACGACGAAGCACAAATGAAGGATAAATAGACTCACGTAAACTTAACCACGAGAAAATTTCACTTAAGATTTTAACAATTTGAAAAAATATTTACTATCTCACATTTTAGTGAGTCAGTTGCTTTAGACAAGCAGGATTTTTTATTATTTTTCATAAGTATTTTTCAGGATTCCATGAAAAGCGCAAAAAAATATTGTTTGTGCTGCTATTTAGAATTTTGTTTACGACGTCGATTATTGTTCCATAAAAATGAAATTTCTACCCCAAAAATGCGGATATTTTTTTAGCTTTAGCTAATTTTCTAGGTTTTTGAATGAGTGCAGGTTCAGTTTTCAATTTAATAGGGCGTTATATTTTTATTCAAAACTTTTGTTAAATTATATTATATAACCTTTTTTATAGTAAACAATGAATTTCCTAATAAATTTATACGGTTTTATTGCATAATTTTTCAGTCGAGCTTCAAGGAACCATTCGAATAACTTTTAATTGTGGAGCCATCCGAGGCACTAAATACTGTAAGGCACTGTAACAAAAAACAGTAAATTTGCTGGTCATTTGCGTAATTGCATATGTCCAAAGTTAAAAACGCCATGTTGATGAGATTTTTGCCAATTATGGTCTTTTGATGGACACGCCATATTTGGCTAAAAAAATAAATTTTGAATTTTTTCAATACCGCAAAGTAAAATTACTGTCAAAAACCAGTTTTTCATTTTTTGTTACAGTGTAGTTTCAAAAAAGTCATCAACAAAAGCAGAAGATTGACTATTAAATTGTAAAGTATATTGCCTTAATAATGTTTTGCATGTATATTTTAAAGAGCGTTATTATCCCCTTTGAAATTTGCTTAAATAGGATATATTGCTATTTTTGTTGAAATTTTATGATTTTCATACTACATTTAAAAAATGCAGTAAAATACCCGCTATTACACAGTACTTTGACTTTATGATATTGAGATAAAACTATAAATGGAGTTTTTTGGCCAATTTTGGGCTTTTGACCGAGCGCACCGTCGAGGCGTGTTCCGTCAAGCCCCTACTTGGCATTCATCTCATCAACGAGGCGGTTTCAAGTTTTAAAAACGCTGAATCACTGCGAATGACCAGTAATTTTACTGCGAATTCCATTGTTTTGTTTTATTATGCTTCAGACAAAAATCGTTTATCGCATAGGCTTGCACAATACAGTTCTTGGCTTCAGAAAACAATTCTATTATTGAGTCGCCCATAAATTAAGATGTCAACTCTGAAAACTGGGTACACAGCATCTCCGCCAAATGTATATGCAAAAAGCAATGCATCGTACAATAACAACAACAACGCACATACAGTTAAAACTGAAGGCCATGATGCTTACTACAATCCAACTCATGTAAGTCAGAGTGAGATAAGTACAAAAAGCGCATCTGCTGGAATAATATATCGTTCAAAGATGCCAGAAAACGCAGACAATCATGAATCAGGTCTCACAGCCCCATATGCTAACCCAAGCATCTTAAAAGTCAAACAAGAGATAATACAAACAGAAAACAAGCCGGCTATAAACCAACCATATCAATACACTTGCCAACAACCAACAACTTTATCAATGGCTCAAGTGCCCAGTTATCCAGTTCAAGCTGGTGCCTACAGCATATCTCCGAGCAATATGTTACCCTATTCCAAATCCATAGACTACTCCCCGACGGCAGAATCTGAGTATCAGAATCTACAAAGCGCTAATTACTCTCAGATGCATTACCAGGGAGGGACCTCAGGAGATCGACAATACGCCGTAATGAATTCATACCCTGTGCCTTATGGAGCAACATGTCAGTACGGATCTCATATAACGCAAGACGTTACTCAGGTGAGATCGAAGCTGTTAGAATATAAGTGTTCAAAATAAAGTTCAAACATTTTATTTGATGCCGAAGAGGTTTCCCTTTTGTTTTTTAGAATGAGGAATTCAACATCACTAGAAATATTAATAAATTTTCTGCATATGCTGTTAACAGTACATCTAAATGGTTCAGTAACTTTTATCTGAATCGATATCAAAATCGGAGAAAATGATGATTTTTTTTCACTCATTTCCTGCTAAAATAGAACTGGAGACTTTTGAGGAGACAGTTAGGGCTGGGCAACACCAAATCCTTTTAAATTCGAATCTGATTCGAATATTTTTTTTTCGAATAGGATCAAATCGCTGATTTCATAAAGATAACAAATATCCAATTTTTACTATTACTACTATAGTCTCCATTATGATGATCAGAAAATATACATTTACAAATTACAAATATTAGCATAAAGTGACTTAAAAGCAACGTATTTTCATTTTAACGACAAAATACAACCGATTTTGGTCAAATTTGACCAAAATTAATTGAATTCTGTCGTTAAAATGAAAAAAAGCACTTCCTTTAGCATGTTTTTGTTCATATGAATCATTCAAAGGATCTGCATTTCGAATCGATTCGAATCACCGAATCGAATTGTCCAGCCCTAGAGACAGTGCTGAAGACTGCTTCCGTTCTTCCCTTGGAAAGACCTGGTCGTTGAGGTTTCACGAACGAGTTGGATGTTCAGGCCTGTGTTTTTTCGCACAGACATAAAAAGTCTAACAAAACCAATTCTTAATTTTGAAGTTACTAATTCTACAGAATAATTCGATGATCTTTAACAAATTTTAAGTCTTAGTGTGCAAAGGCTCCATTTTTTCTGTGAATATATTGATGTACAACTTTAATATATAAGCGTTCATGAATATTATTTTTCCCGTTTCACAACAGACTGAAGGCTGCGGATCTCATGTCAGTATATTATCACCAAGAACAGATGGCGCGTCGTCATCAAATAATTCCCCATCACAGATCATGGGAGTCAAGGCAGAATGCACGGTTACAGGGGGTGAGTGCGGATTATATTTTTTTTTCAAAATTGGTAATAGTTTGAGTATTGGTATTGAATGCCCTTTTCTAGCCAGTTATGGGGCAGGATCTCAAAAACAGAAATCACAGATTTTCTGGTGATTGGCAGTAAACTAAGAAATGCATGCGTGTCCCTTTCTGAGGTAATTGTTTCTTTAGAGAAATTATAATAATCACGTTAATTTACTCAGTATAGAACTTAGTTGAAATGGTTCAAAAACTTTATAAATTTTGATAGTGACTTTGAACTCAGAATCTACTTTAAGCTAACGCATTGTGGTTTTATATCAACCGATAATTTAACCGGCAGATCGCCATCATTCATCATAAGTCGCTCAAGTTAGATTTTCACAGGATTATCGAACCCTGACATTAGGGATTTCATAGACTTCTAGTGTTTTCAGTTCTGTTAAGCATGAGCCACTGATGGTTCGCGCTCCGTGCTCCATCGCTCCAGAGCTACCTATATGGCTCATGCTTGACAAAAGAGAATTTCTCGTTAGACTTAGGCATAGGGAATTTGCTGGAATTTTACAAACACAATAACGGATTTATGGGCTAAGATGAAGCTAAAAATATCAGCATTTCAGGGAGAATGAATGTTTCCTTTTTTAGGACAATCGGGCAATATTCTACACAAATAATTTTTCGTGATTTTCCTCACAAAATCCCCAAAATACGATTCCGAGAAAAATCGTCGCGAATGTGGATGAGGCTTAAAGTTTGTTTAGGTAAAAAATTCTGACTTTTTAAAAATCAAAATGGCTGATCGATATATTTAAATTTTAACAGTGTTATCCAATTTACAATATATTTTCATTTTTTGTGTACAAGAGCATTTAAATATTATCGATCAGTTTTTTTTTTTAATTTGACCTTGAAACAGCCTTATTTTGTAACATAGGTGATTTAATTATCAGGTCCAGCGTTACTTTCAACTCAATAAATGAGAATATATGATATTATTAACAATACTATAATGTTAATGAATATTTGAAAAAAAAAATAATAAAAAATTGTATCTGCAGAAATAAACTATGTTCACATTTTTTAAAATCTTTTATAAGTTTAAAGGGGTTTAACAAAAATGGTTTATTGATTAAAAATTTTGTATATGTCAAGCAAAACAATAATGAATGTTAATATTAATTTCGTTCCGTTAAACAATCAAATCGGCAGCACTCAGAGGTGAAATCAGACACATACCTATCTGAATATTTTGCTCAAAAAATTTTCATAACCTCGTCTTGCACAAATTTTTCCCAGGCGCCAGGGAGTCTGTGATCTTTGACAAGGTTTTCGGCATATTGCTTTATTTATTTATTCTTTTTCTGGGAGCAATTTGAGGTCACGCTAGGCGAAGTCTCTCCCTGTCAAACGGCAACACAGTTTCTCTTTGAAAAGACAACCACTGTTTTATGGACGTAATTGCTAGATACCGTAGGTGGTAATTTTCTCGTCAAGGAACCTCGCGGTATGAGCCAAATTTTCTTTAAAAAATGTGAAGAAATGCCCTTTTGATAGATTTGAACAGTTTTAAAAGAAAGTTTAAAATAATGATTCCCGTTGGTAAATAGCGCGGAAACAAGGGCATTATGAACGCATAAACAATTGGATAATGGGAGCAGTCGTATTCTAAACAACGCCCGCGCAAAAAAGAAATTGTGGGTTAGACCTGAAGATAATTTGCTGAATGAGTAAGGTAACGGTGCCAGGAGTCTGACTTTAGCAAGCCACCCACTTTGTGGGGAAGAAAACGTTTTAAAATTTGTTTAAAATTCAAATTTGTGTGAGATTGACACGAAAAAATTTTTGTTGGGTTAGTAAAATAAAATACCTCTGAATCTGAAGAAAGATTGATTTCCGTTAAACCGTTTTATTTCTCGATCAAAATTTTAGTTTGTCAAACATGAGTCACAAATGGATCGTACCTAAACGGTACAATTCATTAGTGACACGTGTTTCATCCAAATATTTTCGACAAGATACAAGTTTTCATATAGTTCTTGATTTCTTATCACAACAAAAACATATCAAAATTACTTTTTGAAGAAAGTGCGAAAACACGGAGATTTATTTTTATTTTAAATGACTTTAGAGAACTTTATTAGAATAGCTATTATGCTTGACCTTAATAACTTGAACAATAATTTGGTTCAATTTGAATCCATTTTCCCAGAATTTTATCTCCAGTAGTAATAAAAAATATTCTTTTCAAACAAAAAATAGTACTATTTTAGTAATGAGAACCAATTTCAAACTATAAAATATAATATAAAATACCGAAAAAATATAAATAAATAATAAAAATAGTTATCTTTAATATTAGAATATTCAGATTTTTTCGTGAACTACCTAGACGTACTTTTGTTGGAATAGAATATTTTTAAATGAAAAAACGATAGGTAACTAGGAACTGTTTATTTAGGAGAATGGGGGCCAAATAGGACTGTTATTTATATGTGTTTCAAAAAAATTTAGTCTTTCTTCTGGTAATGGATAAGTTAAAGCAGTCCCAAGTTGATGTAAGTTTGGAAAAAGCTTTATTGAAGCTAAATTCATACAGGAAAATACCATAAGAATATATATTTTAAAATTATAGTTTATTAGAAAAAGAAAAGCAACACCCTGTAACCCGGTAATATTTAACCCGCAAAATACTTTAAACGTTTTTAATGCTTTTAATTATAAAACAGTTCTGTTATGAGCGAATTTTAAGTTTTCTCATAAATTTTCAATCGACTAACCTTTTAAAATAAAACAATACATATATCTCATACCGAAGGAGCTATTTTAAATACCATCTTCTAAGAAGACTCAGGTCACTAAACGCGATAATACGTTGGTTGCGTGCAAGTTGGCTTCGGTGCTTTCGACCGGCTATAATTTTTAGGGATTGTTAAATGATAAACAAACCCAAATTTGCGGAAATTTGACTTTTCTAATGATAAGAAAAAATTGAAAGTGGGTTAAAAACGAAAGCTATTTATGCAAATAGGAATTTAAGAGAATTCTTTATTAACTGAAATATTTTTGGTAATATGCAAACAGAACTATGAAATTAAATATATATTCAATGTATAGAAAAATATGAAAAAATATTAGTCAAATAACATTATGAATATATGAATGGAAACAATCTAAACATTCCAAATAATTTAGTGTATAACAAGCTAAATAATGACGAACGATAAAATTGACTCCGGTCCGTCAACAGCTCATATTTGGCGCTAAGTTCGTCAAGAAATGGAGGACACCAACGGGTAATTGTTGTGCTTTTATCTAGTGATAGTTATGTGTGCGCAAATATAGTATCATACGCCATATTGTTTTAACTTCTTCTCAAACAGTTAAAATGGTATCATTGAACCATGTATTATGTTTCTCAGTTTTAAATAAAAAATATTGGTGACCTGCTATTCATTGGTGGTTAATCCATGTCGGAAAATCTTTGATTAGTCATGTTCTATCAAGTATGGGCCACCTATGGATCGCACTGTTGGGAAGCGGTTCATCTGTGGCTCATGCTTGATGAAATATAATCTATGATTGGGATGTTAAAACACAATCTGCAACCTGTCGTAACATATGTTTTCTCAAATGCAATGTTAATGGGCTGGGCAATTCGATTCGGTGATTCGAATCGATTCGAAGCACAATTTATTCGAATCAATCATGAATTGTTTGTAGGAACAGAAACTTGATAACCATGGAGACAAGTTGTAATAGTAAAAATGGGGTGTTTGTTATTGACATGGAATCAGTGATTCGATCCGCTTCGAAAAAAATAGTCGAATCAGATTCGAATTCCTAATAATTCGGTTTTGCCCAGCCCTAGTATGTATGTATGTATAAGTAAATTTGGTGCTTTTAACAACTGTAGTCTTTTGCACCAGGCGAATTCCTCCTTTGCTTGTTGATTAGCATCTTTTTAATTTTACCATTTGATTTTATTGGCTTTGATATATTACAAACATAAAACTTGCCTTCAGCCAGAACCAGTAAACTATCGGATAAAGAAAAGTGTCTTAAAATACCTCCAACAATGCTTTTCACAGATACACATATTTTAATAGAAACTCGAATCTTATCATTTCGAATTTTGTCTTTTTGAAACTTTGCCGATTTAGTAAATTTGTTGAAAAACTTCAATGCAAAGTCAACATTTTTATAACATTTCAGTTTTTGGTCAGGATGATCCACTCCAAGAAGTGGCTTTAAAAATATATGTATTTGTAATTATACTGTGATCTATCTGCTTTTCATATGAACACAGGTCTTGGCCTTTCTCGAAAGGAAAGACGCCGTAATTTAGAGATTCATTTGTGGATTACTGTGCAAGGACAGCGACTCCGCTGCATTTTTGCTACGGTTTAGACCTGGTATATAAATTTACTTGTGACGTACACCCTAAAAACTGTGCATAGATATTAATATTTTTACATTTTTCCTCTTTGAAAAGCTGTTTTTTTCACAATACCAGTCGATTTCGCGGAACTTTGACCAATGCCATTTTTATTAAGGTTTCTATTATTATTATTCTACCTATTCTAATTTTATTCTACTACTACTTATGGTTATTGTTCGATTTGTTTTGCTGAATTAGGAGCATTGAACAGTGAAAATATGAGTAAATAACGGGCCAGACCGTTCAGGCTGGAATATGCTCTCAAAATTTTTGTTTGAATGTTTTGTTCTGAGTTATCAGTCAATGATGCTGAAGCGCGGTCTATCTGTGGCAATTTTTTTTAGGGGTTTCCGAATTATTTTGTATGGCCTCTCCGTGAACCTACACGGAGGCCTGTATCCAACAGCCGTTAGGCACGGACCTTCGCAGTGAATGTGTATATGTTCTATGGAAAGTGCCATGTTGAGTGGACGCTCGGTGGTGAAACGGTAACGAATCGAACACGGTCGTGCTTAACCGACTGAGCCACCGAGCCGGGCAAATACTTGATGATATGAATTTTCTAATTTGGAGTAATTTAGATGTATAAGGATATGATAGCATGTTGCTATAAGGCGTGTGCCTCTTATGACAATTTATATGTTATGAAGACCTGTGGTTTATTCGGGAAGTTTAATAAACACCAGCGTGTGCGACACATTTGATTGGGCATTTCGACTTTTTTGGCCAAATAAATTCGATTTAAAAAAAGGTTATGAATAATTTGTGAACGGTCCAAAACAGCCCATAGATGATATAAATCTTATCAACATTGCGTTTTTTAACTTCGGAAATACGCAATTACTGCAAATGACCAGTGAATTTACTCTACCTTTGTTACAGTGTTTCTTTTAAACTGCCTAGAATTAAACATTCTTCATTCCGTGGATATGATTCCTGGATATGAATTTATAGTTCAGCTAGATTTAATTAATGGCAGAATAATGGACATAATCGACAAATTGTGTATAAGTAAGGGATAACGTCTAGTATGCATTTATAGGGCTGGGAAATTTAATTTAATGATTGGAAATACGGGCGTAAGAATTTCTTGAATGTAAAAATCCATTCTCTTCTAACAAATATTTCAGAATCCCAAAATAATCTGGAAAAGGGGCAATTCGTCATAAAATTTTTGCTGGGTGTTTTTCATATAATAGCGCTAGTCTGCCTAAATATTCCTAAAACCCTTCAGAATCAAAAGTCAAGACAAAGTCCCTATAATGGAAGGATTTTAGTAAAGTCTGGCGCCTCGTGGCAAGTCTTAGTTTTTATTCCCATAAATATATAGTTAAGATTGATTTTAACATACATGGGCCATACATAAATAGCGTCAAATTGACGAAATTTATATACAGTCCATGCATGTCGAATCATAAAAAAGAATATAAATTGTCCCCATGCTGTGATAAGTGAGACTAGAGGGACTGTGCAAACACTTGTTGGAAACAAAATGGCGTCGTCAGGTCTTGTTGTCTCACTTGACTTTTTATGATACTTGCTTAATGCGGATGTTAAAAAACCATAAGCGGATTATCATTTTGACTTTTATTTGAACATTTGAATTGAAATAAACGGACGAGATTTTTGTAAACAGTTTGTTGTTGCGTATTTTTCGATGAATGTGACTATAAACTGTTTGTTCAACTTTGAATATCATAGGAAACCATTAATTTTTATTAACATTTCCTCCAGGGAATGTAGGAAACATTGCCAACCCAGGACCATTCATGTATAGAAAAACTACTAATTTCAATTTATTTCAAATTTTTTGCTAAGTACCAGCAACTAAACTCTAAGGTGGAAACATACCGCCCAGGGGAAACACAAAAGTTGTAGATGGTTTTCCCATGGCCAAGGGAATTTAGTAATAACTATATTCTTCAATTTAAGCTTTCAGTTCTGTATGAAATATTTCCACTCGGGATGTAATTGCTTTCTTTTACCTATCCCCGTTTTATTATTGAAATTTACCCTGAGCAAGAAAGAACCAACCAATCACTTAATAGCTAGAAGATGTAGTACCAGTAATTGCACTCTAAATGAAAATCATTCCAAACGAAAGCCGAACCATTATGTTAAAGCGCAGTGAGTGGTAACTGCCATGGTTTATGGTAAATCCTCTTCACTATATTAGTGTTTGCCAATTTGTTTTTTTCAAATTGAACTTCCAACCCTGCCAGAAACGAGTTTTTTTCGAAAAATATTTTAAAAAATTCGACTGAGACAATATCCAAAGCAACATTTAATACACACATTAGGACACCAACGTTATATACAACCGGGACCTACTGCTAACTAGATCTGGGCAAAATCGAATCATTTTAAATTCGACTCTGATTCGAATATTTTCCGAATCGTTACGAATCGCTAATTCCATACAAACACCAAATATCAGATTTTTACTATTACTATTATTGTCGCTATTATGGTAATTAAAAAATTTACAGTTATGAATCACAAATATTAGCATAAACAAACTTGAAAGCCGTGTAATTTTAATTACACTCTGGTCTGAATGCTGATATTTCCATTTAAACCCAAAATAAAATCGATTTTGATCACATTTGACCAAAGTCGATTGCATTTTGTCGTTAAAAATGAAAAATTCCACTCCATTTAGCAAATTTTTGTTTCTATGGCCGTTACACAATTGATTCGAATAATTTGTATTTCGAATTCATTCGAATTATCGAATCGAACGGCCCAGCCCCACTGCTAACCAAAACTTCAAATACGTCGATTACTATTGAAATTAATCATTGGACTCTGAAATCAAAGCACAAAATTTTTTTTTTCAATCCTGAGCTAGCGCTAGCGGATCGCTAGCGCCCATGCGGATCGCGGCCCTATATTAGAGTGCATCGAATGGTATCTGCCCTAGTCGCTTGTGAAACTTTGTAGCACTTCTTTTAAAAATTAAATATCTCTCTCAAATATGATATTTCTTAACCGTTGTTGCTATCGGGCCTGATTAAGTCTGTATATATCATACTGAATTAGAATTTTACTTCAAACGGCGGCTCTACTCAACTGCGGCCCATGCTTAATAAATGATATCTGAATTGAATTTACTGACTGGGTATTGGTCAGTGCAATTTTGAATTGAAAGCCTATATTGGCCGAATTGATCTTTGTTTCCACAAGGAGGGTAATTTCCGTCTACGTTGGTGGGATACCAATGTGGGAATTTTTTTTATTTTACATAGTTTACTTTAGTTTCTCGTCTCGATAGCTTGCTTAGTTTTTTTTTTATAGTCGCTTCTTGGAGTCGATTACCCTGCCCGAGGCCCTCTACTAACGGCCACTTATAGACGGGGATGGTTACAATTGCTGTAAAGATATGATCTTTTCCTGTTCGGTAATGCGCATTTGGCATTTTTTTATTAATATTCAAGCAATTTTGAGTGGTTGAGTGGCTCCCGAATAAGACCGAGTGATTGAGACAAACGTACCACGGTTAGTGCTGTTGGAATGTTATGATTTTCTCGATTCGGCCGAAGCTTCCAAACTTGGCAGGACTCCACTGAGTCCAAGGGTTCAGTGCTTCATTTCAGAAATGTAAAAAATTTCAGGAGAAAAAATAATTTTTGAGTTATTTCGAACTATAATAGATGAAAGGTGCCGCCATTGTTGAAATGTTTATTTCTCTATGTTTGATGATGCGAACAGGTGGATTAAATCGGTCTCTGGTTTGTCTGGGCGGTTTTTATTCATAGTTCGATGACAAATAATATTGAATGACTGTTGTGTCGTGATTCTTATGTTTAGAATAAACTACAACAGATATACAGTAAATTTACTTGTAACACGCAGCAATTATGTCTTTCCAAAATTTAAAATTGCGTCACCCCATCCCTCAGGTGCGCACAAATGGATTACGGCGGACTCAGATTTGATTTTGAATATTTTTGATTCCTAGTTCGATGACAAATTTTTGAGTAATTATTATGTTGTTGATTCTTATCCACTCTTTCCAAAAATTTCAATTTGTGATATTGAGATAAAACTATAAAATCGCCACTATTTGCCATAAGCCTCGCCATCGATAGCCATCTCGATTTTTAGAAATTAACAATTATTGCAAGGACCAGTGACTTCACTCTACTTTCGTAACTGTGTGTTTAAAATACCTTGTAACAAAATTTCAGAAAATAAAACTTTATTGTAAAATAATTAGGTCTTTTCAAAAGTCGAATTTGCGTTGAGATAGATTAAGGCAAATTCTCGTTTGTCTGGATAGTTTTTATTTGAAATTCGATGACTAGTGATATTGAATTACAGTTGTATGTTGATTAGGGCTGGGCAAATCCGAATCATTCGGAATTCGAATCTGATTCGGATAATTTTTCAAAATCGGGTCGAATCACTAATTCCATATGATTGACAGATATCCGACTTTACTTTTACAACTTATTTTCATTATAATAATCAAGAAATTTGTAATTACAAATTACTTTTATTAGCATAAGTAAGATTCAAGGAAATGTAATTTTAATTCACATTCCGCGTCCAAAAACGGAAATTTTCATTTTTAACGAGAAAATACTATCGATTTTGGTTAAATTTGACGAAAATCGATTGTATTTTGTCGTTGAAAAAGTAAATTCCCCTTCATTTAGCAAGATTTTCTTCCTTTGATTGTTCCTCCATTAATTCGAATAATTTGTGCTTCGAATCACCGAATCGCCCAATCCTATACTCGTGATTCTTATGTTTTATTGAAATACAAATTTCATTATATTTCCTTTGATAAAGTAATGCTGCGTGTATGTGGCAAGGTTAGAAAGTATAGAAAAAAATCTGCCAATACCCGTTTTTTTAAATGACCCATTTTCCCCCCCTTTGCTAGCCAATTAATTTTCACCTAAAATCGTTCAAAATACATGCAGATATTTAAAAAATCCGAGATATATCAGTTCTGGGGCTGGTCAAAACCGAATCCTTTGAAATTCGAATAATTTTTTCCAATCAGATCGAGTAACGAATTCGATGTAAATTACAAATATCACATTTTCACTATTAAAAATTGCCTTAATTGTGAAAATTGAGAAATTTATAGTTTATCGTTTATTTTATTAATCAAATTTGACCAAAATTAATTACATTTTGTCGTTGAAAATGAAAATTATAGTCCATTCAGTAAGTATTTGGTTCTACGAATTATTCGCAATTGAGTCGTAAAAATTGTGTTTCAAATCGATTCTAATCACCGAATCAAACTGTCCGATCCTAGTTTGTACTAGCGGAAATTTTGTATTATGCAGCATGAGTCGTAGGTGGCCCGCGCGGGGGTTCTTCTCGGCTTTCCTGACCACACCCCAGTGATTACGTTGTGCACTATAAAATTAATTAAAAGATTTTCCTACACATGGACCTGTTTGCTGCAGGAGGCCGTAAGCTGTGCACCAGCGAGGCGTCCAGAAGATCTCTCGCATATAATCATCATCCCTCGAACGATTCGAACCTGCGTCTTGGCGATCAGAGATTTGCATATTTGCAGCGTATTTCCAACGTTTTTATAGACCCTGATAGGTAAATATTCACCTAAAACGCAAAACGAGCAACCATGCTATCGAGCGTATGACATTCTATACCACAGCGGTCGATGCTCGATCAGTAGATCATACTTGGGTGAGGTAAAACAACTATATTTACTTTTTACGTTTTAAAATGCTCTGCCATAATTTGAAAGACCTATTTCAGAAGTAAATCAATATTTTCTCATAACCTCGTTAGAAATCCCCTGGATTAGAAGCATTCACAAGCAATTATTAAATAAGACCAACCAATGAATATGTAATAGTAAGGGTATTTTCTTTAGAAAACAATTTTAAACAATTCAGAAATTTATTGCTCAGAGTATGAGTCAGAGATGGATAGCGTCGTAAAGACGCGGTTCATCTGTGACTTATGTTTTGCAAAATATATGACTTTTGTTACAGCCATATTATGTTTCTTCCAACAGAAATAAGAATACCTGAATGCAGCAAATGGAAACTGAATATTTTACAGAAAACACTAATACAAAAAAAACTATACTAAATATAACAGCACTAACTGCTTTTTCATTGATAGAGATTTAATATGGCTGAACTGATATAGAAGAACAACGCAGTGACTAGTATCTGCCCTAGAGTGATTAAATAAAACCTAAAGATATATATATATATATATATATATATATATATATATATATATATTTTTTTTTTTTGAAAAACTTCTTAATGTTCACGGTTCAAACGTAGGGGTGGGCAAAATGTGAGCATTGTCACTTACAGTCATCATGAATGATTTTGCATTTGATCATCAGGTTTGCCTATTATCTTTTTCAAAATGTGATAAATATAATTTATTATATATCTTAAGTCAGTCCTTATTGAGATATTTTCCACTTAGAATTAGGGCTGGACAATTCGATTCATGATTCAAAGTACAGATTATTCGGATCAATTGTGAATCGGCTGTATGAACAAACTTATGCTAAATGAAGTGCCTTTTTCCTTTTTAGCGATAAATTTCAATCGATTTTAGTCAATTTGACCAAAATCGGTTGTATTCTGTCATTTAAATGAAAATACATTGCTTTTAAGTCACTTTATGCTAATATTTGTATTTGTAACTGTATAATTCCCTCATCATCATAATGGACTATAGTAGTTACTATACCATGGGATATTTGTTATTTTTATGAAATCAACGATTCGAACGGTTGAAAAAATAATCCAAATCAGATTCAATTCAAAATGATTCGGTTTTGCCCTTCCCTACTCAAGAATGCAGTTAGTGGTATTATACAGTTGTTTTATGGTTGGCTGTTGGACGATTTCTTATTAAAGCTGCTCCAGCTATAAAGTCATTATGCTGTGTCACTGACAGAGCGCGACGCTAAATTAATGGTCCATTTGTAAATCAGGTTTGACCAAACTAAAATTTATGATATAGTTCAAAATATTTTTGAGTCTGGATACTGCGATGACGAGTGCGAAATATTACCAATACCAAAGATTTTTCAAAGTGGACTTTTCAGTAGGCTAGGCTGGAAGCAGCATGTAAAAGAAAATGAGACCAAAAAGATTGCATAAAATACAGAAAAATATATTGTAAGAATTATACCTTCCCAAATCGATGTAAAACAATAATATTTTAATGCAATATTTCTAATGTGGACAATGGTAAACGAATCTGTTATTGGGTCTTGGGCTTTTGTTATCTCCGCCAACAATTCTGTTAAGAGTGAGTGCAGTGTGTAGTATCTGCTACGGGAGATGACAAAGCCATCTACCCCTTTGTTATGTGCTTAGATATGGACACATTTGGTTGTCTTTATCGGGTCTACAACAAAATTTTGCGTATCTATATTTTTTCTCTATGAAATTTAAAGCAAATCGCGTGCCGTTTGGAAGACATACTACCATCGCATTAATTTCTCCATTGGGAAATACTATTATGTTTCCAAAAGCAGATTACATTCCCTAATCCCTCTTTGTATTTGAAGATTTGTCCCACTTATGTCTGACAGTGACTTTTCGCGCAGCAGGTATAGAAGACCGTGCGCATAACGGAGAGAAATTGTTTATCGACTTTAGGAGAAATTTTTAGTTGTATGTATGTATATTTATTCGCCTCGTAATATTCAATACAAAATTTGAAGGAAACAGAGTAATAAAAGACAGGATAGTTGCACTAGGCCCTGTCGACCTAAAACACTGTCCTACGGCTAAACCTTTCAATTAAAAACAAAATAAAATAAAAACAATAATATTAATATGAAGAAAAAGACGCAAATTTACGCAAGAACACAATATAGAAAATTATACGGGTATACACAAATAATTCAATATACATATTAAAAAAAAAAACTATTTGCATCAAATTAGGCTACATATTACCGGTAGGAGTTGTAAAAAAATGCAGCGAGGTAGGCGTGTGGGTAGGCTCTATCAAAATTGTTATTGAGTCTGAGTGACCCAAATGCCGATTTACCTCGCTAGGCTGATAAATATATCACTAAAATATTACGAACCTGATAGGAATCAGGAAGATTAATCATAACAATTCTTATATCCTATAGTTATATACAGTTCTTATTCTCAGCCGTAAAATGTTTTTTCATTTCAATTTAAATATCTGGGAAATATTTCGCACAGCAAGTATAGGAGACCGTGCTCGCGCATGGCCGGATGTATAGTGGATGTCAATTGCATAGAATCAGTCGTCGAATGAAAAAAATATATGCTCGAAACACAATAGCTTAGTTAAGAAAATTGACAAAGCATGTTCTGACCAGGTGTTACTGAAACCACTTTATTACACCAATAGTCCAAAGTAAACCGATATTGTACATGTCACTCATGCCTGTGTTTTGATAGTTCTGCAAATTGTTGATATCTAAAACATTAAGTTGATATATTGCTTGAAATTTGACAAAAAAAGCCCAAAATGAATCAGTTTATGTTGCTAAAATGCAGATGTTTGTGAACATTTTTATTTCTGCATTTAACTTTATTAGTTGTTAACGATCAGAATTAAAGCTGGACATTCTGATTTGGCGATTCAAGGAACATAATATTCGTACCAGTTGGGGATGGGTCATAGGAACGAGAAGTTAAGAAAGAAAGTTGATATATCACATTTTAAGAAATCTTGACAAACCTATTTGTGCTCTGAGCGCTATAATTCACAAATTACGTTCCATATCGTAATATCAGTTAATTAGTGAATACGCAGTTATTAGGAATAGAATATCATTTTTTCCTGTCGGAGAGGATAGCCGAAAACCACGACCTCCCGTGCAGACGCCAGTTCCGAATCGGGGTGAAGGTTTTTTGGCTTAATATTGTTTTTCCTGTGCATTAGCCATTAAGCAGTGCGTGTACCACCGTACACCGGCGAGGCGTCCACTGGACATCTTGCACATAATCATCATTTTCACGGGATTCGAACCTGCCTCATAAGGACCAAAGATGCGCAGCTCGAGGCGTATTTTCAGAGCTTTACCGATTGAGCTAATTGAACACCGCAGATACCTTGAACTGTAAAGAGAAAAGCAAAAAAGACATTAACAAGGAATTAGTGATTCGATCCGATTAAAAAAAAACGAAGCAGATTGAAATATCAAAAGATTCATATTTGCCCAGTCTCGATAAGTATTAGAATCAATGGCAAATAGTCATACACCGCCTACGTAGCGCTGGGTAAAAAACGAATGATTTAGAATTCGAATCTGATTCGAATCGGAAATCTAGCATTACAAATTGCATCCATTGTGAAAATCACAAAATTTACAGTATGTTGTGTATATTCAAATCACACACTACATGTCTAAGAGCAACAATTTCCATATTTTAACGACAAAATATAATCGATTTTGGTCAAAGCATAACAAATTCGACTGCATTTTCTTGTTAAAAAAACGGAAATTTGTTCATTTAGCATATTTTTGTTACATGAGCGAATTCAATTGAAAATAGATAAATTGTGTCTTCCGCGAATCGAATTGCCCAGCCCTACTACTGCACTATAGCTATCCACTTCTGTATGGTATACAGGCGTTACTTTCCATTCAGTACTTTGCGATATCGTTGCTCGTTAGTCTGATTCAAATGCCTTTTCCAACCTTGTTTAGAGTTAATTTTTATTTATAAATTATTTTGTGAATGATAGGTGCGAAACAAAGATAAAAAAGAAAATACTCAATCAAATAAATTTGAACCAACTCGAAATCAATTAAAATCGATAATAATATTTATCGCGAAGTGTGTTTTAGTTTAGGTATGAACTACCGATGTCAGACTAAAGGGTTCAGGCAAATTTCGCAAATCAGCCCGATTCTTTGTTTTTGTTTGGAATATCCAACAGAGGTCGCTATAGAGTAGAGAAGGTTTATCATCGTCTCGAACGGAACATTGGTGGTGGCGGTATAGAGCTAATATTTTTTTTTTCATCAAGTAGTCTACCCGATCAAAAATTTCATGTTGTCAAGCATGGTCAATAGATAAAACGCATCTCATATACGCGATCAATTAATGGTCATACTTGAAGATGCTTTGAAAAATACACCCTTCACCAGATAATATTACGGAAATTGCTTTCTTTATTTGAGAGAATTATGACTTTCGTTTAAATATTTCTTTTTTTACGACGACATTGAACACGTTAAGACCCCCCCCCCCCTCTGCACCCGCCATCCCATCTCACTTCTCTTTTGATCTTACTTGGTATGCTGTTGTCGAAGCAATGTTTATGTTTTAATTGACGTTTTATTTGAAATCGTTCCTATGTAGTGATAGCAAATTGTATATTTTTACTTGCCTTCGGCGCCTTGTTTAGTAAATTTAAATATTCCTCACTACGTTTTTTATACAATCCTAAATTTTATTTTGATCCGTCAGTGTCCAAATATATATTTCAAATATACATACCACCACTCACTTGATTTGTCATAATTAGTTCAACTTGTATTCCAGTCTCACATCAAACCATATAACTTTCAATCCAATTTTTTTCAATTGGATTTTGTTTCCAAATTTTCTGGAAGATTCAGCTGAAAAACAAATTTTCAATATAATTGATTCAACTTTTCGAAATAAACGCCAAATAAAAACATATGGAGTTGAAATGAAATGAATCGAAAGAACTAAAATTTACGCAAAAATTAGTCAGAAATATTTTCAAAATTCTTTGTCAAGATTGTTCTTAGTCGGAGACGCGGTAAATCTGGGCTTCAGGCTTGACGAAATACATTTTTTTAAACTTGGACAAAACGGTTCACCAGAATCGGTCAAATATGTTTTAATCAGGTGCAGACGAGGACCTCAAATCTTGGGACACTTAAAAGGTAATGATCCAGATTTGGGTTTTCCCTTCAGAAAAATTTAGCGCTGAAGGGCTGACGAAAATCTTTGTACTATCTTGCGAAAAACTCGTCATTCTGGAACGAAAAAGAGCAGAAAATCATGCAAAAAGCACTATCGCACCTCGGGCAAGCGCAAATTTTGTCTATTGTTATGAATTTTTCAAATGGTTGACTTTGACTGTCTCCCCAGACACCATCGCCAGTGGTTATACAATCTATACTAAAAGTTCCGTTTAATCTCCAATACATACTTTAAAACACACATCAGGTCAACTCATTTAAGATGTCATAGCAAGTTTAACTTGTACCTGTAGATTTTCATTTCCTTCATGTACCATAGCATATTAAATGCGAATCTGTTTCTTTTTCAAAAATTGCTTTAAGATTTATTTAATTGTTAAAATTGTCAAAATTTATTCCAAAAGAACCAAAAAAAAATTATATTTTATATAGTTTTGTATAGTCAATAGGGCTGGGCAAAACCGAATAATTTGGAATTCGAATTTGATTCGATTTTTTTTTCGGAGCGAATCGAATCGCTAATTTTATGCATATAACAAATATCCCGTTTTTACTATTTTAACTTGTCTACATTGTCAAGATGAAGAAATTCATAGTTAGTAGTGTATTTTCAATTCGCACTAAGAGCAATAATTTTCATATTTTAACGTCGGAATATAGTCGATTTTGGTCAAATTCCACTTCATTTGGCAAGTTTTTTTCCCCATGAACGATTCACGATTGATTCGAATAAATTGTGCTTCGAATCGATTCGAATCACCAAATCGAATTGCCCAGCCCTAATAGTCAGTAATATTGCTCCATCCTATTGTTAGGTGAATCATATTAATATTATTTGAAAATATTCTTTGTTTGTAAGTTGTTTTTTTATGCCGAATCACTAAAATCACTCAAAGCGCTTGGTATTTAATATATTAATGTTGCAACAATACACACGTTTCAAGCGAATACACATCCAGGCGACTCATTTAACTAGTCATAAAAAGTTTAACCTGTATCTATATTGAAATCCAATAAACAATCATGTTGCTCGATGATAGTTCGCTTAGTCTAAATAACTTTTTTATTAATTGTAAATGAAATGGGTATTAGATTTCGTCGATAACCATTTAACAATTAACAAATTTAATTGGACAAACATGGCCCACAGATGTGCTGCGCCCTACATCAGTGCCTCATACATGTCTGGGCAAAGTTTTTAAGTTAGCGATTCGCGCGTTTCAATACACATCGAGCGTCGTCACAACAGCCAGCTGGTAGACAGTCGATTGAGTTTTAATTACCACAAACTGCCACTAGTGGGCGATATGTTACCAGGTATCTTATTTTTTCACCGGTGACGTCAAAAAATGTCGTAAAACTCGCGGTTTTATTTCTTTAACAAGAGAATTAAAGAGAGAAGCGATTAGTACGGTTCTTGGTTGTTTTCTTAATGGCGTTAGCTCAAATAGACTCGAGTAAAATCGCTGGGCATGCGCTCGGCTTAAGAGATACAAATAAAGCTTCCGATACGAATAAAACAGATTCTTTATATCAGTTTAGGCTTAGGTTAAAAGGCAGTTCCGATTAGATTGAGCCCTCACACAAGGTTGGGAGGTATAAGTAAAGTTTCCAAGCTGTACTTTCGGTAATGGAATGTGCGGTGTGAACGGCACAGTCATACAGTATGAATAACGTCCGTACTACTATGAATTGTTAGTGTGTACTTAGTATCGGCTGGTAGTTTACTATTGAAGTAGGGTAGCCTACGTGGGTTTACTCGTTTCAATTCGACAGTTCTGTGAACCTTGCTTTGGTTAGGAATTTAGAGGAGTTAAGACCGGTTTTTACCTCGGTCAAGTTGTCATGTTTATGCTGAATATTCATGTGGGACTACTTGTCAGAAAAGGATTTAATTTGTTTAAAAATTTCGGGGGCCATGAATTAGGAATAAACAGAAAGTTTAGGTTAGTTTACATAGGCTGTATTCGTTAAAACTGTGTGACGAAATTAGACCACTGCCATTAATTTAAAATATATTTAACATAAATTTTTGTATATAAGTAACGTTAACTAAAAATAAGTCGTTTATCAAACAAAATTGAAATAAACCTAAGTTATTTGTAATTCCAAATGAACTGCTCCAAGTTAAATTTTAAATGTAAGTTATATATTCAACCTATACTCTGTTTCCCAAGTTTTTCCTGCTATTCCTAAGCCAGTCGAAAACAATTAATTAATTTGAAAGTAAAAGGTCACCAAATTCTTCAATTTTATCCGAACGTAGTTGTCAGATAATGTAATATGTATCTTCCTTTATAACATTTTTACGTCTCTTGAATATAATTTACCTCGGTGTGCGCTGCGTATAGCGCCTATTATGCATTAGAAATAAATCAAAATGGACGTCACTTGGCTGCAGTCGTTTAATGGGCTGCCTCGATACTTCTGTCGCTGTAGAGATGCAAGTTAAATATGAAGAAATGAAAACTCAATTATTTACTGCGAAATCGAAACAGCTTAGAAGCTACCCTTAAGAGTTAGTTCAGAGCCAACTCAAATTTCTTGTGGATTTAAGATCAAATCAAATAGCGTTTTCATTTGATGGCGATTCGTCGAATAAGTCGAATCGAACTTTTCGGACAGCTCTGAAGAGATTCTATTTTTATTTCTCAAAAAATTTATTGTTTTGGAATCTTCCATATGGTTATAATGTGTCTCATTTCAGAAGTAAAATTAAAGTTACATGAGGCAGTGTAAAATGACATTTCATACATAGTACATTTCCTTATTTATTTAAAATCTTACATAGTAGTTAAACCATGAAAACTAAGTTCATCTAAATTTTGTTTGAAGTTCATGCTTAAAACTAGGATTATCTTGTTAGGAAATATCTTTGTGGTTGATTTGCAAACAACTCAAAACAAAACACGCTTCAACAACTTGGATGTATTCCAACTAAAGGCAAGTCCTTTATGTACTGGTTTTGGAATAATCCTAACGCGTTCGTACGTGTCGTATGGGGAGATTGAAATGGGGAAAAATGGTAGATGATTCTGTCATCGCCCAGAGCAGATACCAATCATTGCACAGTAACACGGTGGTCAAGTCCTCACAAGGATGTTTTCCGTTTAGTGTGGAGTTTCTGGCGCTATATCTTGTAGTAGCTTTTTACTATTTAAGTAAACGTTAGTTGGCTCTTTTAGGCCCTCTTTCGGCATTGCTAAAAGTTGGCATTTCTAGGAAAAACCCTATCCTTCTCTGAAAATATTTACCCAACATATTTTGTCGAGCACGAGTCGCTGATGGATTGCGCCACTCAGGCGCCGTCAATCTGTGAGTCATGCTTGACAAAATAAAATTTTGATTAAAATGAAAAAATAAAACGGCTAAATCATACGGATTTATTTAGTATTTATTATTTCACTGTACCAATTTTAATTTTTTTGGGACCTAAAATTATTCAGCACATCATGAGAATATGTATTTTGATTTTGTGTGTCAATAAGGAAAATATAAGTCAGTTATGTTTTATGGAGTTGAGATGAACTCATCAATTTTGAAGTTTTCTCCCGTTCCGCTTTCTTTGTACTATAATAATTCAATTCCCAAAAAAATAATTCAAAAATGTTAGTTGATTCTAAAATATTTATATAAAATCAATCAGTCGTTTATCGACTAATATTCTATTAAAATTCTATTAAATTAAAAAAAGAGATAACGCCCAAAAAGCTTATATTCTCACAGTTCAATTCAGAAAACTGTTTGGATCAACTTTTATTAAAGGGGATTACATGGAAATCTTACCGGATTACGCAATGGTTATGTGATATTGCGCAATAAATAGATAATTAACAATTGTTGTGGTGTTTATTTACAAAAAGCAAAATTTATAATTGTTGAATTATTGTTATAATATCTCTATGACCGAATAATAGGTGTTTTCAACTGTACATTGTGTCGAAATAATAAATATGTCCTTAATCTCTATTGAATTTCATTGATTAAATCTACGTTTGATTATTTTTACTCGCCCTTGCAACATGGTCGTAGAAATATAATAAATAAACAAAACAAAGAGAAAGGAAAAAAGATGTTATGCTGTCCAATGCAATATCGTGTAGAGTACTGCAGTCAGTGTGCAAACTAGCGAGTCAATGGGTAGTTGTGTGATTTTGTCCTATAATATATAATAGAAATATTTTAATATATGAGCATATTAATTCAAGGTTTCTTACAGCAGTTAATAAATAAAATTAAACAAATAATTTAGCAATAATGCAACCAAAGCGAATGTATTCCAGTTTGCAGTCTCTTATCAACCTTATAAAAATACTTTATCTCTCTTAGGAATATTGTGGTAATGGAGTGTATAAAGTGTGTACTGTTGGGGCTCTTAGCTGAAGCGCGACCCATGCTTATGTTTAAAAATAAGTTTTCGTAATGATATTTATGAAATACAGAAACATTATGGAAAAACAACGTAAAAGATATAATCGTTTAGTTTGGAAAAATGCATGAAAAGCTGCAGATTTTTATAGAGTAGATTTTTATTGTGTGAAAAAATGAGAAAAAATTTAATTGAAAAAAGCAGCACAAATTTGCAATGTTTTTATGAAATAAAACAAAAACATTATAAAGATAAGAATATTACACGCAAGGATAAAAAAGTTCACGGAGATTAATCTAACTTAAATATATAAATTGTAGAAAAACTGGCCATTTCCAAAATGGGTCTCAGAGCACAGAAGAGATGTTTTGCTGTAGTATTTTGGAATGACATTTTGTTGATTTTTTTTTCATCTGTATACTATATTTTTGCTATAGGAATTTTCTAGTAATTTATCTATATATCTTGTGATAATCTCGTTTTAATTTTCATTTGGAACTAATTCCAAATATGGACTACCGGTCAGACAGTTTCTTTTCACCCGCGGCCGCAGCGGCAGCAGTAGCAGCTCAGCATTACCACCATTATTCGACTCCAACGCAGGCCGCAATAGCCGGTTCAACATACGGTTACCCCTCGCAATACCCACCTACACATCCCTACTACGGGAACAGCTATATGAGCGGTCTTGGCACAAACAGCACAAGCGCTGATGTTAGTGGGATTTTTGGAGGATCACCTTCTACATCCCCGGGTTCCAACGCAACGAATCCTAACAATTCTCCATTGTCGAATGCGCTTTCCGCTGTCCCAGGATCACCACCGATGTCTGCTTCATTACCTACGTCACCGAATACGTCATCAATGGCGTCACTTTCACTAGCAGCTCGATATGGAAATGGAAGATCTTGGACCGGATCATCGTGCAAAGAAAACTACACATCTTATCAAAACAAGGGAATCTCAAATCCTTCTTTCTACAGCGGCAGTGGGCTCGCATCTCTAGTCGCACAGGCAGCAAATTTTCCTGCCACATCTGACAACACAAGTTCATCTTGCAACGGCGGAAAAGCTTTGAACAACTTCATCTCAAGTCGACACAATTTCAGCAACGAGACACAAAACAGCTGTCGACGTTCTGAAAGTGACCGACGACAATCGAGTGAACAAAACGCTCAAAAAGGACACTGTGCACGCCCAAACGAAGACGCTAAATCTCCAAAAACAAACGAAAAACTTCATCAAAAGAACACAACAAGTCCTCTTGATACAGAAAAGTATTTTGAATCATGTTTTGAACCAACAAACGTATCAAATAACGACAAATTTCAATCGGAAACGGGAAAAGAAACAACCGAATCACGAATGGATTCATCCCCGCAGAGTTGCGCTGACTCGCCGGACACGCAAGTTTCACGAGGTAGGTAGATGGCAAAGATGTTCCGAGTCATTATTTAATTAATTGTCAAACATGAGATACCGAGGGATCGCGCCTCCACGGCGCGACATATCTGTTACTCATTCTTAAAATAAATGACTTCTATAAAATGTTTCTTATTTCGTTAAGAAGTATCTGGTCTATACATAGTTTAGTAAACACCTAACATATCGTATATTATGGACTCCTTATAGGCCTGTATTCAATACGAGTATGGTTAGCTATTGTATGCAGTAAAAAAATTTTTTTTTCCTTGATAGCACTTGAAAAACTCATAAATAAGAAATAAATAATAAAATAAATAATATAAATATATTATATATATATATATATATAAATATAAATAAAATAAAAATAAGAGCCAAATGGACGCACATTTTCAAATTAATAATGAGGACCTTTGCCAAAATTGCATTCCAAACAAAAATCCAATGGTTATAATCTTATTTCATTTTGGCCATGCGCCTTTTGAATTTAGAAGTGTGAGCCCATCTTTTCGCTTCAAATAATAATTTTTTTGATATAACAAAAGAGATTAACATGTAAATTATTCCAACATCAATAAATGATATAACGGAATATATTTATACTAATAAAACTTTTTTCAAGTGTTTTTAAACATCGACCATAAAAAAGAAAAGGAAAATCTCAGAAAAATTATCCCTGCGCTATGAGGGATGTGTAACATCGATACTCAGGTCGTATCAAGTACCATTGAATGGAAAGTTTTTGTTTGTTGTTATTGAATCATATTCGAACCAAATTGGAAATATCTTCGAGAATATACTTCATATTCAAAAGTTAGCACCTCGTGTTTTTTTATTGTGAATTAAGCATTTGCTGCATTTTATGTTTTTATAAACATTTGCAATTTTATTTTATTAAAAACAATGTCCTAATTCCTGCATAGAAAATAACTAATTGAAACAATTCTTATTTTATCTTCTAAACCTTTTATTTTAATATTATAGCGAAAAATAGACAAAAATTACAGCTAAATTTGCTTGAAAACCTGTAAACAAAATGGCGGCCAAAACTTAACACTTTCCACGGTCAGGAGTAAAATCAATATTTAATTTTTCAACGTGTGGTATCACTAAAACGATGAGGCGAGAAATTATTATGAGGCCTGTGTCACGCACGTCGTTGACGGTAGTTAATAAAACCAATTTATTGTATTGACTTGTACAGAGAGAGCTATCCAAGATATTTTGTCTTCCAGTAGATGCACAATTTCTCTGCCAAAAAACTCATAGAACGCTCTGAACAATTAGTGTGAAAAATTTTTGCCATAAAATGGCAGAAATTGTGTCTGGAAATGAAATAACTCCAACAAATTAACTATTTCTTTGTGATAAGTGATAGAATAATTTTGTGCGAAAGTGAGGTTCATCTTTATTAACTTATGAAGTTCTACCATTCCGGAAAATATTCCTGCGTGCGCCTATGTTCAAAGCATTAAGGTCATTAGAAAAATTGAATTTCTTTTTATCTCAACAAATTGGTATCAAATAACTCGGGAAGGAACCGGACACTATGGATTACCAAAGAATGACCTGATTTTATTTTGGTATTATGACGGCATAAACATGATGTTTTCATCGGGTTCAATCTATTGTTACGCGACAATCACATAATTGTTTTACGACAATTGATTGTAACAGGATTTGCATAATTGTCTGCGAGTTTTCACTCGCTCGTTTCCCTTTCGCATATTTGAACTTGTATAGCGATTAGAATTTTTCGTTCGCATAAACATTTCGACCGTCTCACATACGAACTTTTAATACTATTTTTCTTCTAACTATAATTATGTTTTTTTTATTTAACACGAAACACCAATAGGCCACATTTATTATATTGAAATAAATAATTTCCGATCCAGGATTAATTATTGGGTTGGAATTTTATTCTATATTCTGTATTTATAACCACACACACTTATTAGATGGTGAAGGTGAAGTTCCCATTCAATACAATTTCATAACCAGTACTGTGATGATTTTGCCACGAATTTAAGTATACTAGGGTCAAAAGATATTTTGTTTCTACTGGGTAGCCATTTTACTTCACAAATCTGTGGCATATTTATAAGTTATAAATCCATACCATACCAAGTGTATATTTCTTCGCACATATACGTATGCATTTATTTTTACGGATCCATTTTAGTAGCTCAAGGTACACCGAGATTTCTGGCACATTCTTTGAAATTTCTAGACTTCTTGCTTATGGCGTACAAGTGCGTAGCGAGACGTGTTTACCTTAATGTTAAGGCTCTGGACACTGTTACATATGCTGCGCGTTATTTCGGAAATGATACTTAACAGGATTATATAAAGTAAAAAGCGATTTACACAACTGTAAATGGAACTTTGCATTACTAACATGAAAATATACATGGAACAATAAAAAAACATGTCAAATGAAACTGAACCTCCACAGTAAAGCGCATTGAGTGGTATACACACAAATGAGATGTTGAGCTGATGAAAAGCTTAAACTTGTTACAATCTTTTTATCGTTTTTATCAAGCCATAGTCGCAGAGAAACCACTATATTGCGTAGATTAACAGTTCCTCTATCAATAAGTTGGGTAGATACGACTTTTTCTTATTGAAATTCACACTGCGCAGGCCAAAAGCGGTGCCTAAAGGGAAAATCAACGGCCACTTAATAGCAAAGAGCTACTACACGATATATTACCAGCAACTGCACTCTAAGCGGGAACATTCCAAACAGAACTGAATTGCTACAGTAAAGTGCAGCGAGTGGTATCTGCCCTGAGGGATTGCAAAACTGTGTACCACTTCTTTGTTTCCTTTTAGTCGCCTCTCACGACAGGCATTAGGACTGTTCTAAAGCCCGTGCCTACAAGGGTTTGGTTTAAGATTTTCTCCTCTTATATTAGATTTTTTGCCATTTGAATTTTGTTAAACATGGCATAAGGTGATTTTTTTGGTAAACCTGAAAAAAAAATTTTGCGTTGTTGCTCTCGGAAAAAAACTAATTAAAATCAATTTTTAGGCCAATTATATGTTGTTGATGGAACGCACCGCTGAGGTGCGATCCATCAACAGTATATAAGTGGCATAAATTTCACCAACAATGTGCAATTATACTATTACTGCAAATGAAAAGTAAATTCACCGCATTTTTTACATAGTACATATAGTATTAGATCATAGCTTGCACACTAATGGATGCCAAGAGCATTCGATCTAGGATAAAAAGATTTCTCCATTTGCACCAGATGATCAAAAGTAGAAGGATCACTTTCTCGATATAGATTTTTAAAGTGCAGTTGTACTTTTTAATGGCGTATTCGATTTTTTTTGTTAAAAATAAATGGACGAAATGGAATAGAAATTTCTAAATCATTCGAAATTATACAAATTCCGGGGATAATAATTGACAGTATCCTACAAGGTTTTTGCTGAAAAAAATTCTTCGCTCTTGCTGTTGGTGGTGAACTGTAACGATTAAATATCTTTCTACCATTTTTTTTTTTTTTATATTTTCAGAAGATTATTTCCCAAAAATCTCCCCTTTTTATGCATTTCCTGTGAATGACTTGACAAGTTCCATTTACAATTAGTCAAAAATTCATTGGGAAAAATTGGGAATTTTTTCCTGTAAGCAAATTTTATTACAATTATAATTTCTAAAGCGTTTAGAAACGATTTTCCCATTTTTTCCTAACGATTTCATTTCTACTATTTTATTTTTTATAAATTATTTCAAAAAAGTTACCCGACTGTAGTTTCCGTACAATTAGCCCAAGGCAGATTACCGTACGTAATTATTTGGCAAAAATATTATTCCACAAAAACAAAAATACAGATCTTCGGATGTTACAATCCATAGCACTGCGCGTGACCCTTTGCAAAGTCTCTCAAGTTATTACTAAGTTAATACAGTCATTACTTCGTTAATCTGAAGCACAAATCCCAAGGATTACACGTTTTTCGTCATAGGGAACGGTAAAAGGAGAATACACCTTAAGCATTATGTTGTTTGATTTTTTTTATTTATGGGTCACTCATTGACCGCTCATGAACTAGGAATGGAGACGAAAATTTGTACTCAATAAGTAAGCGAAATAAACCAGTCAAATAAAGTAAGCATGTTGACTTAAGCATGGGTCACTGACGGATCGCGCCCCCAAGGCGCGATCCATCTGTGGCCCATGCTTGACATGATGAAGATTCCGACTACAAAAAATTATGACACATAATTATAACACGGTTTATCTGTGGCTCGTGCTTAACAAATAAAAGTTCCGAATTGGTAATCTAGTTGTACTTTTTATAACAAAACCTTCTGGGTCTAATCCAACTGGGCTTAGCGAAAAATACGTTGAAATTTTAACTCGTTTCCTTTTATTGATCCAGCTAGTAAGTTACTGAATATAAGTGCAAAAATTGAAATAGTGGACTTAGATTCATCGGCTTTTCACATATTATAGTTCCATCTAGAAGCATAGGTTGACTTCGGTGGGGATATAGACGGTCTGTAATCTGTAGATAGGGTGTATCGCTATAGCGTTAACGCAGATTTTGATTTATCTCAGTTGTGTTATCTATAGCAGTTGATGCAATAGTTCAATGAAATAATTTGCTGTGAATCTTTCAAGTGTTTCATATATGTGTAAAGCTAAATAAAAAATGCAATCTAATGAGGGAAGAAAGAACCGAACTACCTATATTTGTATTTGAAGGTAGTGATTTGCGCATTGCAAATGTAGAAATCTCGGAAAAGCTTAAGTTCATTCAGATATAGAAAATTTTCACACGCTGGTTAAAAGCTTTTGATCTTACCGAATGGCGACGCCATAAAATTGGTTTAAAGATTTAAGTATATGGCCGTGAAATTTAGCTTTAGTAAGAGGATTAAATGTTTTATATTGCGAACTGATATTGTTTATCTTGGGCTCAAATTATATGTTTTGTATTTTAGCTTAATGGTCGTATTGTATGTATTTAATACCTATATTTTGAATGTATTATAAATATATCATAAACAATATTTTGCAAAGATTACCTATTTACATTGCTGTTTTTGTTTTTAAATGCAAATAATTTATACAACACAAATTCAACCCATTAATATCATGTTTGTATTCAAAGATTTAAAAGCGTATTGAATTTTACAAGCAACTATATACTCCATTCTTATTTGTTCAAAGTAAAGTATTTGGAATCCTCTCAAATCACAAATTCAAATATATAATATTTTAATGGCGATATATTTATAATTTCATACTTGGCCTGTATGGAAAAATGCATTTGAAAAATAGAATATCTCTTTTTCAATGCTCGAAAAAATAATTTATTTTATGTTACTAAATAAAAAGTCCAAAAACTCATTATTAATTTTTTCAATTTTCAGACGACACCGATAAAACTAGAAACGACGCAGGGGATTCAAATATGAATGAAGGAAAGAGTAACGATGACGTCAGTAATGACGTCAACGCAGAAGGAGCAGAAGAAAATTCACAAAGCGACGATCAAGAAGGTGAAGGAAAGAACAAACGGCGACAAAGAAGACAGAGAACTCATTTTACTTCTCAACAACTACAAGAATTAGAAGCATTGTTTTCCAGAAATAGGTAAAACGAATATTAACGAATATTTATTTTGCTTGAATGCTCCGGGAAAAGCTTTTTGGGGAGTTTACTTGAATTGGGTTTTTGTAAATAAATAATAAATAATAATGTTTAAGTATAAATATTATTGCGGTTTATTCGTAAACTTTTATATGTGAGTGGCCGTTTGACTAAATATATATTCATATATATATATATATAAAATATAAAATATTGAATAAAGAAAATTTGCTGGGAATCTTCTGTATCATAAAAATATTTTCTTGAATTTATTTAAAAATCAAGAATACGCAAGAATACATGTTGAGCTATTTATTAAATATTATTGCACTGTTATTATTTATATTATTATCAAAATTTTTATCATTCAACAGATATCCTGATATGTCGACCAGAGAAGAAATATCTTCCTGGATCAATTTGTCAGAACAGAGAGTCAGAGTAAGTGTGATTTTTGAACTTCACTTGAAGCTTTATATACTGTGCCTGAAGCATATCGCCGCTATTATAAAAATAAAAATGCTTATACGACAAAAATAGATCTAAAGCTAGTCAATGAGTAAACATGCATTTGTGAATTTCCATTTCGAAGCGATTATTGGGATTTTTTAAAGATTTTAGATACCAAATAAAGGCAAAAAATCAATTTACTAAAAATACAAAAATCAAATACTATGAATAAAAATTATTTTAAAACTACTCTGAAAGTAAGAAAACTTTCAACTTTCAAAATCCAACCGTTATTGTATATTATATATTTATTTGTTTACATGTCAAGAGATCTGGAACATATCCTGTAAACTTTTGACGCCGTTCAAATTAATCGGACAGGAGATTGATAACGCGTTTTATTGTATAAACAAACAGTCTGAAGCATTTTTAAAATTTCATTTTTCGTTTGTGCACTACACCATGCAAAGGGCATTGATAGACCTCGTCGTTACGACGAGGCCTATCAATGTCCATTACATGGCCAATTGTGATTTGAATACGAGATTCACGTCTCCGACACCGTTTTATATGGAGACATAAAATCACTCGAGTAGTTTGTAAACATTTAATTTATTACATTGGAAACAAAACTGCAATACACATTCGCGTCTCTTAATTTATGCTGGCGGTGTTATTTACGCCAGAAGTCAGGCGTCAAGTTTGTTAAGCGTGTGCCGTGAGTGTGTGTGTTAATATATATTTGGCAAAAGATCGTGTATTGGATGATTTACGCTGGTGATTTAGGGTGTGTTATTAATAAAATCTGCTATTTTTTTTTGAATTGGGGATTTCGAAGAAGCCGAATAAAAAAATATTGCTCCATTTTGTATTAATATTAACATTACTTCTGCGTGATTAGAGCATATTGTTGTTTGTGCATTTTTATTTTTGTAAAGACTTCAAAAAGGCCCCTCTTTTTGGCAAATATGGGGTGTAAATGGAACGCGTCGCGAAGGCGCGGTCCATCAACAGCCCATAATTGGCATAAATCTCATCATAATGGATTTTTTTCAACTTTGGAAAAAAGCAATTACTGCAAATGACCAGTAAATTGACTGTACTTTTGCTACAGTATACTATACCTTAGAACAAACCCTCATAAATTGCTAAATTATATTCTCTCCGTGAAAGTATTCATTCACCTTCCGCACAACTTTTGCAATATCGGAAATAACAATTAACTCGTCCAATACATTAACGAAGTGTGACAAGATCGATCAATTTTATGGTGGTTTTACAATGAACTGTGGTTGTCTCGTGGTCTGCTGTATAGTTGATGAGCAAAACTAATTAACCAATACACAATTAAGTCGCTAATTCTTTCGCGAAGTAGACTATGTAGACACGAAGAAATTTGAACGAGTGTGTTTAAGAAATTAGTTAATGTTGTATCAAAATGGTTGTTGCCGTTGTGTTGTGAATTTTGGAACGATGCGAACAATAGCGGACTTGTGCTTATATAATATAGATGCAATATATATATGATACAGTACGATATAAACAGATTCAATTATATAATTAATTAAAAATGAAAAATAAGGGGCGTTCAAACTAGTGATCGCAAACTATTTTTTTTCGAAAAACTCACTTCTTAAGCGATAGTAATATATTACTACAAAATTAATGTAAAGATATTTTTTATTATTATTATTAAAAGATTCCCAATCAACTTAATTCTGTGCAAAAAACACGCATTAATGTACGCCATTTTATCTTTTGTAGGTTTGGTTCAAGAATCGTCGGGCAAAATGGAGAAAACGTGAACGTAACCAGATGGCGGATTACAAGAATTTTCATTTCAACGGGATCAACGGTATTCTACCGTACGATGATGGATTATACGGATATTCAGCATCGCCTTATTGGTCGAAAATGTCCCCTCTTGGCACCAAACCTTACCACGCAGCAGCAGCTTGGGGATTCAACTCGGCACTCAATTCAATTACCACCCAGCCGTTAAATTTTACACAAAATTCGTCCGCGGTATCGTCAGCAATTCCTAACATGAACAACGGACTTGGAAGCATGGGCGCTGTGGGTAACTCCAACCCAACACATTATTCTGGTACTGCTAACCCCTACAATATGTATCGTGGTACTTCAACAGATCCGTGTAATTCCAGCATCGCGTCTTTGAGACTAAAGGCCAAGCAGCACTCTGATTATATCGGGTATTCGTCAGTGCTGGATCCAACCACGTTCTCAGCATGTCAATATGCCCCACATAAGAACATATAAAAATCCTATTAAATGTGGGAAATTAACTTTACGCGTTTTCGATATTATATTGTCAATATCACAATTCAAACGCAGGTTAATTGAAGTCTATTTCCGCAGTACACGTTATCTTTGAATCCTAATAAAAGGTAACTAACTGGTGTGTGCTGCTGGCGACAAGATCAACGAGCTACCATCGCCGATATAGTTGGGGAAAACGTGGAGTGACAGAACGAATATTTCACAGTTACTTCCACACACCGGCGATGATATCAACTATCGTACACGTTTCGTCAATTTTGTGAAAGAAATGCTGCCGGGTAAAAATGATTGAACAATGTGAGCGGCAAGACTTTTTCCATCGCTTATTACCTGATATGTTTATCTTTTCGATTTGCCCAATTGAAGCAAAATCTAATAAAGTGTCTAAATGTTGTATAATGGTTTGTAGTATGTTGTCAAAAATCTGAAGCTACTATTTGAAAGGTTGCATTAACAGACAGGGTAATTTGTGAAATAGTGTTATGGTTGTTATGACAACCGGTTACCATGACAATGCACTTCATATCAAAGTAATCCTGAACAAATTATGACGTAGTTTCATTTAAATTTTTATCGATGAACAAAAATGGGAGCACTTTATTGTTGCGCGTGGGATGCTTATTTTCATTTTTTTTTTCAAACACTACGTTTCATTGTGTTGAATGCAGTTGCTATTATATTGCTTTGCACGTGACATATGCTTTTACACTTGTCAAAATTTTATCATTGTTATCTCCCTATTTTGGTTCACAAAGATTTTTGAAGTCGAAAATTTGAGATTTTTTTATGCTTTCGCATCGCGCTGGCACTGCTGATTGAAACTCTTGAGTTCAAGTAAAACTAACACCCAGATTCCATGCTCAGAGTAATGCTGAAAACGTGGTGTATTAATTATCAACAACTCTCGTTTTATTAATCACTTGCTTATAAAAACCAATCCATAGTTTAATTATAAAAAGAAAATATAATTTTCATTTAATACGTGATTGAATGGCAAAATTTTGACAAGCTGACACGCGCTACCTCTTTTGCTTTTCCGATTATTATTTTTAATATTACTTTTATTTCATTTCTCATTTTTTGCTTTTACTACCAAGAAGCATTAATATTTTTATTACGCTCTGATCCTAGATTTTTCACTTTATTTCTTTTTCCTTATTTTCCTGAAACGAAGACAAAAAGTTACCAACTCAATTTCCAACACCAAAACGGAAAACCTAAATTTGGAATTCCTGCACATGTTAAATTGGCATTAGACAAACAATTGGCAATAACTTAGCATCTAAAGATTATCTTAAAAGTTACAGTATTTTTTTTTTATATTTTTTTTTTATATCTTCGCTCGCTTGTTTCAAAGCAATATCACCTGAAAAAGACGAATATTAAAACGATTTTCTATCACAGGGTAAATTTTTCTATACTTTCTAGGATTGAAAAAAATTAGAAAATTTTGTAATTGGTCCAAGTTGTTGGATTTAATGCACCTCAGACTCATTTGCTCTAAAGATTTGCAAAAAAAAAAATATATTATTTTTCAACTCAAGCCACAAAGTAACCAAAACAGACTTCGATAGTACAATTATTTGGGACAGTCAAAAATTTATTCATGAAAATATTAATATTTTATCAAACTTACACCGCTGATAAATATTGCCAATGAGTCGCGGTCCATCTTTGACCCATACTGACATATACAAAAGTATATGTTTTAACTTACACTGGCTAATATTCAATAGCTAAGTCCAAATAGCCAAAGTCTCATTGTCTGCTAAGAAAGTTTGAAAATGTCAAATCAGAAAATTCGACTCTCATGTCCCTGTGTATATTTTACCACACATGGACCATTGTAAAATAATGAAGCGTAAACTACATTTATTGGTGGCTCATGCTTGAGAAAATACAATTTCTTTCGGGACGCATATAGTAATGTTGTCAAGAAAACCAGAACGTAGCAAAGTTTCTTTCCCTTTTTCTCAAAAAATAATTATAATTGGATCAAATTTGATCATGCTTGAAGTATGTTTTTTCGATTACATTACCACTAAATATCAGATAAGCCTTCGCTCATTTAGGACCCGGATCAAACTTGGCCCTTTCTTATCCGAATCAGAAATTTTATTTTGCCACGCTTGAGCCACAGGTGGACCGCACCTCAATGGCGCGGCCCACCAGTGACTCATGCTTAACAAATGACGTTTCGATATTTATTTTAAGCATTATTTTAAGGTATAACCAATATTCAAAATTTGAATAAAAAAGTCGTAAAATTTTAATGCTTTCTTGTATTTTTTAATCATTATGTCATTCAGATATCAAGCATGGTCAAATATGGTCCAACTATAACTCTTTGAATTTGTTGTTAATGTTCGTAAATTTTTATTTAATATACTTACTATTTTTACTTTATCTTGATACTATTAATCAAAACAAAAAAATAAAGATTATGTCAAAGTATTGAATTTTTGTGTTGGTTGTTGACAGCTTACTGAAGCAATATAAGAGATCATGGCTGAAGTGGAGGTTTGAGGTTTCAAATACATTCGCTTGCATAATATTATTAAAAACGATGATATTCTGGTTCAATTTTAAAACGTTTTGGGTATATTCGGTTTTTTTTTTGGATTTGTTTAATCAAAATTAGGCTTGGCTCAGTATGATTTCGTGATTGAGTCCAGATTTGAAGCCTTGGTACACGGAAATTACTGTATATATCCTGGTTTTTTTTTAACTTTGCCGAAGAAATTGTCGATTTTCGGTGGTCAACCAGAGAACAACTATATAGCATATACTGTGGCAAGAAATATGTTCAACGAAATATCCATTTGCAACATTTGTCTATTCGGAAAATTAGGACCCGTCATGTCGATAAGATTTATGCCAAATTTATTCAGTTTATGAACCGCATTTCAGGCGGCGCGTTCCAATCAATATCTCTGAGTAGAGCTACTGAAAAATTGAAGTTATTTTACTGCTTTTTTTACAGTTTTTAGAGCGAATATATGTAACTATAGATATGGGGCTTAATCTAATCAGAACAAATTATTTCATAGAGGTTTGGTATTACAATATATACAAAATAGGAAATATATGAAAACCAACAAATACAAATCAATACATCTGGGATGACCATCTTGTCTAAATTTTGAGTCACAAACGACGGCTGATAAAATTACTTTGATAATGTTTTAGGATGTGAATAATCATGGAGCAAACAAATAATAAAATTATATTAAAAGCAAATAATCGGTATACGAGCTTTGATTGAATGATCTTTGATAACTACCGAGGCAAATACAAAAAATGATAATGTAGAAGTTGCAAAAGTTACTATTTTATGATTCTTGTATATATGGAGACGTCTGTAATTGTTCGCGCTAAAATAAATTTTCTGATTAGTTACTTTTAGCAAGGGCCGAGTTTCAGATGGGCGACATTTCTATGTCTCAAGCTTGGTATAATTTGCATGCTTTGATGCATTAATTAATGTAGATCGGTGTGAACAAGTAACCTAAAAATACTAAGAAGTCTGTCTAATAGTCAGTGTTTCAGTCCAATGCTTAATTATACCCGGTCGTGTAATATTCTAATAAAAAAATTGCTAAATGGTTTTGGCATCTACCAGGTAAGATACCACTCTTCCTATGTTTGTTTAGTACTGTTGAGAATGGTTTCCGCTTGGTATTGCATTGTAGTTGGTCTATGGCTTATAATTGGTTATAAGTCGGTTTCAGCTTTTCTTAGTGCGTAATGAAATAAAAAATGGTAGTGTTTTGCATACCAGATATAGCCTAGCATGAAATGGTTTTTGTCTTAAAACTATTATGGTATAGGTAGAAAGATTTTCGTCAAACGGTTCACACAAATAGCTCATTTATTTACAGTGTTAAATTTTATGACTTCCTGAAGTTATAAATTAATAGCTGAGTTAAATTGTGAAGTACGAGCCAATGATGAATCGCGTCGATAAGACGCGGTCCATCTATGGCTCATGCTTGACAAATTTAATATTCTGATTTGGTGAAGTTACAAATAAATTAATAAGAGAGATAGATGCCACACTCAACTTTCCAATACACATTCTAGGCTGCTTATTGTTGATGATCTGGAAATGTGTAAAGTTTCAATTGTTTATTGAGATGTTTTATCGGAAATTGTGATGTTTGTATATTACAAAATGTGTCCAGAGACATTTATGAAATAATTTGTTGCAGTTGTGGATTGGGCTGCACCGAATTCGTTTTTGATATTTATCATTAGCGCCTGCGTTGCATTATCCAGTCATGTTAAACAGTATGAGTACTTGCTGTTTTGTTTTCTGCTGTTGATATCCAGTTGCATACAGAGAAAATGAGGTTGAAGTAGGGGTAAAATATTAGTCGAATTAGATTAGGCTGGGCAATTAAATTTCTAAATTTGAATAGATTTAAAGAGCAAATTATTTGAATTAATTGTCAAACGTCCAAAATAAATGAAAGAAGTAAAATAAAAATAGAATATGACTCAAATGAAGGATTTTTGCCGTATAAACGAGGTGTGAATTCAAATTTAAAAAAAATATACTCATTTATTTTTTGTTTTTGTTTTCAGGAAGCCAATGGAGATAGTAATAAAAACTTTTCCGTTCTGCCTTATGTAACCACAGTGTGGCAAATAGTATACATGCCTAATATAATTACCTGTCTCAAACTTTAGATGCCTAACAAGCATCAAATTTGTCTCATTAATTACTGAACTTTGCGATCAATGCAATTTCGCGCCTCATTAAGACATTAACGGCACGTGCTAACTATTGACAACTTTATGTGTATTGCATTGACCGGTCGGATACTTTGGGTATTTTATTTCATTACAAGAGCATATGACCACGCAGCCGAGGCGCGGTCGCTAAATTGAATGAAGATGACGATTGGTATTGTATTAACGAATTAAGCACGGCGGTATAGTAGGTTATGTTGTCATTCGAAACCTTGAAACGTCGAGTTGCTGGTACTACTGCATTTTGTAATTTGCAATGTAAGTGCCCGTTAGTCGGTTCATTTTGAGCTCTGCCTTCAGTATTCCATTAAGCTAATATCGATGAAAACACAGGTATTTTACGGCACATTTTATCGGTCCTAATTTTAAGTCATTTTCAGAGTTTTAGTAAAGTTTTGTAAAAAAAAAATAACTTCAATTCAAGAATATGCGCCATTGTTTCACAAATAACTATGTTTAAAATTTTATCTGGTTACCAGATTTATCATGCATTAGTCCATTTTATCCAATGTGGAACCAATGGGGAATCGGTAAGGTTAACGATGTTATTGTCAAAAATGAAAACAACAATAAGATGTGGTTGTAATCCATTGTGACGCTATTAATCCATTCTTCATTGTATTTTAATTTATTGTTCGAGTAATTATCCGGTCATAATCCATTGTATTATGACGATTACAATAACTAATATGCATGAAATGATTCAAATCCGAAAGATTATTTCATTTTGTTTTGCCTTATGTTAAGGATAAATGAATTTGATTCTTTAATCGTTATTGTTCTATAAATAAAAATTGAATTTAAAAAATAATTACAACACGTTAAAGAGATACGTTTTAAAATAACCGTCAGGCAATAAATGTCCCTTCTATGCGCTGCAGTGATTTTTGTAATTTGTTCATTTTTTATCTATAGTATCTCATGTGAGTGTATCACTTCCAGCAAGGACCTATAACTGTCGCCATTTATAAAGGGATATCTACTAGTATCGTAGGATTGACAATCGACTAAGAAATTGCACTTTGAATGGTCGATAAGTGTAAACTGACACAGAAGTCGGACCTAGCGCGACTCGAGCCCGAGATTTCCAACATACTATATCAGCGTATTGTTTTTCTATATGATCGCGCCCAATTTGTGATATCTTATCAAATAGATTACGGTTTCGTCCCGCATCGATTGCTAAAAGTGAAAACCTTTCAAAAACGAATTTTGGCATTGAGCCGAACACATACAGGATTTTATATTTGATAATGTTTTGCCCGAAACATATACACGATTTTATATTTGCCTTTATGAGTTTGTTTTTTCCTATATTCCCACTTATAATTTTGGGATATTCCCGAAAAACCGCGTCTATTAGTCGTGGGAAGGCTTGCAATTTCACGCTTGCATACGTCATAATTGGAAATTTCCAAACACGTTTCGAATAAAAGGATTATCGTTTTGATCTTTGTGTCGTCACAATGGGAAAGGCAACGTGAATATTATGATGTAACAATTTAGGATTTAACTGGATTATGGGTCATAATACTTCTTAGCTCCACTAATACCGAGTTTATCTGATAATTTGCTCTTGGCATTGGCGCCGAATCTTTGATCTTAACCTTCTCATTGGGGCCGAGTTATATCGATAATCGATGGCACAAGCGCCGGAGATAAACGGTATGTAAAGCAATATGTTTTTAACGTTTACAACGAAATGCTTACAGTTTTACTTAATTTTTATTTGTTTGATATAAATATTTTCAATTTATTTATTTTTTTAAAGGCAATTAGGTACAAAAATTGCAAACACATTAATAACAAAATTAAAAATCGCATGAAGTAACTTGATTTGTATTTGAAACACAAAAATACCTTTAATTTCTATAAGTCTCGTTCATCACAAGAAGACGCTTAATAATAGCAATGTAAAACACTGAGGGCTGAAATAAATACAGCATATAACGTATCGAGTCAATGAAGCGAATAACTCTTATGTCAGCAAAATGCAACAAGACAACTAAATATAATATATATTTTTAGCCAAAAAATTTGAATGTGCAGTACCAGACCAACCCTAAGATCCGCACAAAATTTAGGCAAACGGGGCATGTATTCTTGGAACTTGATATGCTAAGCAGCGCGATAGATCCGAACCCAGGTATTACGTGCGCGTGTACGTACGTACACATTTTTAACACTACACGCTCTTATTACAATAGACCATCGCATCCGAATCAGTTACACTAACCCAAAGGTGTAATAACATGGTTAGTATTCTTAGCCAAACAGGAAAATCTTTTTAGCAATTCTAACACTGCCAGTCTATAAGTGCCGCTAGTACAGGGCCTTGGGTAGGGTGATCCACTCCAAGAAGTGGCTATTGAAAAATAAAAAAAAAAAGTAATAATTAATTAACCTTGCCATTTTGCTTAACCAAACATGAGCCATAGATGGACCGCGCCTGAGAGGCATATTCTATTTGTGGCCCCTGCCTAACAAGGTATGTTGTCGAAATATATTGATATGGGAAAGAATGCAATGTTTGTTATGGACCATTCCAATTCCAAGAACAACAACCTTCACGAAGGTTCGCGATACAGTAAAAATATATTTTATGTATACTATGTATTTTGATGAGCTTGTATCAAACTTTTTACTGCTTCATTGAGAATAAAGTAATTATATTTTTTAATATAAATTAACTTCAAAGATTAATTTGGTACAGAAAGTTGATTTTTCAAGCATGATCCACAGATGAAACGAGCATCCAAGGCGCATTTCATCAGTGGCACATGCTTGGTATTACATATCTAAATATGGATTTTTCAAGTATGAACCACAATTGATACTCTTGTTCAATAAAGATTTTGCGAAATATTATTGACAAACTTTTCGTAGTTGAGACACTTTATTCCGTTTTTAAGGAAATATGGCTGGTCAACTGAAATAACCCATATTGCTGTAATTCTATAAGATTTATTAGAAGTCATGAAATGGTTTTTGAGAAAAACCTCTCTTGAATGTTCCAGGCTCACGCAGTCCCCAATTTAGCATGCCGGTTTCAATTTGGCAAAATATCAAGTATGCCTGTGCGAGCCAACTGCGAGGCTTGCGCGGATATTCAAGTCGTAGGTTTATCGCGACAAAACAAAATGGCGGATGACGTGCCTGCGCGCTCGTTTCGTAATGGCGCGTAATAATGAGAAAATTGTTTTGAGCTGGTCGAGGATGCCTTTGTTTTATAGCTAAGAAATTCGTTTTTAATAATTTATAGATTGAATGTTTTGTACAGTTTCTTGAGCGTATATATCACTAAAATATATTAAAATTAAGTATTTTTTATTTATTTCGTAATATGTTATCAAAATGTCCATCGCGCATAGAGATTTCTCGTCATTAGGGTGTGTCTGTTGGTGACTGTTATGTCTGACAGTAATAATAACTGCGTTGAGTTATATCCAGGCAAGACTACACGAATTTTGTCACTTATATGTCGTTACTGATCAGTATTTTGACAGTTAATAGAACGGAAATAAGAGCAAAAGTTTAATCAGAACCAGACCTGGACAGTTAAAAAAAATATTACTTAGGGGGATTGTGCTCTGTTATGAAATGTTGTGAAAAGACTGGTAACTGTCAATATCTGTCAGCATACTTTTGTATTAGAACGTGCTAATTTTGATTTTTACGAAATTGATTTTATACTAAAGAAATACAGGAATAGTGACAGATGAAGTTGTTAGTGTTGCCAGATCAAACAATTGTAACTAATATATAGAAATATAGCTGATATATTTGATAATATAGCCCTGATAAAAAAAAAATCAAATACTCGTTTCAGATACACAAATATATATTTATAATGTGTTTTACTTCAAAGCAGCTTTTACTATATATTAGTTAATCATAATGAACATAAACAAAGTTTATTTGAAAATCTCAAAAACCCAATTCTATAACAATATTATTTAGGAAAAGCGCATCTGGTGACAGTGTATTTAATATTTGCCACAGATTAAACTTTTGGTATGTAAAATGCCTTTATGGAGTGAGGAAAAAGCATGAATGCATTGATTGATAAATTAATGTTTTACACTAGGGTCTCAGATGAGTGGCTATGACAATTACATGTGATGATAATTTATATTTACCACTGGCCAGATAACATGCAACTATTGAGTACAAAAGAATAACAGCATGAATGTATTAGTTGATAAATTTCTGTTATATAATTGAACTCATTTGATAATAATTTATCTTTGCCAAGACCTATTTAATAAGTAAATACATCATATAATGCATTAGTTGACAATTTTCTATTTTATATTTGGACATCCATTATACTAAACAATATAACCTATCCATGTGTATTCTGTATTATTCAAAATAACTCAGTTCCATTTTTCAGTTCCACACTTCATACTTAAGAGTTGATATTTTTTACCTATCATTGTTTTTACCTATCATTATAAAAGCTTTACTTAATGTTTGCGATGGGCTAAAAAGTTTCATACACTGTTGCTTTGACATCCAGAGAAAGTGGATTTCATGAAAACAATTTTCATTCAAAAGTGAATATTCCTTAAACAATCAGTTACAAGAGAATCTTTAACATCTCCCTTTGAGAATTTAATAAAAGTAATAAAAATAATAAAACTGAAGAAGAAGATTCAAGGACAACAAACAGCACAAACAGCACACTTTGTGATGATATATGTAGCACTATGGCTTAAACTGCATATTATTAACTTGAATATTCTAAAATCTATCAAAAATAATAGAAATCGAAATATTTATCAAATTTCTAATTTCTTTCCATCATTCCATAGAAACCTTTATTTTCAAAACTATTCAAATAAGGACAACATAGCACAGGACATTTTTGTGTATTAGAAGTCACCTAGGTACATATAGATGCCCAATCTATCGATATGCTCGACCTAGTTTCATAAAGAGAAGTTGTTTGAAAGGGATACTTAGTGCTATTTAATTGTACCTGAAATAATAGCAAAGGTAAATAAATAAATAAATAAACTGCAGATGTGATAAGTGTACATCCCAGTGAGAATGTTTTGTCTTGCATGGGCCAGTGATGAATTGCGCCACAAGGCGCGGACCATCTGTGGCTTATGCATGACAAAATAAAGTTTCTGATTTGGCTCTCCTGAGGGACGCAGACTGAATAGTGTATTTGAAACTGCGTTGGTTTGTGAGGTAACTTTTAGTATTGCTATTTCAAAGCTATGTATTTTTAGCCAAGTTTAGTGTAGAAGTTTTGTAACACAAATATCTTGATGCTGTTAATAGGTTATAAATACCATGTTTAATGGAAGAAATTGAAATTGAAGATTTAGTCCTTGGTTTTGAAGATCCGTGACCTGTTCTTAAGACTTGGCGAATCTGTTTGATTTTTGTTGAGCAAGTGTGCAAAATAAAATGGCTGGAAGCAGGTACTTCATTGGTATAGCATATAGTTATGGTATTTTTGTAATGAATCTGAAAATACATGTGGTTTACTAAGCAATTTTTGTATTGTTATTTTGATACTGTGCAACTTCAATCGAGATTAAATTTAATGTAATGTTGAGTTTTTTTTAAAAAAAATATCTTAAAGTTGTGGAAAAATAACATCAAGTTCAGTAAGTCAGATAAGGGAGATCAGAGATGGTTCAGGAAGATGTAATATGCAAATTGTCATTTTTTGAAAGGTTTTCTATCGTCAGCTCAAGAGACTGGTGTTTTATTGAGACATTGTAATTCTGTATGAGTATTTTTCTGAAAAAAAAAAGTATAGATCTAGAATTAATGAAGAAAAATAATAATAAAAATCACCACCAAAAACTGTTTATTAATGGGTATAGGACTGATATTGATCTTTGTAGCAAACGCGCTCAAGTGCATTGAAAATTAAATTAAAAATGAAGCTAAAAATGGTGTGAACAGTTTTTAATTTGGAAGGTTGTGCCGCAACAATTTCGTTGCATATATATATTTAAATTCATTCGAAGCAAGGCAGAAAGCAGAAAAGGATAAATACCCAAATAACAGCCACTAAATAGAACCAGCAACTACAATTTAAGCTGAAAACATGCCAAACGGAACTGAACATCTATAATAAAGCACAGTGGGTGGTATCTGCCCTGGGATGATGGTAAAATCACCAATCACTTCTTATTTATATGAACACAAACGTTTAATGCAAAACATGTTAATTTTGAATTTTTTTTTAATTTGATTTTTGAAGCTCACTTATCACTCAACCAATTGTCTCGGGGATCATTTGAACTTGGGCATAAAGACAATAAGTAACATATTCATTTTGCGTATACGTGAGGAAGATTCTTGAACCCCTGCTGCTGTATGTTACACTACTATAATAAATATTGCGGATGCACTCGAACATAACGTAAAGCATCAGAAGTGTAATAAAACAAGATAAAGCACGTATTGTGTCAGATAATTTATGATTGTTGTTTGTTTAATAATTTGTCTTATCAGTAAAAGATAACATAAAACATATTAAAGTGTGCTTTTCGCTATTATTGTTGTCTACTGCAACCTTATTTTCTTATAACTTAATGAATGATTTTGACCGCAATTCTGAAAAACAAGCGCACTGCCACTTATTATGAGAAAGAACCAGTTGGCAGCATTTTATGCACACGAATATTACTCCGAGCAAGATTCAAAGTATTGCTTAAAAACAACTAATGACTACAAATATGGTAGAGAGAATATAAAAAACCAGCAACAGTGCCCACCTGGAAGCCTCTCATACAAAACTGAACTGCTATAGTAAATGGTATCAAGTTTCCAATGTCATGTATAAGTGTTATCTTTGCCATATATAATATTTTTATCGTTATGGTGGATTTATACCTTCTAGTTCATCGATATTCACATGAAAACCCTTTTTACAGTGTTCATTGATAAAAAGAAGATTTCCAGCTTGGGAATGTACTGCTCATAGGCAAACTGCACTTATTTCAATGAAATTAAATCCTTGTAAAGCCGAAAGCAGTGCAATAACGATGCTATCTAGCAGCACTTAAATGGCCAAAAACTGCTGCAATATATAAAACAAGACCTGAAACCTGAAAACTTTTTAAAGAGAACTGACCGCTATACTAAATGCAGTCAGTGTAGGGCTGGGCAATTCCATTCAGTGATTCGAATCGATTCGAAGCACAATTTATTCGAATCAATCCTGAGTCGCTCATAAGGAATAAAAACTTGCTAAAATATTCTATTAAAATATGAAAAGTGTTGCTTTTGTAAACGTAGTGTGAATTGAAAATACACTATAAACTATAAGTTTCTTGACTGCCACAATGGAGAGAAGTTGTAATAGTAGAAATGGGATATTAATTACTTACATGGAGATAAGTATTCGAATCATATTCGAGTCCCAAATGATTCGGTTTGCCCACCCTAAGTCAGTGTTATCTGGCCCAGACATACCAGAGCTATCTACAATTTTTTTGCTTCCTTTTCACAAACTGCATGAGAATGTTAGAGTAACTTATTGGTCGATATCTATTGAACCAAAAGGCAAAGCTGGTGAACGTTAGGTTGTTACCGTCTGAAAATGTTGATTTTTCCTTGCAGACACACTAATTGCAGTTATGTTGCCTCTTAATCGTTTTATATGCTGTTAGTGTTTTTTATACAAAATTGAATTATTTTTTTGAACATTTTGCATTCAACAATTAGCGCGGCTCGGCCACCTACATTCTGTAATCGACCACCCATATTGGTAAGGTCAGGACAATAGCAAACGGTTATGACGCGTAACTCATGACGTCACTTCCCCTGGGACTGGACATCACTCGCCACATAAAGTACAAAGCAAAGTTGTGGAATTATTGATATAATTATTGGGCAAGGGAATTTCATCTTGCTGTAGCTGGAAAAATATTAAGAGTTATTTCTGCACTTCAATTATAATCCAGGACGGGTATAAAATAAAATATAAACTAAGGTAACTGTATTGTGTGTTAAAAAAGTTTTTGTATGCATCTCTAAAATTGGTTCTACAAAACCCTAATGACGTTGCAACATGCACACAGCAGAATTCCTGGCTGTCGTATAAGATGGCTAATAAAAGCAAATGAAAGCCAAAAATCGACCAGAGGAGATACCACTCAGTTCACTCTACCATAACGGATTAATTGTTTTTAATGAAATGTGTTCCGCTTTCAATGATTCTCCATTGCAAAATAGCCGTCGGCCAGTTATTTGCCTTCAGTTGCTGGGATTTAGTCAACACATATTATGTTACTATTTTCTAGTAAACACTACACTTAAAATAATAATGTTAGACATTGATACTTTCTTTGCCAATGACGTCATGCTAACTTGGATTATACACATTTTATAACTGGTACAAGGCCTTCGCATATTTCAACCCGAAGAATGTGGGGAGAAAACAAAACAGACACAAACGTCAACCTGGTAAGTTAAATAAAATGTTAAGTTTATCATTTGTTTCGATTTTAATTATTTTTATACAAATGTGATGCCACATTGGTTTTAAAAGTTAAGAGTTCTTAAACTTTGAAGTGAACTGTATATATATTGCCAATGTGTATATAAAGATTAGAATTTTTTTCCTTTTGTGCAATTTTTTCCTATATGCAATTAAATTAGCTTATATGTTGACTAGAGAAATTTCGTGTTTCATATTTTATTTTATATTTTCAGCTTAGAAAACTTGTGAGGTATAAAAAATGGTTGCCCAAGAAGTACAGTTAAGATTAACAAATAAAAATTATGATTGACTTAAATTTTCGTGAAGATGTTTTGCCACATTATTAAACAAACTCAAAGATATTTGAGAATACCGTATTTTTGCTTCGAAATGTGGTGGGAGATGAATATTAAGTTCTATATGAAGGTTGTTTATTGTATATATTGCATATAGGGCTGGACAATTCGATTCCATTTCTACTCCATTTAGCAAGTTTTTGTTCATATGGTCGATTCAAGATTGATTCGAATAATTGGTATTTCGAATCGATTCGAATAACCGAATCGAATTTCCCAGCCCTAACCACAGTGCTGCACAAGTAGGGCAGAGCAATTCGATTCGATGATTCGATGAACATGATATTCGAATCAATCTTGAATCGTTTGGAGAAACAAATACTTACTAAATGGACTACAATTTTTTTTTTAACGACAGAATGCAATCGATTTTGGGTTAAACTTGACCAAAATCGATTATATTTGTCGTTAAAATAGGAAAATTGTTGCTCAGGACATAGAGTTTGAATTGAATGTACACAACGAAATATAAATTTCTTGATTCTGTCAATGAAGTCTAATTTTAATAGTAAAAATGGAATATTCGTTTTTGGCATTAAATTCGTGATTCGATCCGATTCGAAAAAATTATTCTAATTCAATTCGAATTCCAAATGATTCTTCTTTGCCCAGCCTTAATTGCATAGAATCGCTTAATCAACATAAAGTTTTTTGAGTGATGTCGATTTTAGAACAAAATACTTTGCGCTGGACTTTCTAGTCTTCCACTCATTTATATTTTGTTGGTACAGCAGTCTTGTTGTAGTTCAGTTTTTTTTTTGATTTTGTATTATATATCCAGTATATATATTTAGTATAGTTTAAGTTTTTTGTTGGATAGTTTTGCTTCACATTAATTGAATGAATCGGCAATCCATAATCAATAAAATTTTGAGCAAAAAAAAGTTAAGTTAAGTTACTGACAACATCATAAATTTGAAAAAATGTTTAGCAAAAATTTGATTAAAAATTAGGAAAATGCATTTTCATATATTATTCTCTGTGTTCAAAAATTCCCCAATGACTATTACAACTCTATTGAAAGAAAATGGGAAGCATCCTATCATATAAATCTTGTGTAACGTAATTGAAGACATTGTACGCTCTGTAGGAAACCATTGTACCGAGGAAGTTAAGCCGTTGTGAAACCTCATTAGCTCATTGTGAAGCAGCGTGAACCTTGTGAATCTATTATTTCTCTTCCAATAAGAAAAATTCAAAATTTAGATTTTTTATAACTGCTATGAGAATCTATTATGAATACAAAAATGATGAGAAATGTTTATTAGCTGTTTAGTTTTCAAATTCATTAGATAAAGTTGATCTAAGGCTGAAATTCAAAGTAGTCGTTTTAAGCTCATTGTTATTAAAAACGGGCGTTTCATGATCCTTTTTTCTGCTTCCGGCCAGGCTTAAAGCAAAATTCAATATTGGAAATAAACTTGAACAAAATTTTCTGTACAAATGCAGTTCATCCAATTATCAACTTTAATTCGTTCATTTTCTAAATGTAAGGGTCAATAGAGAATACATTTTATTCCGAAGTAAATATAAATGATGATATAAGAAATATCTAAATTGCTCATCTTCTAATATTGATATATTCAGTACATGAAATCGCATGCAGAACTCTAAATATTGAAATACAAACATGCATTCGACAGTTTATTTTATACATTAAGTGTTAATGTTTGGTAAAATTTCATTTTGTCAAGCATGAGCCACAGATGGACCGCGCCTCGACGGCGCAATCCATCAGAAACTCATTCTTGGCAAAAGGTTCTCTGATTGAATTGATAGTGTTAAGGTATTGTTGGTCTCTAGGTTAATATAAAATTAGGTCAGACTCACCCTCACATCTCTGAAATAAAACATTACGATTATTAAGTTTTTAAGTTTTTGGTGAAAAATTCTCTTTTTTTATACTATTTATGCAAAATTATTATCCCACGTTAAATGGATTACATCACATGATTTGGTAGATTGTGAGATTATATAAACATATGTTAGATAATCTGAATGGATCTATAGCTGGTCTAACTGGATCAAAATGTAATCCTTAACATATTGTTTATTTCTTAAATTGTACAATTTCCTTTTTGTTTGTTATTCAATCTAGAATATGAGTAATGACAAACATTTTGTAAAAGGACTGGTATTTATAAATGTTTTTAATCTGTAAGAAAATGTATAATTCTCGAGAATTCGAATCTGTTTCGAATCATTTTTGTCGAATCGGATCGAATCACACTAATCTTTGTGAATAACCAATATCCCACTTTTACTTTATAGCTTATCTCAATTGTGAAAATAGAGAAAGTTATAGTTCATGGTGCCTTTTCAATTCACACTAAGAGTAACAATTTTCAACGTCCAAATTTGACCAAAATCGATAGCATTTCGTCGTTAAAAATGAAAACCCTAGTTCACTTTGTTCCCATGAACAATTTCGAAATTAATTCGAATTAGTCGTGCTTCGAATCGATTCGAATCACCGAATCGAATAACCCAGCCCTATATATAAGGCACTATGGAAATATCTTCCAAAAGTTTTTATTAAAGTATTTACCTCTGAGCACAGTGGAATTTTTTTGGTCAGAACATAAAATTAAGACTTACTCATCTTTCAAATGAAATATATTCCACTGAAACAAAAACTTTTTCTTTATCGTATGTGAAATCCAAACATAGTATATGTTACATAGATAACCTTACCATAAAGTGTGTAATGGATTTTTAAGTTTCATTTCATTTATTTTTATAAATGTTCTTCACATATTGAAGTTAGCTTAATTAAATTAGAATCAGCTTGAATGATTTGAGACGAGATCTAAATATATAGTTCTTGCAATTTATCTTTAATAGCAAAATGTACCTGTCTTAGGGTCTCGTTAAACTACATATCACAGCCTTCATCAACAAAGCAACTCCTTCAGATTGATTTATACCGTGAACTATCAGGGCTGATTTTCTTTGTTTATTTTTTATATTCCAACCAACTTTTAACGCTCCGATGGGCATCGACTGTGTTGTTTTAGTCTCATATAACATCGAGTACCGTCGAATGCGCCTTTTCCCTTTATCTTTTTAGTCAAATGCGAATCGCAGACTTACTAAATAGTGTGTAGCAAATTATTGTTTTGCTTTAATATAAATTGTCCTCCGTCTTTTGAAAACATTTTTATATTTTTCAACTGAAAGTCACACTGAACTAAGCTGGAAGAAGCGATCGAAATGAACCAAATAGCCACCACTAAATACTAAATAAAACTTAAAACCACCCCAAATGGGAAACATTTTCACAGAAATGAACCCCTATTTTAGAGTGCAGAAAGTGACAACTGCCCGAGAAAAGGTCAAAACATGAACTACGTCGTTACTACATTTAAATTGAATCTTATTCATAAAACGCCAGGGAAATTTAAAATCCTCATAATCTATAGGCTTTGCTACAATGACTTCGTATTGTAGAAAACAGTCCGAGAGTGACCTGCATTACAATTGGGGCTGGGCAAATCCAAATCATTTAGAATTCGAATTTGATTCGAATAATTTTTTTCATCAAGAAACATATACATCAACATCATGAAATTTATACTTTAGTGAATATTCAACTCGACTCTATGTCTAAAAGGAACAATATAATCTATTTTGGTCAAACGACAAAAAATCGGTTCCTTTTGATAAAAATGAAAATTCTAATCCATTTAGTAAGTACTTGAACAATTCAAGATTGATTCGAATATATTGTGCTTAGGATCGATTCGAATCACCGAATGGAATGGCCCAGCCCTGATTACAATTTAGACACAAATGAAAAAGTACAGCATAATTACAAATTTTATTTCTACAAGTATGGGCTGCACTTGGTGTCCAGCAAAGTCCAGCAATGGTACACACTTTTCTGTAAAAGGAGCTAAATCTGTGTCCATATCGACTTGAACTGTTTAATTTGAGTGCTTAAATAAATTGTAGTTGTTGTTATGGTGAAAGTGACAACCAGGAATATATTCAGTTATTTCTATTATCAGTTGAAAATGGCCAGCTTTTGAATTTTGAATAATGAATAATATTATAGTAAAATTCAAATGCGCTTATATATATATGGTGTTTAAATTAGAGTCATTTGGAAATTAAAATAATGAGGCTAAATACAACTCGGTAATCTAAGCTACCAAGTGCAAAACTATTGATTGTACTGAAAACATTTTGTTTGAAATTCCATAAAATAAAAGGGATTTTTCTGGATATGAATGACCGAATATAAATAAAAGGGCGATTTAAACACCACCTTGGAAAGCACAAAAATCTGAAAAAAGGCAACTCAAAACCTAATCGCAAGAAAATTTGGCAAATATTTATCATTGAAGGATGTGAGGGCGTAGGTACATATTTTAATTATATTAGCGTTTCCCAACATGTACTATAATCCCAGGCTGCTGGGCACATTATTTATAATAATTTTTAGCTTTGTGGAAAATTTCTATGAACAAAGATAAGAGTAACACTTCGGCTGAAAAAAAACCTTTCAGACAAAACCTTTCATACATAAATTTTTTTATATAACTATACGGAGATATAAGCCTCTGGATGATAATTACGCTTTTTACCACTTGCTTTATCAAAATTTACCGTTGAACTTCCATCATAAACTTGTGCATTATCGTTAGCACAGTGTTTATAATTCGAGTCACGTGCTAAATGATTGTGGAAATGCATCATCTTCATAAAAATCTTCAAATATCAAAATAATCTGTTTTCATCACGTTATTTTAAATTTCAATATGACTTCATAAGTTATGGCGCGAGAATATATAATTTAGTAGTTGGCTTTATATAATGTAACTAAATATTAAATATATACATAATAATTCAAAAAGATAATAAGGATCCATAATAAAATTTTTCGTATTTTCTCAAATTTTAATATTTTTCCCTCTTTTACTAGAATTTATTATCAGCAAAGAAATATCACGTTTTATGGTTTCCCATAATCTTAGTGTTGTTCACGTATAGTTTAGTGTTTAACAAGTAGCCTGTTTGTGTAAATATTGAATCTTACAGTGTGAACGCCGTTACTGTTCTTACTGAGTACCAATCGATGTCTCGACTCTTAACGTACGAGTGTGAATGTAAATCGAATGCCGTCGTAGTATGCGCCATTTTGTTTGAAAGGACGAAGTTTGGCTGATATAATTATGCCAAAGCGTGTTTCCTGTGTGTAGTGTAAAAAGCGACTAAAAAGGAGCAAAGACTTGGGGGACGATTTTCACCATACCCTTGAAAAGATACCAAGCTAATGCACTTTAGTATAGCGGCTCACTTTCCAAGTGGAAACATTTTTTGTTTAAGGAATCATTTCTTCATCATTTTTGTGGATGATATACTTCCAACCTTGCTGTCAATGAGTGGTTTGGGCAATTTGATTTGGTGATTGGAATCGAGTCAGTTTAATAACTATTCAAATCGGTTGTTAATCTGTGTTAGAAACAAAATTGTGTAAAATGAAGATACTTATCGAATCTCCACAAAAAATATCTGAGAAAATTTATTTTCGCTCCGAACGATTTAATGTTAAATTCTCATTGCTGTCCTGTCCATACCATTATTTCTGAATTCGCAGATATAGATTTGTTAGTAAATTACAATGGTAAAAAGCGGGGCATTTGTTATTCGAATAAAATCAATAATTCTACCCTATTCGGAAAAAGTATCCGAATCAGATACCAAAGTTCCAAATTTGATATTGCTCAATCTTACTTGATGTGAGTTTCAATTCTAAAAGTCAGTGTTCCATCCCCGAGCCAACATTTTATATTTTCCTATAATGACCCACTGACGCATTCACGCATGACTCACGCATTCTTTTCCTAGTTATTCCTCGACAAAACTTACCTAACGTTTGAATTCCGACCCATGTGTTGTGTTGAAATATTTAGACATATTGACTTCAAATCATTCAAAATATATCTTGCTGAATCTTTAAATTATATTTCAAAAAGAAAGAAAGAATTTAATTTTTAATATAACGCTGAAAACTCTCAAAATACACCTAAAATTGCAAAAAACGCTGTTAAATGTAAAAAATAATATTTCAAACTCCTAAATCGAGTTACAACTTACCATATTTAATTACTTGGATAAGTGAATATCCCAATATTAGGTTTAAACTCTGCACTTGACTTTTATTTTGTATTAAATATTAATAAATTGAAGTCCTCGTAGCTTAGATAATGAGTGCAACGACAATTTCTTTTTTAGAATGTTGGGCATTATTCAACGAAAGATCGTGTAGTCTGTGCGAGAAATATATGTGGAAAATGTTCGACAATGTATTTTTTTACATGCATTAGAGTAATGTTCAAAGGCATCAAAGCTCGAATTTTCAATTTTGTTCTTTTGAATTTTCAAGAATTGTTGCAATATTTTAATGCAAACTGTTTTATAGCACTCTCTGTTATGTTTAATGCCAATGTGCCATGTTTTAGGCTTTGTTACATAGTTTTATTCCTATGTACTTGTGTTGGTATGCACTACCTCACTGCTTGTCAGAGTGCTCTAATTGCTAAATGGAGTCGGGATTATACATGTTTACATGAGCAGGTCAAGACCACCAACGCTAGATGGTCATATCACGTTTTTACTAATCCAAGTTGTATGGTATATTTAACGTGTCTGTAAAGTATATACATTATATCTTTAACTTCTGCTAGGCCTAAACTGTAGCTTGGCCAAATGTTGGCAACAGATTGTCAAAGGCACATAGTAGGTAGTCTTGACCAGAACGCCTTTTGTTAGGTTAACTTTGTTTATTTCAACATAATGTGTTTATGACCAGCCACATTTTGTTTTTATCTTATATGCAGCAAGTCCGCTGTTAAAAATCAAATCCTATCATTTACGGGCTTCTATCTAACAATATTTTCAGAACTTTTTCGGGCTGGATTAAAGTGGTCAATATGGAATGAGATAAAAGTATATGCTTTTACATCGGTTTATGAATAGTATATGCATTCTGTTTTGTGTTAGTATCCTTTTTCCAGGCTGGCAGGATATTAGCTACTCTGCTGTTCAGACACCCGTAGAATGTAGGTTCACCAGATGGAGATTTAGCAAATGTGCATCTCTTTATATTTTATCTCTTGCTAAAAATTACCTTTTTTGAGTGTCTGGTAGCAACCACGCAGAAAAAAGTTCAAAATCATCAACACTGCTATGAAATAGCAATGTTGATGATTTTGAAGCCTTGCTGTTAACTCAAAGAATACGATATCAACGTTTCAGACACTCCAAGAAAAACAAGATTTTGTCATCCTCCATTCCAACCTCTGATGCCAACATATTAACCAACGCGGCCACATCTATCGACAGTATAATCATTATTTGGATATTTTTATTATGCTCCTATGAAAGCAAAGCAGGCCTTTCAGGACCCATTAAATTAAGTATGATTTGAAAGAAAATTTGAATTCTCGGCGATAGAATATTTCCAGAGGTCAGTTTTAAACAATGAATGTGTGGCCAGTAACATGAAAGTCGGCGTTTTGACGTTGTCTAACATAATCTTCGATGTCGTAAACAATTTCCATCAACACTGTCTGAGTGAATATGACAGGAGTTTTTGGCGCAGAGTATTTGTAAACAAATACCTATCAGAGAGAAAAACTTTGATTTTACAACTTCTGCATAATTACCTCATGAGGTAAGGCTCATGAGGCTATGCAGAATAACATACTGATTTTGTGAGTTGAGCAAGAAGCACTGACAAATTAACGGATAAATTCCATCGTTGTGAGGGGTGACTAAAAGCAAACACAGAAATAGTAGATGGTTAACCATTGTATAAGGCAGATATCACTCAATGGAGTTCACCGTGGTTATTTTTGTTACGCATGGGGTGTTTTCCACTTTGAAATACAATTGCTGGCACTATATATCGTTGTATCTCTTGGCCATTCGAGCAGCTATTATTTGGCTCTTCTCCCATGCTCGTTCGACCTTGCTTAGAACGAACTTCGATGAAGAAAAGAAAGACTCGAATTTGGGATATTGTACGCTTAGCGTGCAGTTGCTGGTTTTTCAATTTTTTGTACTTCTTGCTATATATGTTACCGTGAGTTTGTTCCTTCCAGGAGCTGCTTTTGTGATGTGATGTAACTCACAAATACCGAGCTAAATGAAAAATAAATTGTAATCAAAAGTTGGTTTTCGGCAACATCAAAGTAACAGACACACTTGGCATCATATTTTGTCTAGTATGAGTCACTGATGGACTGCACCGTAAAGGTGCGGTCCATCTGTGGCGCATATTTTGCAAAAATAGAACTGCTGATTGGGTAAACAATTCTGGCATCAGTCAAAAAGTATAAAATTATTTGACGTCTATTCGTCAATTTGAAATTTAATAACTTCATAGTGAACTTTGTTTATGACCATACATCTTATATACTGTGCGATGTAAGAAAATTTGTATTGGTAGAAATTTGTTTGAATAAGATCTTTTGAATAACTTCTGCTTTTTTATTACGAATTAACCCGATAAGGAAGGCCAAAGGTAGCATCAAAAAGAACCCATTAACATCCACTATTATCACAACCCATCAAAGAACGAAAAATAATTTATAATGTGGAACTTAAAAGAGTAGAGTGTAAGAGTGGTATCTTCAATGATGGAATGATGGAACCTACAATTTTTACCTACTCTAAGTTCCCTTTAACAGCACGCATGGAATACGTAAGGACAATTCTACTTAATCCCAATTAATAAAAATAAGAAAATGTTTGATAATTTTTTATTCTTGTTGTGCAAATAGAGATATTCCGTCGCTTTTAAAAACCTAAACACATTTTTTAAAATAATGATTGCAAAATAACATGTGAAAAAATCACAACTGGTACGCACTTAGGCCAATATTATTAAAAAAAAATGAGATATGAAAAGAGTAAAGAGCATTTCCCTTTTATTTGTTTTTTACACATGAAGAAGGCATTTTACTTATAAAATTTGAAAACAATTTATACCTGTATATTAAATTAGCCCATATAGTTTATTATCAATTCATTTAATCAACACATCTGTGTAGCCACAATAAAAAATATTTTTACTCGTGTCCAAGAGTCATTTATATTAAACCAGTTGAAAAATTTATTTACCAGAGGATATTTAATAAAAAAGTGTGTTATGAAATTGTCTTGATGAAGGAACTTAGAACACTTTTTATCTGAAAAGTATTTTAAGTTCTTACATTAAGACACCTTCATAACACACCTTTTAATTAAATATCATCTGGTCAATATATTTATCTGGTCATTGATCACAAGAAAGTTCATTAGAACTGGTCATTGATTTTAAACAATTTATTGACCAAGATATTTCATTAAAAAAAAAGTTTCTGGAAACAATGTCCTTAAAACACTTATGCGTTTTACTTTTTACTAAAAAATCTTAATCAAGCAACTATTTTTTTTATTAAACATCGTGATATATGAATGTGGATATCCTGAAATATGATCATTGATATGTTTATTAAAACGACAAAAGTAATAAAGAATGAAAGTTCGCTTATGAACAGATTCATGATGTTTTATGTTGCTGTTCATGAACCTCTATTACATCCCGTCAACACATCAGGACATAAATAGAAAAAAAAGAGATTTTCTCATATATAGAAAAAATCCGCAAAAATTTCGCGAAATTATTTTGCACTATTTTTTAAATCCTTTTTTTTTATTTAAATGTTTATTTTTTGACTTTTAATTTTACAATTCCTTGTAAATTCTGTCATGCGCAAAAAAATTTGTTTTTTTTACTCATGCTCCCCATCTCTATTAGTATTTGAAATGTACAGGTGTAACGGTATCGATCCGATTATGCTACTTTTATAGTATCGTTATCGATATTGGTAGAAAAAGTGGTTGTATCGAAACATAACACCACTATTAAAACCCATCACCTTTTCAGAATTCAGGACACTACAACAAAGTAATGTAGGCAGCAATGCTGAAGCCGGTGCTGGTTTGTTTACATAGCTTTCACTAGAGCGTGTCAGGTATTTTTTCTTCCCGCCTACCGGTTTCCAATCCATATAGTAGTCTGCATTTTATTTGCGAGTCATATCTCGATGAATAGTACATGTTAAAAAGTTGAATATATCTTCTTGAGAACTTTTATATTGGCGCGATACATCAGTGATTTATATTTGGCAAAAAACTTAATTTTTTTTAATTTTATTGAGGCCGACAAGGGAACCAAAATTTAAAATTTATTTTATTCAGACCAAGTAAATTATAAACGTTCTTTTGAAAATTTTATGTTGTCAAGAATGAAATGGACGGCTCCATGTAAAATTTGAAAAAATAATGGATTGTGAGAGTCTGGTAATGTAAGATCCAAAATTTTAAAAGAATCCACCCAAATCAAGCGCATGCAACTTAGCATACTCTTCAAACAGTGCACAGTACGCTAGCACACACAAACAGCAGCATTCTAGGTAACAAAAATATGCTAGACATGTCAATAATTGTTTATGAGAACTACTGATGAATATGTTTAAGCAAAAAAATAATGATAATAGTACAGTCATTGAACTACAACCAGTCTGTGTAAAATGATAAGTCTACGGACAAATGAACAGTAAACGTTAGTAGAAAATACAGATAAGTGTAAAAATAACGGAAACTAAAATGGTCATAAAAATAGTATAATAAATAATGATTGTAAACAGTTTTTCAACTCCAATAAAAATATGTATTTTGAGTGAAAATTACGCCAAATCGTCCTAATAAATAATTTTCTGAGTTACTTGATTACAGATACATATTACAGATTTACCAGGAAACCAGCAAAAAAAAAACTTGTATTTTGTAGTGGTATTTGTAAGTTGAAAAAATGCCATGTTGATGAGATCTTTGCCAATTATGGGCTGTTGATGGACCGCACCTTCCCGGTGCATTCCACGAACAACCATATTTGGTCGAAAAGGTCAATTTAGAATTTTTTTCTATACCGCGAAGTAAAATTACTGTCAAAGACTAGTGATTAATGTTGTAATTTTTGTTAGAGTGTGGGTCACGCAACCACGCCGTGATTCATCTATGAACCATGCTTGACAAAATAAAACTTCACATCTGTATTGCTTGCCTGGGTATGGAAATGGCAGTAGCATTGAGCCTTTTAATTTTAATCTGTACAAGGTTTTATCTCAGGTTTTCACTTATTTATTGTGCCATAATGTCGCATGTCGCGAAGGATTAAACAATATATAAAACAAACAGCTCTTTGTCACCGCCTAACGGTCACCGCTAATCCCTTGTTTATCATAAACAGCAATAATGACAAAAACAACATTTTAGTTAAAATGAATAATTTATAAATTTATTCTGCTGAGGATTAGTCACAGATGGATCGCGCCAACACGGCAAACATACTTGACGCAAATGAAATGTCTTTTTTTGTTGAAATATGATGATTTTTATTTGAGGTTACTTATAATATTGGCATTTTTGACAAATAATTCAAATATTCAGTAAAAAGTGTAAATTTTTCTTACAAAGTTCCGTTTTCAATTAAGATTTTAAATTATTGTTTACAAGATGTGATCTCGTTTTAACATTGAAGAAAAATTTTCAATTATACTGTTTTTTTTTTTTGTACTTTGTAAAGATTAGTGTAGGGCATGGTTTCATCTTTTGTGCTAGGAAAACAGAACAAGTTTGTTTCGGCTAACCATGTACCATCGTGGTGCGATCAGCATTTTCATATCGGATACTTTAACTAACCTTTTCTGTGTGTGTCTAGCTACATTGTGTTTTGTGCTTAATATTAGTAATGTATCTAGAAACTAGTCTCAGTGGGAAATTGAGAAATATTTTGATGATTAGATTTTGGTTCTTAAATGACTATCGCAAAATAAATTTTGATTGAAAGTTGCATTGTAATTCTTGAGCGGGTTACAAGAATAAACGGTAAAAAAGGGGAGTAGGTCAAAAAATCGTTTTTGCAAAAGTTGTTAAAACAACCAAAGCAAGGAAGACAAATTAAATTATTCAACCTTTTACAATTTCAGATATCTTAACTCAACCAGAACATTTGTTTGTGTGAGAGTGCACCAGTCCCTTATTAGGCCTATATAAAAATACATTAGGCAAGTCAAGAATAACAGACCTGCATTGAAAAACCATTAATCATAATATCTCATGTACATTAATAGACTTCAAAATTGCGCCTCGTGGTAAATAACAATCTCAGCCAATCTTTCAGTATATTGAACTTCAGCTAAGGTGAGCATTTCATGAACATTCCCGTATATTTTGATTAATATTTCTATGTTATTCGCTGAGTTAATAACCTCTTAGATGTAGATTAACGTTTTAATGAATAATATACCACCTTTCATGTGATATAACATACATTAAAGCGTCTATGTATATCAATTGAATGACTAAGTTGGCTGTGATCTATTTTTTTTTAACGATTTCGCAAAATAAATTAGCTCAATTACCTCGAAATGTCTTCTAACTTTACATATTTTTCAAAGAATTATACAATTATGCTTCCATACCACACACATGTAAGCGAATTCCCAAATGCTATATTTCCCTGCCAAGCATCGGTGGCTTCATATACCGTGTGAACCGTGCGTCTTTCAATATCGCAATTCTCATGTGTCCACTTGACCGGTCGACCCCGTTTTAATAGTTAAGTGTTACTGGTTGTGAAACAGTGTCTAAATACTTTCATGGTTACTAGTAATTTGTTTCAAGGTGACATAACATGTGACCATTCAATATATCGAAAGTATTGGGCCCTGTAGGTACGGGCTTTACGATAGTCCAGACGTATTTCCTGCGTGTCGTAAGAGGCGACTAAAAGGAAGCAAAGAAGTGGTAGGTGGTTTCACCATTGCCCGGGGCAGATACCACTCACTGCACTTTACTATGGTGGTGCAGTTTCGTTTGGGATGTTTTCCACTCAGAGTGCAGTTTCTGGTACTACATCTTTTAGTACCTCTTTGGTATAAAGTAGTCATTAGTTGGTTCCATTTAGGCACTACTGCCTTGCTCAGAGCGAATTTCAAAAGAAAAAAAAATTATATTGTCACTCTCATAACCAAAGTGCTTAAATCACTTTTTCAACTTTTAATGAAAACATTGAAAAAGTACCCATGGTTTCATTATCAATTATAGTTGCATATTTTGATTCGAAATGTATTGCTGGCATATACTGAATATATTCAAAAGCATTTGACGTCATAATGTGACGTCATAATTTTCATGCCTGATTTACGCAGAATTGCAACTTGACTATTGTGACAAAGTTTAACAGTGCTTGGCACGGTCAATTAAAACAAAGAGCAAATGATTTCTGATGTCAATGCTTACCCAATTAATAGGAAATTACATTAAAATCATTTTTAAAACAATTTAAACTCCTTTATCAATACAAAGATGGGGTGATAATTAATTAGAGAGAATGGGAAATCAACAATGTTATGGTTAAAACTTATGGAAATGCGCGAATTATTTTATGATATTTTCAGAGTTACCATTATTGGTAGCAAAAAACAAATAATTATGATGTGAAAAAACTTGTACATCGATGCAATTCGTTCCTTACGCTTAAAAAGGGATTTTGGTTACGAGAGTGACGATATGACGAACACAATGTGTATTAGGCTCTGTATGGCGAGTTCCAAAATTCCCTTAGCATGTTTCCTGCGTGTCGTAAGACTGAAAAGAAACACATAAGTGTTAGAGCGTTTTATCATTGCCCCAGGCAGGTACCAATCACTGCACTTTATTATAGATGTCCATCCCTTCACGGAATGTAGTAAGATTGCTATGTGGTTCCCCTAACAATCAATTCTTTCTACTAGAACATAAATTGTGAAATACTCTGGATAGAAACGGAAGACGGCCCATATCACACGAATTCAAAAAATGTTTCTTTTTGAGCCATATAAAGGCCCCACTTGAACGGCTCGATACATCAGTGGCTTGGACTTAACAACATGTATTAAATCTTTTTCGACCTGGTCAAACTGTTTTTGTTGAGGAAGTGAAGTTCAATTCTGTCCTGGTATTAAAATAGTATTTTGCAAGCATGGGCCATGGGCCATGAACCATATGTATTTATACATATGAATCTTATCTTCGTCACGGGGTTTGTATGTAGCTCACACCTAAAAAGCAAGTTTGATCAGGCCGTTAAAAAACATTTTCGGCCTCCTCTACCTAGAACAGGACTGTACTATCATCGTGTTTGGTTTCAAAAGAATCCTTTCAAAAACAAACTATAGTAAAGTATAGAAGGAAAATACAATCTGTGTTTCAAGTCTCCCCATCCAGCATGAAACATGGTCTCTGTTGGTACAATGCCTTGCTCTTGGTGATCTACTCTGGTAATTGAATTATTTTTCATAACAACTCGTTTGAGTTGATCGACCCGAGCAAGGCTCTGTTGCAGCGACCACTTATATACAAATTGGTTTGTGGTCGGTGAAAATATATGAATTTTTCAGTTCAGTCCAGTTTCACCAAGCTAATTGCAAACAGGAACCTATTACACGATGGACGGTACGGTAGTAGGCATGGATTAAAATGCCGGAGTAAAATCTCGTCTTATAAATGCATCGTAGTTAATTTGCAGACACCATGTGTGAACATATATGGGCTCTGTGCCTTGCCAATTACGTATCTACAGCTACCCCAAATATAGTCTTGTTGTCTAATAGTAAGCAAGAGAGTATCCCCCAACACGCCATCAATCTGCTTGTCACTGGTGACATGTGTACCAATCAAGTCGAACATTTATTCAATTATTATTTCATAGTTATGATTTCATCAATAGTAGAGACTTGCAAACAAATATGTATGTAAAAGTATTTCGCCGTTTATGGGGTTGGGTAAGATCGAACCATTAAAAATTCGAACTTGATTTGGATATTTTACTCGAATCAAATCGTTATTAATCATTAGTTAACTGTCATTACTTGTTTTGTTTTTCCTTTGCAATTTACAGTTTATAAATCACCGTACTACCAAAGCCGATATGTCAATAGGAGCGAATTCGCCGATAATGACTATCATCTCTCTATCTCTAATAGTCATTATTAGTGAATTCACGCTCGATTTTCAGAGCACAAAAGGATCTGCCAATGTTTGTAGCATTACAATATGATAAATCCACAATATGATAAATCCATCCAATTTTATAGCTTTATCTTTACATCACAGATTCCTGACTGGTTCGTATAATTATTGCTTGAATTGATCAGAATTGATCAGAATCACCAAATCGATCTACCCAATAGTAGCTGGTCATGTTCCTTTATAATAACTCTCAAGAATATGCTGCCTGTTTCCGCTAGGTGTCACAAAGAGTTAATTTTGAGACTTTTCTCACCTTGCGCAGAAGACGAAAATTTGTGACTTCCTCAAATGAAAATGTAATGTAGAGATCTTGGTATCGATGCCATTAGGTTCGGTGAGCAGAGGAACACTAAGTACTTTATATGATGAAGTTTGTGAATTAGGAGAAGAAAATATTTTTTTGTTTTCGAGAAAATTTATTGATGTTTCTTGGCACACGAAATGTGAACATTTTAAAATGTATTGTATTTTAATAATATTACAATAATTAGAATCTGTGGTAATAGAGAAATAATTATTTTTTCAATATGACTTTACCCAAAGCGTGACTCACCCGAACTTAAAGTTAAATTTTCATTAGTCTTTTAAAAGAAAAATGAATAAACGAAATATTGAAGCAATGCAAATCCGTTTTCATAAATTTGATTTGCGGATTCTCGGTCAAAAAATCCCTTTTTTCATTTTGTTAGTGACTTGTTTAAGAATGGATTATGAATATATATTATATTTTGTGTTTATGGATTATTTTTGGATTATATTTTATGCCGAACTAGACTAGTAAGTGTAACAAATTGTAACTTAAAAAGAGGTAGACGGATTCAACATCGCCCAGGGAAGTTACCATCCACTGCACTTTACTATCCCAGTCGGTTCAGTTCAGTTTGGAAGGTTTTCCGCTTCTTAGAGTACAGTTGCTGGTATTATATCTTGTAGAAGGTCTTTGCTATTAAGTGGCCTTTAGTTGGTTATTTTTCAGCTCCGATCTGCCCTTGCTCAGAGCGAATTAAAAAAATATGTGTCATCACAGCACTACAATTAACATTAGAGAAAAATCAGTAGTTTTCCAGTAAAACAGAAATTAATCCGAAAAACTCACAATTTTAATATTGTCCACCTTACTGTAATATAACACATTCCTACAAAAAGTTAATCAATTAATCTGGATTTTAATCAACTAAATTACGCGCCGAACCACACCTGGCATTAAGTTAACGAAATGATATTCAAAGTGTCAATGTGTTCGAATTTATTATTTTTTTATATATTTGCTTGAATAATGAAAGAAACAAAGAATGCTTCCCACTAAAATAGTAATTCGAAGTTTATTTAAAACAAAATAAGAGAATCAATTTTGTCAGAATTGAGACACGGATAGACCGCGCTTCGTCGGCGCGATACATCAGTGAGTCAAGCTTGACAAAAATATGTCTGCTTAAAATGATATGTCCTCAGAGATTCTGGTGCATTCTCAGGAAGTCTTGAAATAATGATTTTAGCCCTGTTGATACAGGCTTAGAGTAGTCCTAACGTACATCCCGGGTACCGTAAGAGGCTACTGAAAGGAAACAAATAAGTGGGCTGGATGGTTTCGCCATCGCCGGGGGTCAATACCACTCACTGCACCTCACCATAGCAGTTCAGTTCCGTTTGGAATGTTTTTCGCTCAGAGTGCAGTTGCTGGTACCACATCTTGTAGAAGCTCTTTATACATTTTTCCTATTTGCTAGATTCATTTTTTAACAATTTTGTCGGGTGAGAGTTTCTGTTAACATTTTGTTTCATAGTAGACGAAAAAAATCCCAATACATGTTCATAAAGTTCTAGTAAATCCTCTTCGTTTTTATAACGTAAATTATCTTTGAGTAAATTATTTTGAAAAAAATTTAACATTCGCACTCTCGTGTTCTGGGTTTTGTCGATTTTAATCCAAAACACATGGTTATTGTGCGACTTATCATGTAGGATTAAACCATGACATTGAAGAGATAGTTAAAACGATAATGGGGACCTACTTGCGATTTTGTCTTATGTACTGTAACAAAAATGAAAAAAAAATCACTGATCTTTCACAAGAATTTTACTTGGGGGTGTTGAAAAAATTTGAAATTGACTTTTTTGGCAAATATGGGGTGTTGATAGAACGCACCGCCCATAATTGGCATGAATCTTATCAACATGACATTTTTCAAACTTTGGAAATATTCAATTACCGCGAATGACCAGTAAATTTACTGTACTTTTCTATTGTATATAGCGACTTGCCAAGTATAAGGCACAGATGGATAAGACTTCAGTGGAATATACTCAAACTTTAAAATATTGTTTGAGCGTTTTTGTTTTGGACTGATGAGTGATGACTGTTAGTTAATGAACTATGATTTGAAATAGTTGATGTACATTGGACATTTGATTTATAATAACATAACCTTTTTACCACACATTTATTTTGAAATAAATAGACTATAAACAAGAGTGGGCGCGCCTTTGAAATAAACTAACCAGCAGTGAAGACTTATATCCACGAAAAAAGTAATTTGATTGGTATCTACAATACCAAATCAGACTTATAAATCGTACGCGCAATCCATCAGTAACTCAAGCTCAGCAAAAACATGCCTGCATAAAATATTCCAACTGGGAAGCCAGGGATTCTGGCAATTTCTTAGAAAGTTCCTAAAATCTTATATCCCTACAGATATTGCATCGGATATAGGTTGCAATTGTGAAAATTGGGGGATGGGTTCGGACAAAATAAAATCATTTAGAATTTGAGTCGTATTTGCATTCGGATGCAATCGGATGCAATCGCTACAATTTCATAAAAGCAGGAAATCCAGCTTGAGCGAAAAACATAACCGAGTTTCTATAGCCGAGCGGTGATTTCGCTGGACAATGGGTAACACACCAAAAGTAGAGCTGGGCAAAACCGAATCCTTTGGAATTCGATTGATTCGAATAATTCTTTCGAATCGGATCGAATCACGAATTCGATGTAAAATACAAATATCCGATTTTTACGATTACAACTTGTCTTAATTGCGAAAATTAAGTAATTCATAGTTTATCGTGAATTTTCAATTCACACTCTATATGTCTAAAGCAACAATTTTCATATTTTAACGACAGAATATAATCGATTTTGGTCAAATTTGACCAGAATCGATTACATTTTGTCGTTAAAAATGAAAATTATAGTCCATTCAGAATTTGTTCCTATGAACGATTTACAATTGATTCGAATATATTAGGATTCGAATCACCGAATCGAATTGTCCATCTTACGATATGTGCAATAGCATATTTAAAAGCAGGCACAACACAGGGTTGTCAGAAGTGAAACTTTTAAAAAACTCGTAAAGATATATTTTGTGGATCTTTCACACCATTATATTTTAATGGTAAATTGATTTTTTTGCTGGATACTTCGACTACATCAAATACTAAATATTTCCATTAAACCTGGATCGATTTTGAATTGCTGCTTTGTGATTTTTTGAGTTTTATGTGGCGGGGAGAAACAAGAGAAAAGCGATTGAATTACTTCCTGTCACGGAAAAAATTCCTATATACATATATAACATCTTCACAGACAAGTTTTGATTGTAACTGAGACCGCGGTAAAACTAACTTTCACTCCTTTTGTTGTCTTTAAATAACTCCATACGGCTCGCTGGAAATACTGTAAGGCAAATCTAAAAACTGCACAAACAGAACAAAAGGTTAAAGGGAATACTTTTTGTTTTTTGCTGGAAACTGGAATCACCTGAAAAACAATCAACACAACAGCAAATCAATTGAATTATTTTGTGCAAAATATGAGGAAAATATCTGAATTCTGTAAAATCTTGGTTGCAGTATGAATAAATTTTATCCAATCGACTATTTTTCTTTAAAATGTTTTATCCTTTTGTCTATTTGTCTTATTTCTTTTTGTATTTTTTATGCATTTTTGAATCGTGAAAATACAAAAACACATCAGATCAAATGGGGCGTATTTGCATGTTAAAAGAAATCAAATACGGTAGATGTTATGGGTAGGGAAAACACAAATTGCAAAGAAAACATAAAGACGTGACTTTTGAATATAAAATTTTCACCAAAAATCACGTTTTAGAAAAACACATACCTCCCGTGAGTAGGGAAACATACAGAAAAAAATATTACCAAAATCGTTCATATTCAGTTTAATTTTACAGTAACTTTTTCCTGATAAAGCTCCCTATATGTATTCTTTTAATTAAGCAAGTATTAAAAATTATTAGGTTTGAGTTAGATGCAGACCATGCGTGGTTATTATATCTAAGCAAAGTTAGATTTTAAGCCTTAAATTTTTGACAATAAGTGCTTTAAATAAGTTATGTTATTTTTTGAACATTTTCTGACACTGTTAACAGTATAAAATCACTCAACAGTTTCGCTCTAAATGTTTCGAAAAGAGCTTTAGTGCTTTAGTATTCATATTTGCTTAAACCCTGGAGCTGTCTCTTTAATATAAAGATGCCGTGTTAAGAGTCAAAAGGGATATAAAATGACAATAATATAGGAATTATTTTCAACACCTTGGGCGCACACGCTAAGTCCTTGGTTTTGTACTGGTTTAATTTAATAAACCCTTGGATGTTGGCTTTTGGCATACTTTGCTATATAAGGATTTTATTTTGTTATAGTAATATAATATATTACCCCGTATAGATTTATGTGTTTCGATATTGAATTCACCTTCAATGTCACGTGCACTGAAACACGTTCACCGGTTGTCAGGAATGCTCATAGTAGACATCTACCGGACGTGAAGTTTATCGATAAATTTCACCGGTAACTTTGAGTATTTATAAAGTTACCCTTGCACTTATTAAAACAAAGAAAATATTTGAGGCCAAAAATATGTGGCCTTATGTATGGACAAATGGTGGATCAAGCCGTCAAGGTGCGGTACACCAGTGGTTCATGAATCAAAATATAAAATGTTGTTTAGATAAAAAAAAATCTGCTTGTTGAGAATAAAGACTTTGGTCATCCAAGTAAAAAAAACTTTTTGCGCGATATTAAATTTTAAATAAAAATCATCATTTTCAAATTAAAGTTGTGAAGCGAATATAATCTTAAAGTTTAAGCTCTCAAAGTTTGAAAAAAATGTTATTTAACTATAATTGAGTCCTGGATATATCGCCGTGTTGATACCAATAAATTTTATTTAAAATTCACTCCAAGAAGGGTTGGAATTAGCATCTTGGATTTTTGAATAAAATATAAGTGGCAGCAGTACCGTACAGATGGTAAGACAATATATCGTAAAACAAAGCGACCTATACTAGGAAAATACACTATATCCATATACTGCTACACCAAAAATTAAACAAAGGGAAACAAAGAAGTTGTGAGTGGTTTACCAATTGCCCATAAAAGATTCCATTTACTGCAGTTTAGCCAGTTAATATGCCAGTGATGCAACTATTTAAGCCCTAATGAACCTCTTGTTGATTTTCAGTGGGTGATGCTTCCACTCTTAGAGTTAAATCGAAAAATCAACCAACCAGGTTCATACATAGAAAAATTGGAGAAAATTGAGCGAAAATAACCTTTGCCCCTGATTGGAGCTGGTATCTGCACGAAAGTTCGTGATTCGCCATCTGGTTAAAGCATATTCTCGGCTTTCTTCTCCTGTAGAATAAAATGAAATCCTATCCTAGAAGAAAGCTTAACAGATGAGCCATATTTCATGATAGATCTGTGACTAGAAGATTGTAAAGGTCTCCTGCCAAGTATCTGGTAGCAACCAAATTGTGCGAAACAGTTCAAAAATCAATACTTCCAACAATTTATAAATTACACATTATCTTCAAACTGTTTTAAATGAAAAATTACTTTTGGCGTCAGTTCAAACGGGAAACAATGGGATTTTAGAAGATCCTCTTCAATAAATTCAACATTCAACAATTTAGCTTAAGTTTTTTACACTTCGGAGTACAACAAGTGTGCGGCAACACGTGTCCATGCTTTACATAGATTGTTAGAACTTCGAATTTTATGGTAAAGGTTTAAAAAATTATGTTTTGTTGAGTATAAGTCATGGATGGTCAATGCTTTGCGGCGAGATTCATCAGTGGCCCATATACAATAAAACATGCATTAATAAAATTTCTTTTATTTGGAAAGCTCAACTAAAACTTAATGAGGCTTAGATGAAGAGTCATTCTCTTAAGCGTGACAGCTACAACAAGGACCATCTTCTTTGTACTTGAAAACCCGGTAATTGTTTCTCTTGTTGGGTTGTGCCAATAATTGCCTAGCCAAGGATCGCTGTATGTTTCCTTGGTGCCCGGTAATTTTAATCGGAATGTCTTTCGAAGCTACGCATTTTTGAAGGGCATGATCAGCTGGTGATGATTTTACGGAAGCGGATTGCTGGACACCTGTCCTCCTTAATCGCTTGTGGTGGCTACCTCTACTAGCCAAAGTCATTCACAAAAACAAGTTTAAAAAAAAATAAAAATCAGTCCCGATTATGAACTAATATCTTCACAAAAGATGGTGGTCCCTCACGTAGTTGAGCACTGTTCTCTGCCTTCCTATCCCTAAGAGAAAAATGAAGACTGTTATATTTTTGCAGTTACACGTTTGAGTGATCAATGCTTTATACCAGGGTATACGCAGACAAACACAGTTAGTGTTGGTTGTTGGAAATGAGGTTTTCAATTTTTAAAATTCGCATAGTTTTGTTACAATCTGGTTTGGGTAAACTACAAGGATAAGGCAGTCCAATCGGCTTAAAAAACAAGAATCCTATTGTGTGTTAACATTACAATGTCCTGTAAATAGCCTAAAAACCTGCCTACATCCGCCTAATGCAATTCCGATGCGGAAAAATATTTTCGAACATACCAACATAAAACTTGATTTTTGGTATGACTGATATTTCAAAACTTCTCAATGACCAAAAGTGGAGAGCGTTCTAGCAGCATTTCACTGTTGAGTATTTGAACTCAATTGTAGTGGTTCAGCCCAAAGGAAACTATCTTTTCTTTCAACGCTAGAATCACGCGTACATATAACAAACAAGCTTCAGGGCAACTTAGTTGTGTTAGCATTTAAGAAAGATGTATCACTAACTTTTCGCAAGTGAAATAAGTTTCAAATATATCAAGTTTGAATTTCCTGATTTCACAAAAATCTATTAGAAGCTCATGTAGATTAGATGAAAACTATATAATTAAAAAGTATTAGCAAAAGTTTAATCGTGATAACAGTGTTAAAATATATATTTTGAAGCAAATAGTATCGAAAGCAAGTTGATATCAGCCTCAATTGATTAACTGTAAAATGATAAAATGAGATTAATTTGAAAATACAAAATGAATACACCTTGTTCCAAACACACTTTTACAACCGCTTTTAATTTTCGTGATCAGGTCAAAAAAAGTTGGGTTTTTTTTTAAATCAATGTCACCATGTGTATTTACATTATTGGATATTGAGCAGATACTAAGCTTCTAGTGTGAAAGGTCACTTCCTTATTTTCTACCAATAAAATTTGTGGCGGTTTTTACACGCAAAGCTGTTTGTTTAATAAAGTCACAGATTTGTTTAGTAAAATAACACGCCATTAAAATGAATGGCCAATAAATCAACGCTTGTTAGACTGTTCCAATGTGTCACAGAAAGGATTAAAAATTCGCACAACGTGGTGATAGAAATGGTCAAATAAAAGACTCAAGTTACTATAGATAAAAGACCTAACACCAAACGGGCGTGACATTCATGAATCCAAAGTTGTATTATCTTAAAGTTTTTGAAATGTAACCTTCAATTTGCCAAGTGTTGAAACGCTAGCATAAATATGTATTTTGGATATTAAAAAGTATGAAAGAGAATTTATGGTTGTGTTAAAAGATTAGAAATATATGTCCAACATTAGTGCTGTTTTTCTTTGAATTGTGGCAGGGCCTTGTAGTTGATACAGCTGCATTGTCTGCGTTGCTTCGATGGTGATTTGCCAAAGTGTGTATTGACAAGGTGTACACTTGGTGCTGATAAAGAGTTGTTCATTTGCAGGGGATCGTGACCTGGAAAGTGTAGGTTTATGTTGTATCAAACTGCAAACCCTTCCTTTTATCATAGTTCAGTGAAAATAAAATGCACTTTTAAGTACAAGACATAGGACATATGTTTCCAATATCTTGTTGAAATAAAACATAAAAAAATATTTTTGTGTGTGAAAATCAAATTAGTATATCACTTTTAAAAGTGCTTTTATATGCAAATTTTGTAATTGTCTTTCCTCAGCAACAAATATGCAAAATTCTTCATTTCGTTCTATGTTATTTTATTGCAAAATTTTCGTTTCCAATTTCAATACAGCGTAATGTCGGGGACTCATCTTTTAATTACCTTCCTCATCGCTGGCCATACAGTTGATATAGTCGTAAAATTATTTTTGTGTCGATTTGTCGATGTGTGAATTAACTCTTATGCACTGGAAATGAGTGGAAATGAATGGTTAGTTTAAGACCTTACTTTAAAAAACATTTGTTGTTTAATTATCTCATTAAAAATATTTTCCATTATAAATCCACACGTATAAATATGTCAATTCGTCACCCAGAGCTCCTAACGATTATCCTCAAAACTAGAGTTCGGCAGTTTCATTTGGTGATTTAAACCATTTCGAAGCACAAAGTGTTCGATTCTCTTGCATACAGCCATGAGAACAAGGACAAAATATTGAAAAATAAAGCGCGATAAAATTAATTTATGTTCCTTAACACGAATTTAGAAAGGATGGTCAATTGCCTCTGATAATTTGTAGATACAAATATGAGAAAATTATCTATAGATTTACAGACAAATTTTGACAAAAAGAGCAGAACATTTGCTAAATAGTTGAAATTGTTATTCAATTCGATAAGAAAAAACTATTGGAATCAAATTATTCGAATTCTCAATGATCCGGTTTTACCCAGCTCTACTCGTAACATAGACCATGCAGTTGATGTATAAAGTCGTACTGGCTCACATTGTTTTGTTGGCAGTTTTCCAATAAATGGATTGACACATTGTACAAGCTGTCAAACAGTTGTTCTTAATAAACTTCGATACCTCTATACTGCTAAATTGTCCGTTTTTGTATCATTTTGACGTACTGAATAAAATTGAAATTTCTTGTAATAAATATCAATTTTGGAATGAGCATGCCAATATATTAACTCATCATCTTGGAGACTTATCATATATCCTCGTAACAAATCAGAACTAATACTGAACACGATGCCAGATTAGCAACGGCTTTATTGATTTCGCAGAGCATATGTCTAAAGATCCAGGGCTTCAGCCCCAGTGCGGTCGAATTAAAAGCTTATTTAATCCCAAGCTAAATCCGTGCCGCAGGCACAAAGTCCCGAGGGAGAATCTTTCCAAGTCGTCGTGAAATGGTTTTGAGAAGTCGCAAAGACTTGCATGCCAATAGCATATTATAATCAGCCAAGCCTGAGCACAGAACAAAATAAAACTGCAGTAATTTTAACTTAGTGGATCTCTATCCCCATATCGCAATTAATCATTCTGGAGACTGCGATACCTATCTCACTTTTGCCTTTGTTCAAAGCAATACGCTCGAATAAATGACTAAAGAAATATATTAAAATTGCTTCGCTTATTAGAGTTAAGTATTAAACCATTTTATGAGTATTTTAAGAGAGGGACTCCGATTAAAGATTGGCTTAGAATGATACATACATTCCTGTTTGGATGAAACATTCAAACCATCTTTTTTTAAGTATGAGTCACTGATGGATTGCGCTGCCAAAGCGCGCTCCATCAGTGGCTCATACTTGACAAAACCAAAAATTCCGTGTTGTTGAAAAACAAATATTCAATCTGGCATCAATCAAATGTCATTGCGTCTCGAATGCCAACGATATCCCAAAATAGGTTGGAAGTTATTTACCAAAGTCCTGGGATGATATCAAATTGGATCCCGTTGATTAAAAGGATTGAGTTACAAATTCCTTAGCATTCATGCCATTGATCTTGTTCTTATAGTAGATTTACTTCAAATCTTTTGGGTCGTGCGGATTTGTTACCACAATTAACAATAATTCGAAGTAAACGACAATGTGTCAGAATTAGGATTTTGTTGTTATCGTTGGTGTGATATCTATAACAGTTTGTGAAATCGTATTTTATTACGTCTACCCATTCTATTTTTTTTTATTCCATACTGCTATTTCAACAAACACGCATTATAGTAGATTATTTAATGAGGAGCTACTATTCCACAGGCTACTGTTACACGAACGGGGTTAGTTTTGTTGGAAGGACACCCAAAAAAAACGGAATAAAAATAAAAGTTAAATTAAATAAATTTAAGACGTGAATTAGTAAACACGAATATTTAACTATAGGGAATCACGTTGGAATATTCGATTAATCAAATTAGGATAAGGATAAATTAGGCAAAATTTACAAGGGCCCACAATATGAGGTTTTACTTTATCGTTTTGTTTCATGGATTCCCTATCGATTCGATCGACGATAAATATAATCTTACGTTACTAACGGCGTAGCTAATTCAAATGTGACTAATAAATTGAAATATATATATAAAGCAAAGAAACCATGCTTCCCTCACAACCTGTTTGCTTCAAAATAGTCAATCAATTATCCTGACCAAATCCATTAACGAAAGCAAAATTACATTGTGATGCAATACATGAAGTCTCCTGTCAACATTGTGACGTTACATGACGTAGAATGGCAGTCCTGGTTACATATTCTTGAATCTCAAGAGACATTTGTACATATAAGTTGAGAATGATTAAGGGAATGCGGTCAATAACTCTAACCCTTCCGAGAAAGTTGGTTTATTTTTGGAATGTAAATGACCTTACACATAATTGAAGCTCAGAGTAAAAATTTTTGTCAAGCATTTGTCACAGATGGATCGTGCCTGAACGACGCGATCCATCAGTGACCCATACTTAATAAAACATGTTTAAGCATCTAATTATTTCTTTTTGCGATATTGTTTTCTTAGCAAGTCGTTAATAGCTTGCTTAATATTAAATATCAATCTCTGCTCTCCATGTTTTGAAAAATGTTTTACTAAAATATATTTTATTATTGACTAATACATTTCACTAAGTCACGAGATATAAATTTGCCCCCTTGTGAGCTGTGAAATAAAGCTTATATATGTAAATAGCTCTCCAAATTAAGTGATCGCACTAAACTGCTGAATAAAGAAAAAACATTAATAAAACAATATTGCTGGTTTTGATGTGTATTTTGCTTTAATACTTACAAATTTTTCTTTTTATACAATTGGTCTCAAAAACTTTATAGAACGATGCAAAACCATAAACGTCTTATAATAGAGAGAAATTAATAATTTATTTTGTTTTTGACGGTTTGGTTTGTCTGCTTGAATACTCCTCGGAACAGAGCGAAATGAATTTTGTTCAAAACAAATCTTGGCCAATTCTAAACCTTTTGCCAAAGAAACAAAATATAAAATATTTAAGGAATTTTATGTCTCCAAAATTTCCATAAAATCGTTATTAGTCAATGCAAACCGAACTATATATAACAAACTATAATTTGATGCCAACGCGTTAGGTAAATACCCTTCTCGCTCGTATGAAATTGTGTGTTTATATTGTTTATAAGTTCAATATGTTATATTCATATACAGTTGGCCAAGTTTATTTATTAATAAAATAGTTGAATTCTATGTCATGCTACACGATTTTAATTAATCTATATTTATAAAAATGAAGTTTTTGTTATGAAAAAAAACTTTTGCGATAATAAAATTTTACCACGGACAAAGTTATTATATTTTAGGAGTAACCAGCCGTTGGAGGCAGTAGCATACTGTGGATATATAAATATTTTTTCTTTTAAACATTTAAACGAATTAGGTATACCATTGAATCGATTTTAAACATCCTAAAATATTTTTGATAATGCAACATATCGTTAACGTATTGTGACCAAATTTGATGAAAGTAGAAAAGTGGTTAGAAATCCTGTTATTACATTGTAACTGTTACCCAGGAAGGGTTTGCATCGACACGGCGGGCATGCGCGCGGACATTGGGGACATGCTCCAAGCCATTAAGCCCGTCTATCAGTTGTTGCTTGTTATTTTTGGTAGCGTCTTTTTTAAACATTGCTCAGAGTACACAAGTCCCTGAACGCAGCGCTGAAACACTGTATATTTCGTTTTTGTTAACAATTCTTTTTAAAATAAATCAATACTCTATTTTCTCTTTTTAGTAACTGTGGACCGCCCACTCCATGTCATAGATGCCAAGTCAAGAGTGACGGATTCGAATAGATGGAAAAGTTCGAACTCAACGAGACATTGAAGTAGAAGGTGAGTGAAATTATCTACGCTGTTGCAAAACTGCAGTAAAATCACCAAATTTTGTTAGCATTCATTTACAAATATAACATATTTTCGAAAATTGGAACACCATCGTTGGTAATTTTTATGCCATTGGATAGAACAAGCATTATTTTAATGTTTATTTTTATTATTGTAAATTAACTCTGTGCACAGCTGGAAGCAGTGCCTAAAAGGAACCAACTAACGACCACTTAAAAGCAAAGAGCTACTAAAAGATGTATTACCAGCAAATGGACTCTAAACAGAAAACATCCTAGACGGAACTGAACCGCCATGGTGCAGTAAGTGGTGAATGAGGTGCAGTGAGTAGTATCTGCCCTGGGCGACTGTAAAACCATCTACCATTTCCTCTGTTGGGCGTTCTATCAACATTCCAACCCTGGACAAAAAATTAAGTCATTAAGTGATAGTTTTACCATTTCACACAGATGGTGCCATTGACTGCACTACACCGTGGCGGTTCAGTTCCATCCGGGATGTTTTCTGTTTACAGTGCAGTTGCAGGTGCGACATTTTTTAGTAGCTCTTTGCTGTCAAGTGGCCTGCCTCCTCCACAATACTTCCGGCCTTGCTCAGAGTGAATTTCAATAAAAAAAAAACTAATAAAAATATTTATGATGAGTTTTGTTGGTTAAATTTGGGCCAATGATGAGCTGCGCCGATAAACCGATATTCGACCAAGTGCAATATTGAAAAGATGGGGATGGAAATTGAACGATTCTCCTAGGTACGATTGGTGGCCGTGAGCCGGTAATCTTTACCACCATTGCCAATAAAAGCAAATGTTGTATTGACCGTGTGTCAATGTCAAATTTGGAATGAACTACTTGTTTTACTTTGTAATTTTTATCAAAGTTGAAATTGAAATAGCAGACTGCATTAGAAAAAGTTTTTTTTCCTAATAAGTATGTTGCGATTAGATGTTAAATTAGTGAACAGGGCTGGATACTTCAATTATTTGTTTTGATCATTGATATTTTGTGCCCTGTAGGTACGGGCTTTTGAATAGTCCTAACGTATTTCCTGCTTGTCGTAAGAGGCGATTAAAAAGAAACAAAGAAGTGGTAGATGGCTTTACCGTTGCTCAGGGCAGATAACACTCACTGCACTTTATCATGGACGGTTTAGTCCCATTTGGATGTTTTCAGTTTAGAGTGTAGTTGCTGGTACAACATCGCTCTTTGCTATTGAGTGGCTGTTGGTTGGTTAGTTTTGGGAGCTGCTACCAACTTTGCTTAGATCGAATTTCAATAAAAAAAAAAAATAAATCAATCATAACGACAAAACCATGTAAATTTTCATCTTCTCAGGTCAAATGTAATCAAATTACAACTTCGGTTTTAAATAAAAATCATTTGCGTCTTTAGTTATTGGGACATATAGTTTGTTAAAATCCTTATTTGTGAATTCGTAGAATTGGATTCTTTGATTTTGTTATGATGGGGAATTAAAAGAACAAAAATGCGACATTTGCTGTTCACAGGAAATTATTAATTTGATCAGGTTCAAATTAGTTAGTAATTTCAAGTGATAGTTTAATATTATATAATGTCCTTTTTGTCAAACAGTATTAAAGGATATCACTTTATATAAAATTTTAATATTTTAACGTGTCTGTTTTAAATTTTATGACATTGCTTTTTTTCCCTGATAAGCAGAATTGATTAAATCATGCATTGTCTTATTGTCCAGAAATAGACACGGAATCGCTTTTATAAATAAAATTTTCAGTAGTTCTGGTGAGGTTGCCAACATCAATGAAATTTTATTTAGCTCAGCATTGGCCATGGATGGAAAAAGTTGTTCATTATTCCGAAATCTGAGTAAAACAAATTAAGTTTACAGCGCTACAACAAAAAGTCGTTATTGAAATTAAAATAAATATAATATTTTGACAATAGAACAAATATAACAAATTGACAAGTGACGAGACGTTTTACGGCTCATTTGATTTCCCAAAATATTTTGGACATGGTTCAGTAAAGTTATTTCTTGCTGGTATTCTGAAATAAATTCAAGAAGTGCATCTACCATACTTTATGGAGCCTGGAAATTATTTATTGCATTTAGCAAGATTTGGTAACTTTTCTTGTTTGTACACCATGGGGGTGAAACAAAAAACTTTACTTCAAACTCACAAATTAGAACATTTGCTCTGGTTGCAATTTTTTCTTCGTATGAATTGTCTAAACCTCACCTCAACTGAACTAATCTTTTTTGATGCAAAAATACCCAATTTTGTTTTGTACATATTTTCAATCCTTTCTCAAATTCATTTTCATCACAACATACGTTCAAACCGCGTCCTTGTTGATTGAACTTTGGCGTTGAATAAATTTCATCACTCATACAATACTTTGTTTGCCGCCCACCCTGGGGTCAGATACGTGCTGGTTATTCCGTCTGTGACGACACTAGAAACGCCAACAATGACCTTGGAAAAGTCCTTGAATGTTTGCTTACTTAATTACCCAGAAATTGACCTGCCCACGTAACGCGATTTTAATTTGAACCGGAAGCGCATGGGCACGCATTCGGCACATTTTTCGGAACATGACTTGACACCGCAAACCGATTTTTTGTGTGAAAACTTGAATTTTTGCCCAAATTCCACAAACAGCACGAAGTCATGTATTATAAAAATGTTGATTCATATTGCGTTTCAGGCTTAATGGATTTTAGTTATCAGTCAAAACTGTCACAAAAATTTGAACGCGTTGGGCTGAAAGTTCAAGAAAACTTCTATTAGAATTAGAAACGTACTTACAGGGTTTCATCCCATTTTACCAATTAATATTTGCTCTAACTATTGAGTCGAACGAAACTAATTTCAAAAGAAAATAACCAACTCGAACCAACTCGAAATATATTTTGACGAGTGATTGATGCAAACTCGAGTCTAAAAAATAATGATGTACTGATCGTTGTGATCTCTCTTTTTTATTTGATTTTTATTTTTTTTTAACTAGCTTTTTTGGCGTTTCCGAATTATTTGCTATGGCATGTCCGTGAACCTAGCGGTGGCCTATACCCAACAGCCGTCAGGCACGGACCTTTGTAAACACTATGTATCTGATCTATGTTACAGCTACCCTCGATATGCCTTGCTAAAGGGAACGTTCGGTGGGGAAACAGTCAAGTATCCAACTATCGGACTTCCGGGCAATACGATCGCGCTTAACCGATTTTCATCTTATGTTTCATTCAGAAACTCTACAGCGCCACCCAGTAATAAGCGTGAATTAAAAATAGAAATTAAACCGTAGTTCATAAACGGCATTTCAATATTAATGACAATAAAAAGGAAAATTGGGATAAAACAGTTTGAAATATTACATCCCGTAAATCGGAAAAGAACTCAAAAAATAACATGAAACAAGTAAAAAATAATAATAACAAAAAGTGCAAAAGTTTACAATTCTGTGTATCACTCAAATTCGTACAAAAACTATTCATGGGTAAAGTAAATATATTTCGAAATATAGTGTATTAAGAACAAAAGTTAAAAGGTTCCTTTGGGTATTCAAAAGCATATAACAAGCTTGTTCTACCTTCGTTTATCTAGCATTTTTTTCCTGCAATACTCCACCATTTTCTTCAATTTCTTCTCTTAATTTGCAGGATCGGGCGTCAAAATTTCACCATCAATCTACACCAATTTTACCTCCAGTAGCTCCGAACCATTAGTCAATTTCTCCCCTTTGTTTTGAGCAGCAACTCCGATTGACGATGCATCATAATTAAAAACACAAGAAAGGTAAACGAACGAAGTTATAAAATTTTGGGTTAAATTGTTCGAGGTGAAACATCTTTTATCCAAGTAAGGACGGATAATTAATACAAAACTGTCAAATTGTTGAGAAATTTGTAACAATGAATCCAGTCAAGCATGAGCCACAGATGGATCGCGTTACTTGACGCGGTCCAACTGTGGCTCATGCTTGACAAAACAGATTCTCTGCTATTGTGTGCACCAAAAACCCATTTTTGCAATACAAAGTGGTTGAGAGCGTTAATATTATAAAACCAACAAAAATAAAAACTAAGTACACTATGAAAAAAAGTGAAGTGAATTTACAGTTGTTTTAAAGTAATTTATGTGTACAAAACTTTTTATTGGTGATATCTATGTTAATTATAGGCTGTTGAAGGGCAGCACCTCATTGGTGCGTTCCATCCATCGCCATTCAATGACTAAAAAGGCGATTTTATAGTTGTATTTGCATATAGCCAAGTGACATTACTGTAAAAAAGCGGCGATTTTACTTCATTTTTATTATAGTGTATAGATAAATCAGGGTAAATTAGTTCACGAAATGCAAACCGTACTTTTTGAAAAAGATCGAAATTTGTTCAAAGCTAAAAACCACCAAAAACAAATATCCCACCAATTAAGGCAACATAACCGTAATCAATTGTATTATCTCACCTACCTAACCTTTCAAGAGCGAGAATTTATGGCCATAAAAGTCGATGGATTGCCTACGATATTGGTAATAAACATTTTTGGGTGAAGTGGCGTTTTCTCAGACAACGGTGTAGATTGGGGCACATTGGGCTAAGCAGTGGGAGTGGAAGGTTTAAAATCGTGGGCGAGGGATGAAAAAGTGAAATTGAAAATGCGTTGTATTAATCATTTTGCGTCAAAAGCGATAAGACTCTGTATATTACATGTTTGCGCATCAAAGGAATGTGACTCGATGACGTCATATATCAAAGGTCCATTGATATTAGATGTTGAATAATTTCATTCATTTTAGATGGACTGCACTTGACAAATTCTAATAGTAGAAGTGGTTGACCCAATGAATCTAACAACAATAAACCCGGTCGTCTATAATTAATTAAAACCTAAATGATAAGAATAATTTTAAATGGAATTTCCCAAAATCAATGTGACAGTTGAAAACATTTTAACATTTCCGATGAAATTTTTACTTAAAACCATCGATTCATACCAAATCACAGATATGCATTAGAATAGATTAGAAATTCATTTTCAATAGTAGGGAAGTGGTCTGAATGTGACGCGTGCTTCTCAAAATATAATCTCTTATAGGGTCTCTTTACCCCCAGCATACAGGACGACAGCGATACGTTTGATATGCAATACAGAGTCGATCAATATATTTCAAATTCTCCGAGAGATAAAACAAAAATTATAGAGATAAAGTAAAACGCCCTGTAAAACTGTCAACCGTACGTACTTAGAAACTACGAAAGCAACAACAGAAATCACAGAGGTGAGATAATATCTCCGATCCTGCCGTGTAATTGCCTACACAAACAAAAATCCACACCGATGAGACGCAGTTCTATTTCTTAAGTAGATACGACCTTTTCAACCCTGTGTACAGAAGCAATCCGTAATGTGTAAAAGCATGAATTTAATTTGTGTTTTCAAGCGGAGAACTACGGTCAAAATATGTCTGCCTATAGAAAAAAGTGACCAGGAAGATCGGATCAATTTACGCCACAGCAAAAAAAAATTTGGCATGGATTTGTGAAAAATAACGATACACATCTGAGACTATTTTTATTAGTATTGTCTAGTAGGTAAACGTGCTTTGGTCTCCAAAATAAATCAAATGGAAAGAAAACTGATCATAGAGATTTAATACTTCTGGGCGTCCGAAGGCGGGTCAAACGGGTTCAAACATTCAAACCGGGAAAAATAAAAATAAAATTTGGTTTGCTATCACGCTGAATAGCGTTATAAGCCATTCAACAAAAGTGGTTATTTTCTCGCCAATATTAGCAAAAAAAATCTTAAAATGTTAAAATCTTCAAATTGTTGTGAAATTTTTTGTTGATAATTCATGCGCATATCATTCACATGTCTCATATCTGTTCTGTGTTTAAATTCACGACGTAAAATACGAAAATAAACCAAATTTTTAATTTAAATAAAAAAATTATAGATCTGGATCGAAAAACTAAGTATCAAGTAACAAAAACATATTGGGACATATATTCACTAAACAGATTTTACTTTTTTTTATATGGATCATACATTTCATTAGGTTGATAACCTGGTATCACATGAACTGTTTCAACCCATGTTGGTGGCTCAATCGTAAAGCAAAATAATATTTTCGCTAGTCTCTTTCATATTTTCTGGAATACCGCTTTCGAGTTTTTGTCGTTCGCATTCGTGCATTGATCTTCCCTGTTCGGCTTAGCATAGCCAAGTTATTCCACCCTGGGTTGAGTGGTGGGCATTAGCCTGGACTCGAACCCGAGATCTTCAATCTGCGATGCCAACATGTTTAACCACTGAGCCAATGCGCCCACTAGATTCGTAGTATTGGGTAGCTTCGGGATTGCTAAAATACATAATATACCCAGTAACTACAAAAGTCCATGTCTAAATGTCATCAGGTACAAGTCTATCTAATAGCTTCAGAAAGGCCAACGAAAATAAACCAAAACGAAAAAAGAAAGTTGGGTCCTTCATTTTTAAACTATTATTTTCTGAATATGTAAATCTAGTCTAGTGGTACTAGTACTTGATAATGCCCACCTTTTTTTATGATGACATAAAAATACGTTACCCAGTTCAAGTATAGCCTCTGACCAACTCATCCTCGTAGAGTGGCATTTCCTATCAATCATTTTTTTCTATTTTTTGCTCTGGTACCACAATAGGTCAACGTCCTTTCTCAGACTAAATCTTCTCCATTACTGCCACCCTCGTTGAAAAACAACAATTCTGCATTCGAAGTAACTGACACCTTTCCTTAATTATGTATAATCTATTATCGAATTCGGCAATTTTTGGAAAGTAATTTTCTCTTCTAATAGATTCCACGTCGCTCAATTAGATCGATGAAGTTGTGAAATATTGGCCTGAAATTGCAAAAATAAATTTTAATGCTCATCTGTTTTACTTGAGAACATATGGCAATAATAATAAAGGAATAAGAAGTACTCACCTTCTAACAAATGAATTTCTGAAACTGCTTAATACAAATATAATTCGCTTTTCCTCATCTCGGATAAAAAAAATAACAGAAAAAAATAACTGCACCTGCCCAACATTGAAATTCAACAACCAATCAAAAATTTTATTTTGTCACACATAAGCTGAACAAAACAGGTACTAAAAAAGATATCTGACAGGAGAGGGCTGGTATAGTATTCCACCACCTAAACAATGAACTGTGATTAAATGGAGCTAAAGATTATTATTATTTAAAATATTACATTATTTTATTGAAATTCAACCTGAGCAAGGCCGAAATCAGTTTCTAAAAGGAAACAAGTACCCAAGTAAGGGTACTTAATAGCAAAAAAGCTACTATGAGATGTGGAACCAGCAACTGTACTGTAAACGCAAAACATCTCAAATAGAAATGAACCGCTATGGTAAAGTGCAGTGAGTGGTTTCTGTCCCGGGCAATGGTAAAACCATCTACCACTTCTCTGCTTGCTTTTATTCGCCTTTTACAACACACAGGAAATACATTAGGACTATTCTAAAGCCTGTATCTACAAGCCACAACATCAATCCTACTAATTAATGTATGTATTTTATTGCAGGAACTACTATCGCCGTTCAACTTTAACCAACGACAGAAATGTTCGTGGATTACTGCATTCTTTTCCAGTATTGGAGATTCTGTCACGTTTAAGTAAGATAAACTAAAAAGTAAAAAATGAAAAATAGGTCTGTAGGTGAAAGCGAGACTAAGGGGAGTGGTACTACTGCATATGATAACCATCACGTCCTTTTTTATAATACATAGTAATATACAATCATTAGTCTTTTTGTCCTGGGCACCGTGCTTCCTGGATGTGCGATTGTGTCAGGGCGGTAAATCTTTGCTAACCTTCGCAAAAGATAAATTGGCCGGTTAATTATCATGTCGCATTTCAAGATGATCGATTGAAAAACAAAGAGAATTAAACGTTAAAATTAATAAAACAAACAAAGTGTGATTCATGCATTTTATGACTTTCCAACCAATTACATGGAATCTGATAGTCCTGATGACATCTGATATTATCCAATGTTGACCAGGGCAAAGACGTTTGGTTGGACGGGTAGGACAATTCATTAGACCTTTTCTATTTGATTTACAAATCTATAGAAGAGGTCTTTAAAATTGTCTCGAAGTTTTGCTTTGACTTTTGGATAAACCGCTTAAACGCGTGTTACAATTAGAAGAATATTTTGCAGTTTGCATCGTGGATAGGGTGGCACTCTAAGTCACAAGGGCTGGGTCATCAGTTATGGAATGATTTTAATATTTAAATTCGAAATCTGAATTTACCCTTCGTAAGCATAACCCTTCCTAACATTAAAACTCCGAACATCAACTTCATAGGTAACAACACGTAGAGTTATGTGAATTCTAAAAAAATTAAGTCATACAACTAGAAGCGTCCGTATAAACCATATTATCGGAGAAAAATTGTACCTGTTGGGAGTCATTATTATTGACTCTACGGGGAAAGACCTTATTCTTAGCTACGAGTCTGAAATTTTGGTTTCATTCTAGTCCTGCTCGCTTATCCATGTCCACCACTCCAAACAACTTGGGTAACTTTCCAATTGTTTATTGTGATAAGTTCATGGGGACAGGGGTCTATAAAAATATAAATATATATCTGAACAATAAAACTTATTCATTCATGGGGGGTCGAAATCCATTAACCTTTGATTAATTGAAGTTTTAGGTAATTTTTACCAACAAATTACATTGAAGTATCAGGAGCTGAGAGAAAACAGTCATTGGTCAATTTGAAGATATAATCACTTATTTACCGGAGAATTTACTCTGCCCTACTTTAAAGCTGATTTATTTTCTGACCAACTAAAATATGGTCTAATTTACTCAGGGGTGATTTTTCAAAGTTAATTACTGTCCGTGGCCGGCGCTTTTATAAGGATAAATATGAAAATTATATACAAATAGGCAAACTGTAACAAAAACACAGTAAATGCACTGGATTTTTGCAGTGATTGCGTATTTCCAAAGTCAAAAAAACGCCATGTTGATGAGATTAATGCCAATTATGGAAAGTTGATGGGCCGCACCTTTGTGGTGCGTTCCATTAGCACCCCATATTTGGCCAAAAATTTAATTACGAATTCTTTTCAATGTCGCCAAGCAAAATTACTGTCAAAGACCATTGATTTTGTTGCATTTTTTTGTTACAATGCACACAATGAAAAGGGTGGTCCGAATATGCAACGGAAATATTGTTGCAACTGACTCATAAATTAACCCACTGCGTTCAAAAACATTTAAAAGAGCGACGTGTTCATTGGGTACATAAACCTGACAGAATAGACTTACTGTTTGAAAACAGAATTTGAAATTTACCGACAGAAAGGTGCGAAGCAACATACAAAACGAACCAACCAGTTTATATTAATATGGGGTGGATATAACAAAGTAATTGAAGTAATTGAAAAAAAATTTAAAACATTTTATACAACGCCAAACTACTACAGTAGAGTGCAGAAAAAGTTATCTGCCCTGAGTTATCGTAAAACCATCTTATTGTTGATATTTCCTCGTCTTTTATATCGAGAATTTGATTAGAAATAGAGAAGAAATGTTTCCGCAAAAATGCTTTCCAAATAACTATGTTTAATTTATAAAATTGAATCGAATTGATAACAATGGGCTTACAAAGATCAATATAACATTTTAAACTTTTAAACTACAGATAAAATTTGTTGTATATTCCGCTTATTACAACCCATTTATGTATATTTAATAGATTTGAATAGATACACAGATTTTCGGGGGCACAATGCATCACTAGTTAAAGCTGGCTTGAAAAATTTGCTGTGATTGGATAAACAACAAAGAAAAATTCTTTACTGGTCAAGTCTAATTAAAATGCGGTTTTGTGGCGCCGAGAATTTCATCAAATTTTGCATTGTTTTTAAGATCGGCGCCCGTAATTTGGTCAGGGCCGACAGTAAGATACGGAAATTGAATATTTTAGGCCTTTTTAGTGGTCATCACGGTTTTATGTGAATATAAATTATCAATATAGAAAAAACCTTCTATGAATATAGACTGATTTTATGTATATAAACGAGCACTGCGATTTTTTTTTAAATTCAATATTCGTCCGTTCTCTTTCAGTTCAGCCGAGCCCACTATAAGTAACACGAACCCAAACCATTTAACCTAATATGTCACACGCGCACAAAACTATCGCGGTGCAAATACAATTCTGATTTTATTAATTTGATTAATCTGATAATCCCTTTTCATTATATATTGAGATGAAAGGGTTGAAGATCGACGTTTGTAAACCACTTTCTTTTGCGCCAAAAGCAAGTTTCAGAAAATTTACGTTTTTTTATTGATTTTACAGGTCTCATCAAAAACCTGAAAATTCACCAAAGTGATTCGAGATACGCCTGATTCTAAAGCATATCTACATTGACATAAACAACTATGAAGAATTATTATGTAAGTGTAAAAACGAATATCTAATAATCTAACAAAAATAAGCCACTTCAAATAAAGTTGTAGTGCAGATGAGCGTTTCTTTTATCGAAATTCGCTCTAAGCATGGCCGGAAAGCGTAAAAAGAACCGACTAACGGTCACTTATATGGCAAAAAGCTACTACAAGTAGAGCTGAGCAAAATCGAATCATTTGTAATTCGAATAGTATTCGAATATTTTTTCGAATCGGATCGAATCAAAAATTCTATGTAAATTACAAATATCTCATTTTAATGTTTCACTTTGTCTCCATTCTGGGAATCAATAAATTTATAGTTTATAGTGTGTTTTCAATTTACACTAAGAACAACAATTTTCATATTTTTACGGCAAAATATGATCGATTTTGGTCAAACTTGACCAAAATCGATTTTATTTTGTTGTTAAAAATGAAAATTTTTGTTCATTCAGCAAGTTTTTGTTCCTATGAACGATTTCCGATTGATTCGAATAAACTGTGTTATTATCGATTCGAATTGCCCAGCCCTAACTACAAGATCTAGCAGCAGTTACTGCCTTTCATGTGACAAAAAACCCAACCGTTATAATAAAGAATGAATCGCCGCAATACATCACATTCGTTCGACACCGTCATGCAATAATACAATATTTTATCATTGTGCCAAACGTGAGTCCGTGAATCCCATATTTGAACATAAATATGCGTCGTATTGATCTGGTAGAAATCACTTTTTGTTGGAAAAGCGTACACATAAAATTATAGCACCATTACTTGTTAGCGCCATTTTGCAAGTAAACTCTCTCTCTAAAAAAGAACGCTAAAAAGGCATTAAAACGTTTTTGTATCCGTTTGGCCATTTTTGTCAATTTAAAAGCGTAAAATTGGTCATAAGTTCCGGACAGTCTAACACATAATCCTCTGTATGGTCATCATAATTTGTTTTTGATGGATTACCACTAAATAGGCGACTTATCAGTAATTTACCAATGTTCACTAATAACAGTAAACCTATGAGTGTTTCCACTTTACTGTCTTAGCCCCTTGTCACCTTTCTCAACCCTTTGGACTCAAAATTAGCACAAATTTGCAAATATCATAAACTGTCACACGTGGGTCAGCGATGAATCGCAATGAAAAAATTAGGTTCATCTGTGGCACTATGAAACTGTTGTATAAGTAGGTACCCGCCTTCTTTCACCCTTAGTCGCTAAAGGTTAAGCCAAAATATACAAAGGTGAATATGGGTCATACGCGCATGAGTGTGCCCCTCTAAGAGGGACGCATTTCCTATGCATTTGTATAGCATTCGACTTCGCTATAACGAATCACGCGAAGGATGAACTGATGATTCGAGCAAAGGTCGTTTTTTTCTACAATAAATTTTTTTAACTGTTCGCATTTTTAGGCTTTTTTATTTGAAAAATAAATATCGCTAGTACTAAACTTTTGTTATTTCAGGCAGTGCGCAACTAAGGCGCGTAATTCAAAGCACAAAAAATAAATTCAAATTCCAAATAATTCGAGCTTGTTGCTCGCTATAATATAGTCTTGTTATACAATCTGCAACGTGCAAATACAATGTCAGAGTAGGTTTGGCATTTTGCTTCGGCAATTCAAACTGTTATTATGTTGGCGAGAAATGCTAGAAACAAAGAAATTGAGTTAGAATGAATCATTGTTTTGTAACTTTGCCATTTCGCGTCCATTCACTGCGGAAGTTCCACAGTGTCACAAACAGTATTATGCCAGAAATTTTTTTCTTGAACTTCTAAACTTTGAAATCATTACCTTCATGTTGATTTCCTGATTGTTTTGAACTAAATGTCTTTGAAATTCTTGTCAATAAAATGTATTTTGGGAATGACGATTCTTCAATCTTTCCTCATTCCTGCATTTATGTAGCTCTCTGAATACTAATGGTTCCAGTAGACTTTCATGTTTGATACGTCTTGTGCAATCCTGCTTGGAGCGAATTTTGATGAAAAAAATTAGATTTACTATAAGAACCCAATGCTTTGGTCGTTGAAGTGCGTTACCATGCTTTCAATAACCTCATATATATGTGTGTTTTACCCATTGAAAAACAGTTCTGAATAAGCCAAGCACTAATATCTGGCTTAATTTCCAGTCGACATTTATTTCCCTGCACTTCCCCCGAATAGACAGACAGAAAATAAATTTTTGTTGAGGCATTTTTATCAAGCATGGATCGCATTACCGAGTCATAAAAATGCTAATAATAGTTTTTCAGAGTCCAGATATAAAAATCCAGACCAAAATGTGTAATATGTGATTACACACTTGAGATTTTTCAACTGAAGTTCAACCACCGTCACCAACTACGCTTTGAAATGCGTTTCTATGTTTTCTGCAAAATAAAAGCTGTTAATGTGAACTCCATATCTGTTTTACCCAAGGAAACACGATTCTAAATAAACCAAACGCTGGTATCCGGCTCAATTTTCAGCCGACTTTTATTTCCTTCCACAACCCACAAGAATCAAATTTTATTTTACATTTCGTCCAAATATGGGACGGAGATGGATCGCGCCACCGAGGCGCGATTCATCTATGCCCCATAGTTGACAAAAATATTTCTTATTTAGATTCAACAAACCCATAACATTACTTAACCTTATAACTAAATAGGTTTGAACTTACACCATACCGCGGTGGTACTAATCTTATACCCGCTAATCTAACAACTCATTAATCCTACTAAAGTATGTGCGATAGCACTAACAAAAACCCAACGCCCTGGAACCAAGAAAATAAAAAATCAGTAAAATCAATAAAATTTTGTAGTTAATAAAGCTCTAAATACAAAGGATAATTGGAATATATTCGGTCGATTATTGAAATGCGAACCAAAGTAGCTTTACCTGAGATTCATTAATATATTTTTAAAATCCGTGTTTTGACACGCGGTTTGGCGTTTAGTGATCAGTTTGCACGTGTTTGTGACTCAATAACATATAAAACTCAGTAACTTTTACTGACTTTTCATACACATTACTTTATCATACAATAATTCTCTACTTGTATGTTTACACAACCGTTACGCTTGACTTAACCTTTAAAAACAGGGAAACTACTGTGCGCTGAACTTTTGAGAAAACAAACCGCCGTTTCTACTCAAAATAGTAGCAACTTTGGTTCAAAACATCACATTAGGAAATTCATTTCGTTGTCAGATGAAATTCACTTCAAGCGATGTTCAAAGCAAAATTTAAAAAAGGAAAAATATATAACGACCAGTGATATAGCAAATGGAATTATATGTTCCCCCAACTGTATCCTACGCCGAAAAAAATTACAAATTGCACTCATATAGTATATAATTCCACCTTTCCTAAGCAATAGTAAAGCAATCTATCTCTTGTTAAATCCTCACCGTGTTGTTGGACACAAGAAGATTACTAGACGTTCAGCTATTACACTCTCACTTTTAAAACAGTAATCCTGTGATCCTGGACTATCAAATATCTGAACGAAATAGAAGTGTATCAGGAATATAATTTTTTTATCGACTTTTTTAAATACCCCTAAACAAGACAGGAAGGAACTTTAAAACCGACTAGCTTGACTACTTGAACAACACTTTTGTAATTACCTTTGTTTTAAAGCACATTGAAAGGCGATTTCTTGGTCGGTGAGGGGAAGCTATGACCCTAAATAAACCTGTGCTTGTCCCTTGTAATTCAAAAAAAAAAAAATTGTTATTTAATCTGGCTCATAAACCTGGCATTATACGGATAACAGAAACAATACGGTGTATGTATGATGTACATAAAGCGACAAAATGTCAAGATCGTAAACTAATATGCGACCGAGTGATTGAGTGATATCATTAGAAATGTTTTCAGTAGGAAACGGAAGAGGATATAAACTGACACATTGTCAACCGAGGTAACTGTCCATGAATTAAAAATAGCTGTCCTTTGAACTTTGACATATTGAGCAATGTATCTTTTCCAATACATTGATGCTATATTTACACATGTGACGAAATTGACAGGCATGCCCTCTTTCAAAAGCAGATGTGGAAATAAATTGATGAACTTAAACCTAGGTTAATCGTTTCAGTCTTTAAGCGTGTTTGTGGTTGCTTCGAGGTTTTGTTTTAAGTGCATATCAACATAATATATGTAATTTTTGTCTAGTGAGTTAACTATGTTATTTAGTTGGACTCGAGGTCTCATGCTCTCTTTTAGTGACCGGGGGAATTGCGAAATAGTCTTTGTGTATTTTTTAATTATATTCTTTGGAAATGTTGAAATTTTTATCTTTTCTACATACACGTGTATGATAATAAGAACTGTGTTCCAGAAAATATTTTTGTCTCTATCCAATTCTACGATCTTTTTTGAGATTGCTCTTTATTTGGGCCACATGAATTTCTTAATATAATTTATTGTAAAAGAGTGATGAACGGTTCGAAACTTGAGAGTTAAAATTATTTACCCTATGTTCACATATTGTCTTATATTTTCCCAAGCAATGCCATATATACAGCTTCATCAACTTATGGCATGCTGCGACGTCATAACGGGCGCAGCAGTTCTCATTTGCATAACACAATAAAACATCCCAAACGTCGCGCTGGCTTAGAAATAGGATTTCCGGACTTAAAATTGTCTAAATAATTCCAAACGACTAAGTAGGGCTCGGTAATTCGATGCGGTGATTTGATTCGATTCGAAGCATAATTTATTTGAATCAGTCATGAATCCTACAGAGCAACAAATATCTCGTTGAGTGAACTGATATTTTTTTTATTTCGGTATTTTATTTCGGTCAAATTTGCCCAAAATCTATTCTATTTAGTCGTTAAAATATGAAAATTGTTGCTCTTAGTTGTGAATTGAAAATACACCATTAACTATAAATTTCCTTATTTCCACAATGGGGACAAGTTACAATAGTAAGATAAGATATTTGTTATTTACGAAGAATTCGTTATTCGATCCGATTCGAAAAATTATTCGAATCAGATTCGAATCCCAAGTGATTCGGTTTTGCGCAGCCCTACAACTAAGATTTAAATTTTTCGTTTTCTCCCACAACCCGTTCTCCTCCTTAAAGTGGTTACCTATATTTCACAAAAATTGCAAGCATGTAGTCTGTGATAGGCAGGTGTTGGAACAAATTGATAAACGACAGCGTCAAGGTTAATCGTTTTAGTCGTTAAGAATATTTGTGGCAAGCCAATAAATTATGTTTGCTAAACGAAATAGTGACATTATTGATGTGCATCAAAATGTACTAGTTTTTATAAGAGATACACGGGCTCGTTTCAGGCAAAACATTTTTAACAAATACGTGTCAATGAACTATGAAAAAGTGTTAAAGTGAACACAATTATGAACGTTGTGTCACATAAAAAAATATTTTTAAAAAATACCATTTTTGAGTGCCATAAACACTACCAAATCAGACGGGTCATGGCGATTTCTAGTTCTGTTTGTCAACCCATGCGAGTTCAATAACCTCGTCGTAAGATGGAATTCTGGACTAAGTTAAGAAATAAGATTCTTTTTCAAATTCGCTTAAAGTACTCACGGAGCCAAAGAGGATTTCGAATACCTTTGAATCGAAAATGTATACTAAATGACTGTTCGTTGATTGAGCCTTGCAGCCGTATTTAATAATGTGTGTTAAATGTTGCCTCACGCTCTGTAAATGCAGGAGGCAACAGAAGCATTATCCCAGCACTAAATAAACATAAATTATAAATTACAAACACGATGTTCTGTTTTTGGACAGAAACATCGTCAGACAATATTTCAGCTCAATTTTCCTGTTCGTCGCAGAATAATTGAAAAGGTTCTTAGCGTTTCTTTGATTAGTATTTTCGTTGGGAATAGACGTGTCATTTCCCCTCTTTTTGTATGCGATTTTTTATAGCCATTCCTTAGAGGGGATCGTCTTCGACCTGAGCGGCCGCTTATAGTTGAACAGGGTTAGTGTTGTTGGAAATATATGATCTTTTCCGGTTCGGCTGAGCCAAGTCAAGTTATTACACTCCGGGTTAAGTGTAGGGCACAGATTAAAGTGCCGGACTTGCCGGGAATCGAAACCATGACCTTCAATCTGCGATTTCAACATGACACCCACTACGATTTCGCTCCCGACAATGATTTGAAAATATTTTCCTGGCCGAGTGGTTTCCAAAACACCGACGTTATTGACCTTCCTCTGCATCATTAACTCGAAAGCATCATTTCCCTCCGATTCACGGACCAGTGAAGTTGTAGGACTATTACGACATCGATATACATATTTTTGTTCGCATCATTTTTCGAGCAATGAGCGACTTATTTGTTTGAATATATATATTTATAAAAATAGATATAAAGCTTTAACAATCAAACGGATCCTCAACAAGTTATGCCATTAATAGCATTGTCCTTGCCCTAATAGTTACGCGGTTTAGAAATCGGTAGCTGCAAAAGGCGTCAAATCTTGTGGGTATTTAATGAAGTCAAGATTCAAATTTCACATTTCCCCCCGAGAGTGACTACGCCAGAGGCGCGTAAAAATTGTTGACCTTATTTTGCGAGGAATCTTCATTTTTGTTAAATTTGACCAAAATCGATTGCATTTTGTCGTTAAAAAGGGAAAAATCCGCCGCATTTGGCGAGCTTTTTGTTCCTATAGCCGATTCAACATTGATTCAAATAATCTGTGCTTCGAATCGAATCGAATTGCCCAGCCCTCGCCGTTGTCTACACCATGCCTTCACCCTGAAAATGCCAGTACAGACGATTTATCACTACCAGTTATTTTATTTCGTCAAACATGAGCCACAGATAGACCGCACCTCGGCGGTGCTGAAATTTCTGAATGAGGAATCTCATTGGATCTTGAAAGTATAACACTTTACCTGTTTCATCCTCTTTTTCATGCAAGTTTTCTCACAAAATAAACGTCTCTACTGAACCGTCTTGCGCAGGTTAATTGTTCCTGACTTTCTAAATGTGAGAACCGATTTGCTTGCATCCGAGGCGCATTCTATCACGTTTGTATAAATAATATCTTGTCACGCGAATGTTTCAATGCATCAAAATTTGAAGAAATTCAATGCTGAGACCATTTTGTCAAATAACTAAAAATTGCCGTATTAACCACAGTTTTTACATTCGAGTGACAAAATAGAAATAACCACAAATATATGATCAAATTTACAAAATATTCTTCTCGCCGGCGCGAACCACCAGTAACTCATACTATGCAACATAGGCCCGTAGCTCACGGACAAATTTTTCTAATATACAACACTTTTTAGAGATTTCGGGTATCAGTTTCAGGTCAGTATATGTTAGGTTTTCCGATTAGGTTTCACCGTCGCTTAGTTCAAATACGTAGCGCTTTTACCACATTGGCGGTTTGTTATCAGTTGTTTTTTAGGGTGCTGCTTCCTTTAGAGTGAATCACAAGCAAAATTCACGTTACGTTAGCAAAAAAAAAAACAACTTATTTTTCAAGTAGGGCTGGGAAAAGCCAAGTCATTCGGAATTCGAATATTTCTTCCATTTGGAGCGAATCAATAATTCCACAGGATAGCAACTGTTTCGTTTTTTCATTACATTTTACCCCAATCATTACATCATCATCATTAAATTTATAGTTTACATTATGTTTTCAATTCACACTAAGAGCTATAATTTTCATGTTTTAACGGGGAAATATAGTCGATTTTGGTCGAATTTGATCAAAATCGATTCCCTTTTATCGTTAGAAATGAAAATTCTAGTTCATTTAACAAGTTTTTGTCCCTATGAACGATTCACGATTGATTGAATAAATCTTGCTTCGAATCGATTTGAATCAACAAATCGATTTTTTTTTTTTTTTTTTATAGCCACTTCTTTGAGTGGGTCACCCTGTCCAAGGCCCTGTAACAGCGGGCACTTATAGGCGGACAGGGTTACAATTACTAGAAAGAGATATGATCTTTTCCTTTTCGGCTTAGCCTGCCCAAGTTATTACACCCTGGGTTGAGTGGTGGGCGTGGATAAGCGAGCCGGACTCGCCGGGGCTCGAACCCGAGGTCTTCAACCTGCAATGCCAACATGTTTAACCACTAGGCCATCGCGCCAAGCCCTATTCGGGACGGATTCTAATAATATATGCTTCGAATCAATACGAATTTCCCAGCCCTAATTGAGAGTAACTACAACATTTCAGTGAATTTTCACTAGATCATTTGTTATTTGGCCATGCATAAACTACAAATGGCCTGCGTTGTTATAGCACAGTCTATATGTGGCTAGGGCTGGGCAAAACCGAATCATTTGGAATTCGAATCTGATTCATTCTTCTAATTCAAATCGATCCGAATTGCTCAGCTCAAATTAAGAGTAACTACAACATTTCAGTGAATTTTCACTAGAGCATTTGTTATTTCGGCCAAGCATAAACTACAAATGGCCTGCGTTGTTATAGCACAGTCTATGTGTGGCTAGGGCTGGGCAAAACCAAATCATTAGAAATTTGAATCTGATTAGGATAATTTTTTTCGAATCTGATCGAATCGTCAATTTCATAAAAAATAACGAATATCCCGTTTTAACCATCACCATTATTGTCTCCATTATGATAATTATGAAATTCAAGTTTACAAATTACAAATATTAGCATAAACTGACGTAAAAGCGATGTATTCTCAATTACGCTCTAGACCAAAGGTAAAAATTTTTATATTTAACGACGAAATTCAATCGATTTGGGTCAAATTTGACCCAAATCGATTGCATTTTGTCGTCAAAAATGAAAAATTCCACTTCATTTAGCATGTTTTGTTCCTATGACCGATTCACGATTGATTTTGTACTTCGAATTGAATCGAATCACCGAGTCGAACTGCTCAGCCCCATATGCTGCTCATGCAAAATTGACAATATAATTAAGCAGAAAGTCTCGCCAAAACCATCCAAGCTTTTACTAAAATTAGCTGGATTCCTTTGGTTTAACTTTTCTCGGATTAGGATTAAGTTTAGATTAACTTACACATAAGCTAAAGACAAACAAAGCGCGACAAACACTCAGAAGCAACCGACCCTGAAAAGGAAGTTAATCCCTTTTTAAGACTTTTTCGATCCTCGGTTGGGTCTTAGTAACTTAAACCTAAACCCTGGTCGCGCGTGATCTCCGAATACTTTTGGAGCTGAGCCAACTTTGAGTTTTGTTAGCAAGCGTGTGAAAATTTGTGCGCCAGGAGTAAGCGTGCGTTCCGTGTTTTCTGTCATATTTATCAATGTTATTAGCATGTTGCAAAACTAATCATCAAACACTGAATTATATCATGCTTTTTGTTCCTAGACGGCATTCTGCAGGACCCGTTACTTTTCTATTCATTTTTTTTTATTTTATGTTATGAATTTTAAACGCCTCAATTGTTTCTTTCTACTTCTAGTCAAACTTGTTGGCCTAGTGTTGAACAAGTTAGCTTGATAGATTAAAGGTCTTGAATTTAAGTACAGTTTAATCTATGCCCAACACTCAGCGAAGGTGGCAATAATGGTATGGCCAAATAGAATAACTGAACATCATTCAAATTATTGCACATTCGTTAAAATGTTATATTGACAGGGACAAAAATCAAACAACTTCAACATGCCGTTTCAAAATGATAATCAATTCTGCCCGCACGCGCATTCGATTCTCAAATAAAGATCAGAATGTATGTAAATGCTAAGCCGATAGATCGACCAAAATCTATGCTCAATCAAATCACAGCAAATCAATTAGATTTTTATTAATAGCCGTAAAATAAAATGCCATTTTTAATTTGGAAATCCAATATGAAGGTCCATTAGCTTTCGCTCTGCACGGGTCGCTGATAAACTGCGTTTGTGAGGTGCAGCCCTATCATGAACAATGCCTGAAAAGGAAATATCTCATTGAACTGTAATCTTTATCTCATGAAATTTAAATACAATCAACATAGTATATAATCTGAATCAATTTTAAGGATTACATCTGATACGTGTTTTATCCCTTCTTTCATCTATCCAAACCAAATTTGATCCAGAAATCAACGATATTGGCACTCTTGATGACATGTTGAAAATATTCTTTATTTGCAAACCTCCGCACTGTAGGTAAGGACTTTGTTCCGAGGCATACCCTGCATGTCACAAGGCTATAAATATACCAGTAACTAGGGCTGGGCAAAACCGAATCATTTTGAATTCGAATCTGATTCGAATAATATTTTCGAATCAGATCCAATCACTAACTTCATGAAAATAACAAATATCCCATTTTTACTATTATAACTTGTCTCCATCGTGGGTTCAAGAAATTGATAGTTGCAGTGTTTTTTAAAATCATACTACATTGTCTAAGAGCAACAATTTTCATATTTCAACGAAAAATTGCTATCGATTTTGATCAAATTCGACCAAAATAGATAGCATTTTATGGATAAAAATAAAAACTCTGGGTTATTTAGCAAATTTTTGTTCCTATGAACGATTCATGATTGATTCGAATAAATTGTGCGAATCGATTCGAATCACCGAATCGAATTATTGCCCAGCCCTGCCAGTAATCACATTCAATTCGAGTAAAACAGTCAAGTTCTGTGTGGAATGTTTTTCACTTAATATGCTTGTTCTCGTATAGTTATTATTTTATTTTGTCAGGCGTGAAAAACAGACATACCGCGCCTCGTCGACGTGATTCACCAGTGATACAATCTTAACAAAAAATGCGTGGATAAAACATTTCTGACTAAAAGAGCTGGATGGTTTATTTAATTGATTCTTGAAATTTGATCAGAGTGAATTTCCTAAAAAATTTGAATGGTCACACGAAAAGAGCATTCAATAACGAAATTGAAGGAAAACAATATTTTTTTATAGCCACTTTCTTAGAGTGGATCACCCTGTCCAAGGCCCCGTAACAGCAGCCACTTATGGACGGACAGGGTTACAATTTCTGGAAAGATATGACCTTTTCATGTTCGGCTTAAGTTATTACACCCTGGGTTGAGTGGTGGGCATGGATTAGCGAGCCGGACTCGTCGGGGCCCGAACCCGAGATCTCCAACCTGCGATGCCAACATGTTTAACCACTAGGCCACCGCGCCTCACAAAATTGTATGGTCTCTTTCACTACAACTTTGTGGCGTTTCATTGCCCTTCATGACGTCATCAGATACATCATAGTATGGACTACCATTCCAAGAATTGTTTAATTGAATCATGCAGTACGGGTTCACAAGTTGGATTAAAATTCCGTCAATGCGTCAGCGAATCTCAAAGGTCAGTTGTAGATTGACCATTGTATATGGACCGTTATAACTGACCTGTACCATACAAAAGAGCATTTTTATTTAGTAATGAGCCGAGACAATTGTGTTGAATGAAAGAAAGCGTAATCTAAACTGTGATCAGCATTCTCATTTTTTCTTATCACCAATGTGAGTTGGCCTTCCTGTTCTGTCATGAGTCTGGAGTAGGGCTGGACAATTTGATTCGGTGATTCGAAGCAAGATTTATTCGAATAAATCGTAAATCACTTATAACAAAAACTTGTTAAATGAACTGGGATTTTTCATTTTTAATGACAAAATGCAATCGATTTTGGTCAAATTTGATCATATTTCTTCGTTATATTATGAAAGTTGTATCTTTTGAATTTTACAATGAGACAAGTCACAATGGTTAAAATGGGATATTTGTTATTTACGTAGAATTAGTGATTCGATCCGATTCGAACAAATTATTCGAATCAGTTTCGAATTCTAAATGCTTTGGTTTTGCCTAGCCCTAATCAGGATCCAGCGCGTCAAACCTCTTACCAACTCACCAACAGACTGATTGATTTTTAGCCTTATTCCAACAAGTAAGCAGATATATGCAAATGATATGACATTCCAAAAATGCACTTATCAATTGCCAATCTCTCTATCTATCTCCAACTCTTCAATTTAAAAACGATTTGCTACAAGTTTAAGACAATATAAGCAAGATCAAGTAAGAAAGCTTGAAAATTTTTCCTGGAGTCTAATCAAAATAAAATACTAGTTCACCGCAATCAAGTTTTTCCGTTCAGTTTTGTTTGATGAAGTATGTATGTAACATTGATTTATTACACCGCCTGTTTGTGTCCTAACTTCGGATAACACTTTAAAACCACAACAATATCTCTGATGAAATCTGATTTCATTGGATAAAAATCAAATTATTGTTAAGTATTTATATTTAGAATGTATACATTGACTCATTTTAATCAGAAATACAATGAAATGTAATCTTGATATTGAATATCTACGATATTATTTCCCGCGCTTTGTAATTTGATCAAGAGCTTTATGATGTCATAAATTGACCGTCGTTGTGTCCACCAATCAATCAACGCAATTTCATTAAACTATAAATTAAATAATAGAATCGTATTGATCTGAATCCAATAATTAATAATTTAAATTGCAATTTAATTATTGAGTGGAACTTTGGTCAATATAAGTTTGGAATGTTTCAATGAAGATGTGAAAGCTTATATGAACTGTAGGAAAAGTGTTTAAACGTTTGGGTTTAAACTCGAAGAATAGTGAAATATACCAATTTTTATGGTAGACCTCTGTATATCGCGGAAGACGTAATTGATTTTATGTTTTCATTTTAAAACAGTTTCAACCTGCCATAAAAAAATGGAACTCACAAACCATATGCGAACTGAATGTGACATTTTGGCATAAATTTAAACCAAACTTCAATATTTTTTTTAGGACTAGCAATGAAGCAGATGGCTGACATACACCTCAACAAGAAATCTCTTTCTGACCGTGACATGCAGTAATTGTAACCGGAAAAAAGGTATGCTAAACATGTTAATGTCCCTAAAGAAATGAGTAACGCCATCTGCTATACCATGTAATACATTGGCTGGCGTTTCGAATGAAATGAAAGCATTTTGCAGAAGTTTATTCAAAATTAAATATCAAGAGCTTCTCTGAAAGAAACAAAAAACCAAGTTACCACAAAAAAATGTGCTTTGTAAGATCATTTTTATGCGGAAGAAATTTAACATATTATTATTTTAACTGAATGTCAAGCACATGGAAAAGAAAACCAGTTGACACAAATATGCAAATTACTGCTTAATATGAAAAACATTAACCCTAAAAAAATCAGGAATAATCAAACTGCAATAGTACCAAAATACTACTGTCAATGATTGATTTGATCCAAGTTACTTTTTTCACCGATTGCTTCTGCACCTAGAACGACATGTCTTGAGTAGAAAAGAACTTGTGCAGAAAAAGATCCATGCATAATAGAAGACTATATTGGAATGCAGGTTTTTCCCGAACGCGTTAAATCTTTAGCGCTCGAACGTAATAAACCAATGAAAAATTCTGTCAATGATTTGATCCCAGTTACATTTCACCAATTATTTCTGCACATAGAATGACATGACCAACTTGATCAGAAAACGGTCCTTACATAACAGAATCACTATATTGAAATGCAGTCCGTATTCCTAATAATAAAATCTTGCGCGCAAATGTAATAAACAAAAAAATACTGTCAATGATTGGACCCCAGTCACATTTCATAGAATATTTCTGCACATAGAATGTCATGGTCGACTTGAGCAGGAAACAGACCATATATAATGGAACTACTGTATTAAAATGCAGCGAGTTTTTCCTGCAAGCGTAAAATATTGCGCGAAATGCTTTTTTTACCCCAAAAATACTGTAAGTAAACTGAAATTGATCTCAGTTACATTTCACCAATTGTTCCTGCATCTAGATTAGCACGCTAACATGGGCATAAAACAGTACATACCTGACAAAACCACTATATTAGAATACCGAAAGTTTTCCTTGAACGAGTAAAATTTCTCAGGAATTGCAATGTGGTACTAATGCAGTACCATACTGACAGTAAGCAACAAATGTATACGCTTTTTTCAATTGTCTAATTATTATTATTTAAGTATGCGTCACTGATGGATCGCGCTCCTTCATGGGAATGTGTAATACTTGCTTTTAAGCGGCATGGTATGTTTTTCTTTTTGCTCATTTTGTCGCGGCGTTTTATGTGGACACCAAGTTCCAAAGTTGCTCCCCGGTAAGATATGTTCCTTAGTGCTTCGCTTATATATTATGTCGCATTTACCCACATTACAACAAGGACTAGGATACTAAAATGAGTGTTAACAGTTCATTTCTCCCAAACGCCGCAAACCCACGTAAAGTCAATGAATCATTAAGTTTTAAAAATTCCAACCACTTCACGCTTCATCGATATTCTGCCGAACGTGTTTATCTTTTGATCGGATTGCTCGAAATTTTCTACGAGGGCAATCAAAACTCTCTTTTAAGTGGGCTACTCGTGTTTCGTAAACTCGCAATAACAGGGTTCTGTTTGTTATGAAAGTGTAATAACCTTTTAGTGTTCACATTCTTCAATCCCAGTAAAAAATTACATTTCATAATTTTGTAAAGATTATTCAAATTTGCTTCGCTTTATGCATTTTACACAAATTTAGATGCTCAATGATCAGTTTATTCCTCAGTTGTCTCTAACCTAATCTACATACCCGGTCGTTAGTTGTTTTTAGGCGCGTTTTCCGGCTTTGCTTAGAGCGATGTTCAATAATAAAAAGCTCTGCTCTTAAACATACTTTCAGAAGCAATATGTAAAAACGATATTTTGCCCATTTGTCAGAGATATTTTCAAAACAGACTTATAATGTTCAAGCGATCGCTAATAAAATATCAAGATCGAAACAGGTGTTTACAAAGCTCGGGTAATTTATTTCAGTGATTCGAATCGATTCGAAGTACAAATTAATCGAATCAATCGTAAATTGTTGATAGGGAAAAAACATAAAAAAATTACAAAGAATTATCATTTTTTGTTCATCAAGCTGTCAATTAATTCACTCAAGCCCTTCGAAAGTTATGTAAATTGAAGTTATGTAAATTATCCATTAGGCCCAATCTGGGAAGTGCATTTATAGCTATGGGTTTCTTGATTTTCGTAATAGGAGGGATTTGTATTGAAATACATAAAAGTTAGATGGTAATTTAGAATTAGTGAATCGACCCGATTCGAAAGAATATTCGAATCAGATTTAAACTCCGAACGATTCAGTTTTGCCCAAATTCTTAAAAAGAACCTCTATCTTTATCTTCCATACAAAGCAAAAAAAAGTTTCTAGTAATCAAAATTATTTCAAGTGAACACTATTTACACGTAACTAACTGGTGAGAAGTCGGTCACCCACCGAACGCTGAGACAAGTGGTTGAATCATCGGCTATCAGACACATTTGTCAACGTTTTTGTCAGAAGATACAACAACATTTCTTCAACGCGATCTTTCGTTAATATTACATCCTGCCAAACACGAGGCACAAATGTACCACACCTAACAGGTTTGGTACATATTTGGCTCATGCTTGACAAAATTATATAAATCTCTAACAAGTATCTTATCGAATCTACATGGTGACGTAATATAAGAAGAAAAGGAATGCATTATGATGTAATAAAAAATCTGATTAATTTGTTGTTTTATCATAGTACGTCTATCAAAACAATTTTAAAGAGAGGATGAAAATATTGGTTATATCACAATACTGGGATTAATCCAAAAAGCTAATAAATGTTTATTAGAACAAAATAATAAATGAACATCGAGTAACTAATCCCGCAGAAGTTTTTATTTGACAATTATTCTTATGTCGCTGAAATTAAAAATGGCACATAGTATTTTTTGTGACTGGTCTATTTTGTGGGGGCGTGAATTACTTCTGCACTTTGAAATACAAATACACTGCTTAAATACTGCACATCTCTTATAGCACTTTTTCTCCGGACATTTTTCAACCTTCTAATTTACAGAAATGGGTATTCGAATGATCCGAATACGAAGATAAATCCACATCGATGATGATTTTTTTTTTTTTTTTGATCGATTTTTCGATCCTTCCTGGTGGTAAAAACATTTTCCCAAGAAAAAAAACTGATAAACATTCGAAAGTGATGTCTTACAGAATGCTGATTAACAATAAACTCTTTGCTAATAATTTGCCAGATTTTTCATATTTTTTTTAAGATTGATAGCAGCAAATATGGGACCATGACCACTGATAGTTAAAGGTTACGTAAGATGCAAAACTAAATAATTCCAAACTGAGAGGATAACATCCCATGCTAATTTAAACCAATACAACGAAGTACAGTCGAATCTGCTCTGCACTTCTTTAATAAGCGATACCAACGTAATAACCACAAACCCGCCACACCATGAAACTCAAACAGAAAAGAAAACAACACAACACGAAAATACTGTAATCAATATTTTTGTATGAATAAATGTCATAAAAACATCTGTGACTTATACCTAAAAAAATCTTGGGACAAACGTTTTTATATTGGTAACAGATATACAATACGTTCTTGAACAAACTTTTAAACCATGGGAGTGTAAAAATTTCTATCTATGACATTCATTCTCTTATCAAACAGGAAACATGTGGTATGATGAATAACCTTCATAATTGCTTCACTAATTAGTTGGGCTAATGTGGGCAGTGAGTGAAAACCATCAATTAATTATAAGATATGATTAAAACAACAAAGTCATAGATATGAAAGAAAAATATCAGTCATCCTAGGCTGGAATGTTCTAGAAAAACTATGTTTATGCAAATTCGCTCGACATAAATAACCGAGTGTACAACATAAATATGGATAGAAAAGAAAATTTCTTCTAAGTTGCCATTTGCATGTTTCTTTTTAAAATTTTTTGGATTTCATGTGTTATTAATGATATCAAATCAAAAGTTTCAAAACTGAATAAATACCAGGTACAATATAGCGCAACAATTAGTCAGTAACGTTTAAAATGACAAAATCTTAGTTTTCAAAAACAGTACGTAGATATACATGGAAATAGCAAATTTCTTCTAAGTTTTAAATATGTTATTTCCTTTCAGAAAACGATGGACGGCATCGGTTAGTGATTGAAGACTACAGTCAAACTACGAAAAATTGTTAAAGCTGTACAAAAATGAATTACATTGACGTTTTGTAGGTATGTATTTACAAATTCAAAATGGACAATCTGTTTTTGCCGCTCAGTCAACATTGCTAAAACATTTCCCTTGGTTTCTGGTATCTCGCTAGGAAATCGCTCATATTTGTGCCAACTTTTCGATCTCGTTTCCGTTTGACGAAACACCGAAAGTCTCTGGTAATGTTTGAAACGCTGTTTTCGGGTAATATAATAAATGCAAAAAATTAACAATAATATTGTACCTAACTGGTAGACAAATATTGAATTTCAATTGACATTATTATTCGAAATTGGCAATGTTGAAATCAAAAGTTAAACAGATCTCACCCTCGCACATACGACAGTTCAATGTATAGGGAAAGTGTCTTTCTAAAGCGAAGTTGCCCTGCCGATTTTTCGGTCTATTTAAAAACTTCATCTTTTTAGTGCTGCTAGCATCTCCTCAGTAAGTGCCCGGAGAAGCATAATTTATTCGAATCAATGGTGAATGGTTCATAGGAAAACTTGACTAAAATTCTCATTTTTAACGATAACATATGGAAATTGTTACTCTTAGACATGAAGCATGAAATGAAAATATACTATACAAACTATAGATTTCTTTATTTTCACAATGGAGAGAAATTGTATTACAGAAAATGAGATATTTGTTATTTACATGGAATTAGTAATTTAGTCTGACTTTAAAAAGTTTTCTAATCTGATTCGAATTTCAAATGATTCGGTTTTGTACAGGCCTACTTGCAATCTTACTTACAGTTTAATGCAAATATTATTATGCATAATGATACCAAATGCCAAAGAAATATTAGCTTAATGAAGGTTGAAACATATTTTTGCAATAACAAGCTATTTTTCTAGTTTAAAAAGAATTATATCTATATACAAAACATGTTTTAACCATGTTGGCTGTTCACTTACTTCACTCTTTCAAATGATTAATTACCATTTCGTTTTCGAAATCTATTAGAGGGCGGTGTGAACTGACTTAATCAGATTGATCTCTGGGTTTTGACAACAATCCGCGAAGACAACAAACACGTCTTTATTCAAACGCAAATATTTCGACACAAGTTTATGAAGCCGCCAAAAAAGTCTGAACCTTTGAAAACTTGGACTAAAAATGGCGGTTATTTGAGACAGCGAAAATCAATTTGGGCCAAAGATGGCGATACTTTGGAACATACATAGTATGTAAACATACGTTTTAACAAGTATATAATTCGAAAATGAATCAGGATTTTTACCATGACAGATATGAGCTACAGATGAACCTTGTGAACCATCAACAACTCACACAGGGTCCAAAAATGGCAATAATATTTTTGAAAAAAATGGGCTTAAAACGGCCCCATATTGCCCAAACTTAATCAAGTGGTCAATTCCGCCTTCCAAGCGCTCGTTCTATTTTCATTTTGCTAAAATACTGAATGTTCAATCAGAAATTTCATTTTGTCAATCATGAGCCTCTGATGGATCGCGCTTCGGCAGCGCGATCCATCAGTGACTCATACTCAACAAAACATGTTCGTTGAATTGATTTCCGAATGGTACATTTGTCTCAATTATACCCAGGTGGCAGGAATGCATTGGAGCACGCAAGAGTGCAATGCTTTCAGAGATAATGTTAAGAAAACAACAGAAAGACGAAGCCAATTAAGATGCATCGATTAATGTACTCGGGTGTGAAAAATTTGTCTGAACTACCTGCGTAAAAACACTTTATTATTGTGTGAGTTATTTGTTTTATTCTAATTTTTGCTTCGTGAAGAGATGTTCCAAAGTTATTGAACCCGTTTCTTTAAAATATCAAAATTTATGGAAGCGTTATTTTTCATTGAAAGTTTTAAATATTTTGAGAAATTCGCTGTATGCATAATTATCTCTCTGTACATTTACAAGGATCCGTATAATTGCGCCAGTGATTCTTTCCACGGGACTGTCCTGTAAACACGACTTAAGCCTTGTTTCTTATAGTCCTATGGTCGGTTCCTTTCAGGCACTGCTTCCGGCCTTGCTCTGAGTGAATTTTAATGAAAAAAAAACTCATTTCATGCGTGAGATAGGAGGCGACTATAAGAAAATAGAGACGTGGTCAATGACTTTTTCATCGTCCGACTAAGATGCCGCTCATTGCACTTTACCTTCGCGGTTCAGTTCAGTGTGTGTTGTTTTCAAGAGTGCAGTTGCTAACACTACATCTTTTAGCACCTCCTTACCATACGCGTGGAGATTACTCATCTCTTTTTCAGTGTTACTTTCGGACTTCAGTCATTTATGAAAATAAATTTTTTACATGGTTTATAAGCAACTATAGAAATCTAACCTTATATACGTTTGTCCCCGGGAACCTATTTGGAGAACGTATGCGATCAAAAGCAGGGGCGCGGTGCAAATAAAACTTTTACAGCCATTTGAAATTTAATTTGCTGCATTCATATAAAATATATATATTACGTAATTCCTTTTTTCGATAATTTTCTTATAAATTCAAGTATGTATTCAATGTCTATTGATCATCCGCTTCAATTTTGTCTAAATATTGTCAAAGTCGATAAAATCGCCAATTTTTTGTGACGAAATTCAATGCAATTCACTTATGTTAGCACCCTGATCATATCTTGGGGGGAAAATCAAACAATATCCAGACAAATGAACTTTTGACATCTGTTTTGGACAATGGAAGTACGATTAAAATCATGTTTAACTTCACGAAATACATTATTTTTAAGCTAAAATCATAAAATGTGTAAATAAAGATGTGCTCGTGAACGCGAAATAAAAACTTTTCCGTTCAATATTTAATTTATAAAATTGCGCCGTGAGCTATGTGCAGATCGTACTTTTATCATATATCTTTCAGTATATTAGCTTTTCAATAGATCCAAGGGTTGTGAAGAAAAAGATTAAAAAATATTACTAAGTCAGCAACTTGAACAAATCTGAAGTCTCCTCGCTGTTAAATCCAATCAGAAATGTCAAGCATAGTCCACATACGGAAGCTGCGATCCATCAGTGACTCATACTGACCGAAAGATAATTCGTCGAAATCAAATATTTTTCAGTACATTAGAATTTTAAGTTGATGAGTTGCATAAAACAAAAAACAAAAGTTGAAATAACAAGCTTGGCTTTATTATACCGAACTTTTTTAGTGGAGTACATTAGGTGTGATCTGCCATGAACGATGGGGCTGGGCAATTCGATTCGGTGATTCTAATCGATTCGAAGCACAGATTATTCGAATCAATCTTGAATCGGCCATAGTTACAAAAATTTGCTGAATGAAGTGGGATTTTTTTATTTCAACGACAAAATACAATGAATTTTAGTCGAATTTGAATGAAAATACACCGCATTTAAGTCTGCTTTTGCTAATATTTGTTATTTATGACTGTAATTTTTTTAATTACCATAATGAAGACAATAATAGTAATAGTAAAAATGCAATATTTGGTATTTTCATGGAATTAGCGATTCGATACAATTCGAAAAAATATTCGGATAAGATTCGAATTTAAAATGATAAAACGATAGTGAAACTATTTACTATTTATTTGTTTTACTATAGTCGCTTTTTGCAAGAAATACTCTGCTGCCATTCTGAACCATACACTAAACTCCGCACCAAAATTGAAACCAAGGTTAAAGTTTACTCGTAGTTGAAACTTCCCTGCGTCATACAAAACGATCATCAAAACGCCAACAAACATATTGAATAAATATATATTCTATTTTATTTGCACTTTATTGGCTTCGGAAAACTTAATCTTAAACAAAAATTTCATGAATCAGTATAAAAACTTGAGTCATTTAGAAATCAAACTGTGATAAAGATAATCTTATCAAGGACAGATTTGTGTCATAAAATCATGTTTCAAGATAATTACCGCACCTGTGTATATTTTACGGAAAAAATATTGTCTTCATTTTGGTTGCGCTTATAACATATTAGGAAGATCACTTTGAAAATACAAATTAAATAAAATTTATAAAAAATTGAAATGTTAAAAACTAAATTCAATTTATAAGCTTAACTAGCTGACTACACAAATCCCCAAACAAAATGATGAATTCAAAATAGGGTTGGAAAATGCGCGCAAATAAATACAAAGCTATCTCACCAAATGTTCTAATAAAGTAAAGTAAGTTATTTTTTAAATGTATTTATACCTTTTATTTTAATAAAATCTACATTCGCTCCGGCGGTGACAAAATTACACATGACAAGACTTGAAGAATTTTTATTTTTTAAACTTCTTCTATGAGTGAGAAGACTCTGATCTCGGAAACCCATTGGAAATATAGAATAGATATAATGAATGATTATTATTTATAGGCAATAGCTTTGTTTTGTAAATTCAACAGAGAACGTATTAAAATTTTTATTTTTTTAAGTCAATATATTTAAACTTACTAAATCAATATATTTTGATAAAGCACATCGAATGCAGTATAAACTAGTTTGAGTATAAATATCCAGTATCAGTTTCGGTTTTAAAATATCCATGGAATGAATAAAATGCACATGGATGCAAGACGCCATTCATAATTATATTTTCACCACCAAATTTTAAAATATGACCGGTAAAGACTTAAATATTCTTGTGTGTATTTTTATTCAAGTTTTTTTTTCACAATTTAAGACGAAAATAATATTTCAAGAAGTAAATTAAAGTCAAAAATTTGAATTAAATTTGAATACGAGAAGATTCCCATTTTCCCAGATATGTTCATTAAGCTGGTTTGATTGAACATCAATTTCGTTGATCGTCTTGGCTTATCGTTCAAAATATAATATTTCCCAAAAGTTAATATTTTAAATCCACCGTATTATATAGAATGGTGAGATGTAATACTAAACTAATACTTTGTATACTAAGCGACTAAAACATTGTATCGAACTAGGTGTTCTCGCGTAGACGTTTTGAAAATGTAAAATGATATTTATCTAACATGAACCAGCGATGAAAGGCGCCTAAAAGGCACATTTCATCGCAGGTCTATGCTAGATAAAACATAACAAAATGAGGATGTTAGAATGTTAAGTATCGGTGGCAAAAGTTAAGCTCTAGGTCTGGTTTTAATCTCAAAAGTAAAGCAAGGGGTATATCACTTCCAGAAGCGAATAATCCCTGTGATAGCATTATCATTAAATGATTGATGTTTTTTGAAAGATAGTTGCTATGAATGTGGACTGCTTCAAAAATAACATCAGCGATAACTTGCTGCTCTGGGAAATTTTACATTACTTATATTTGGCCGAGTGAATCCTCTAGCAAATTACATAATGAGAGGCAGTCATGGTTACCTTGATTTTTTCTTAATAGGTAAAGCAAAAATATTTCTAGATAACCTAGTTAGACTTCTAAAACCAGATAGTACTGTAATTAAAACAAGATTAACTAGATAATCATTTTTTGGATCATAAATTTTAATAGATTTGAAGGTTCAAATGTTTTAATAGTCTGTTTTGAAGGCATTTTTGTATTGAAAATATGATTTCATTATTTTTTTTATACCATGTACCAAGTTTTTTTTAAAGAGGGGCCTAAATAAAAATTAGGTAAATATAAACTACTTTGCCTAGTAAATTTGTTAGGTAAATCTAAACCAGATAAACAAAAAGTAGTTTGAAAATAAACACGTTAAAATTGATACTAACTAAAATTACCAATATTCGTGAGAGGGTAAAATAACATAAGATTTACTCTGGCGAAAAAATTATTCAACTTATATTTTTTTTTATCATTCGCTTTAGGCAAGTTTGGAATCAGCTGGCAAAATATCTTACCATCATTCACCTATATAGCAAAGATCTAACAAAAAATGTAGCCCTTGTAACTGGTTTTTAAGAAGAAAACATACCTAATTCTGGATTTACTGATGCACAAAATGTACGAACTGCTGGTGTAAACCTAAAAAATTCTCCCATAACAACTTGATTGTAAATTGTACATCATGGAAAATTCAAATAATTGCATTTTTTCGAAAGTCTCAACATTTCTGCAGACATACACTGTAACAAAAAATGCAACAAAATTACTAGTCTTTGACAGAAATTTTACTTGGCGGAATTGAAAAAATAATTCCAAATTGGCTATTTTGGGTGTTGACGGAACACACCGCGAAGGTGTGTATGCCCATAACTGGCATAAATCTTATCAACATGGCATTTGTTTTAACTTTGGAAATAAGTATTTACAGCAAATGACCAGTAAATATACTGCACTTTTGTTACAGTGTACAAAATACAGTAGTCAATGATTCTCCAAAGCTCTTTTCCAACAATTTCCCGAAAACAATTCTGTTGAGGCACGTTTCCAAACAATCAGGTCACTGAAAGGTTATTTGGTCACGCCTATTTTATCTCAGGCGTTCCTGGCGCCAACGTTTTGGACGGTTTTGTCGATAGATAAGTTTCAGCAATAAAAACCGCTAACTATTGAAAAATCTGGCAACAATGAAAGACGTCATGTTCTCAAAACAACATAACTGATTAGATGTGATTGATGCGTTGCCACTGTCCTACTATAGAAAAAGGGGGAATTCGTTGAAAACAAACATTCTTTATATGGATGAGGATTCCTTTTTCTCATTCCTGCATTTCACGCATCTCTTTGTACGGTACAGGTTTTTGAACAGCTTTGGATCATGATATTTCTCTTGGAGCCATACGACTGTGCATAATATGATAAAAAGTGACAAAACAATTAGACTCTTCAGACCGAGCCGTTGCTAGGATGTTATTCTTGACTTTTTGTTCCATGTAGTAGCCAATTTTGCATCGAATGTGTTTCTCACTTTCAAATTCCTCACACTTAAAACAAACAACTTTTAATTAATATTATTCAGAATATATCAATCCTTTCCATCTTCGTGTACAACTGATTTAGCCATGCAGAAAAGTTCAAGTCTTTTTTCAATTCCATCAAAAATTCAACGGAAAGGGACTATACGAACAGGAACCATCAAATTGGTTAGCGGTTCTTCTCATCCATTTACCAGAAATCAGTTTATCGACAAAGCCTAAATTTCCATTCATAAAATTGTGATTGATTTGACACATATTCATATCAAAATAAACAGGCACAATTGTGACGTAATAAAGCCTATCAAACACACTTTTATGATGTGATAATTCATCATTAAACATGGCACAATTTGATAAAGAAAGGATCGTTTCTCGATTCAAAACATATTATAACCTATTATGCGTGAAAATAATGTTTTTCTATTAGGCGCCAACTTTATGTAGAAATTAGATAAGAAATTTGATAAAATTTGAACGTTATGTTTTTTTTTCTTGAATATAATTCTCAATGATTTATGGAATAAAACGCAGAAAAAATTTTAGAATTGTATTTCAGACGCCCACTCTTTCAATAAAATATTGATAACGTTCACAAGAATACCCAATACAAAGTCTAGTTCTTCTTCTTTTTGAAAAATATAGGAGTTGAAATAAATCATTCTCAATTTCAACTTCCAATTAGTTTTTGTAAAGGTACTTTTTATAAGCCATTTAATGAAGTTGCTTATCTTTTTAGACAGCATTTTGCTTAAAAATTATCTTTCAGACGAAGCATGTTTTTGGTAAGCAATGAGAATAAATTGCGAGAGAAATTTTAAGAAACAATAATTCATTTTTCTGTGTGATTACAAGAGTTTTGGAATTGTAGTTGAGACGCCTCATATATTTCAACGTAGAGCAGACGACATAAGAATGTAGAATATTAAAAAGTCTTATTAAAAGATTTTTTTTTTGAAATATCACAATTTTTAATGAACATCAGCGTTGCATTGAAATTTAATTTTGGTGTATATAAACACTATTCCAGAAAATTGGTAAATGATAAAAAACGTTAACAAGATATGTTTGTGGTCGCAATGTCCTAGCGGTTATCAGGTTGACATTGCATGTTGAATATCTCGGTCTCGAATCTCAGTAAGACTGTGGTGATATCACTGTACACAACTCAACCCATAGTGTAATAATTTGGGTAGGCTAGGCCGAACCAGAAAAACCATATCTTTCCAACTACAATATAACTTTATCCGTCTTGTACGCGGCTTCTGGTGCAGGCGAGGGTGATGTCTTCCAAAACAATGTGACTATAAAAAATTCATCCATCATGCAATGAGCAACGTAGATGATTTATGAAAGAAATATTATATTAAATTGATTAACGAAATACATGAGCTTTAAATAATTTTTTTTAAGATTCCTAATATTTAAGTCGAAGGGTCAAAACAAACCAAGAAAAACTTTTTCCTTGATGAATTTGTACATCTATATCTATATTTTTTAAATGAAACTAAACGTCAGCTTCGAATAGTTTTTTTACTATATTCAAGAACAAACGGGTAATATACAATAAGTAATTATGAAAATGGAAACTAATCAGATATGTAAATAATCTATTTTATCTAAATTCGCTCAGGGCGACGTATTACGAGACTTTAAGTAAGTCTCCCAAAACAATATTGTGTAAAGAGCTACAGAAATGCCGCAATAAAAACTAAAGAATATCTATTTATATATGATCAAAATTCACTCAGAAGCATAACATAGATGTAAATTTTCTGAAATCACTAGTGGGAAGACTGCCTAATTCTCATAGCATATAATTTAATGGATGATATCAATATGAAAAATTGTTTAAAAAAAATGGCTTCCCTAATTTTTAGGCCAGAAGCAAACAGTATTTACAATAATGTGGAGGGGTATAAAGAAATAAAAATAATTATGAGTTTAAAAATTGAAAGTGAAATGCAGCATGAGTGGTAGCATGAGATATATGGTTAAATATATTGTAATATTCTGTCATTTTCTACATTAAATATTTCCTAAACATGAACGAAAAATAAGTCATCACATTTTATTGAATGCGAGTGCAAAAAGTACAATTTAATTATGCATGGTTTTAAAGCTGTCATCATCTTGTAAGAACGAATCGCTTGCGTGTACTTTTTTCGGACATTCTTCAAAATATAAAAATTAAGCGGCCATTTTTAACCCCAATCAGATGAATGGGTTTGCCGCCATTTGCGGTCCTGTGTAGCAGGATGCTAATGTTTACTCGCCGGTTTCCGCGCACTTTTGATTGATAGGACTCGCGTTTGTATAAATACTTTTTTCGACACCCACCACCTTGCAGAACGATTCATCAATTGTGTATATTTGAGTGCTCTCATACAAGAGTAACTTGAATTTAACTTCGTTTTTACGCTTGAGCCGGACACTGCAATAAAAATGCGATAAATTAAGTGTTTTTTGACAGTAATTTTAATAATTTTTTTAGTTGATATTGAAATAAAACTATAAAATTGACTTTTTTGGCCAATTTTGGGCTCATTATTGGCATAAATTGTCTCAACAATTCGGTTTTCAAAATTTTGAAATATACATCTACTGCAAATAAACAGTAATTTTACTGTCCTTTAGTAACAGTGTATATACTCTCGCTTTAAAGAAAATTTTCTTTACGTCCCAAACAAGACACATTGAAATATTTTAATTCTCCAAAGTTTGCTTTTAGCTGACGAATACTTAATCAAATATTGATTATAACCCACGTTTCATTGCTTGCTCTCATGTCTGAAACGATTTGTCTAAAATACAATGATAACATAATGGTGGCCGATACAAGTGGTAGATGAACATTCTCTCTTTGCGCCTTTCAAGTTTTCCAAATTTTTGACGTAGATGGTTTACCCATCGCCCGGGGCAGATACCACTCACCGCAATTTACCATGACGGTTCAGTTCCGTTCAGGATGTTTTCCGTTTAGAGTGCAGTTGCTGGTACTACATCTTAGTAGCTCTCTACTATTAAGGTGCTGTTTTTGGTTCCCTTTGGGAGCTGCTTCCGGCCTTGCTTAGAGTGAATTTCAACAAGAAAAAAAAATTTTATTTTAAATTTTATTGGAATGGAAAATGGTTCTTAACTAATTGAACTATTCGTTGATCAATTCTGTTAGGTTATAATGGTTTATCTACATATAACTATACCATAAAAAATTTGCGTGTGAATTTCTAAGTCTCGTCACTTCTGAGCCAAATTTCACCAGAATCCAATGCGTCTCGAAGACAATGTATGTCCAATTCACACTCCCTGTCTAATATCAAGAGGTGTCATATTTTACCGACATAATACAATCGATTTTGGTCAGATTTGACAAAAATCGATTGCCTTTTGTCGTTAACAAAGAACATTCCAATTTATTTAGCAAGTTTGTGTTACTATGAACGATTCACGATTGATTCGAATAATTTGTGCTTCGGATCGATTCGAATCCCTAAATTGCTTTCCCGTAGTCTCTCACTCATAAGGATGGTGTGAGTAATATAATTCAATCGTAAAACTCTAAAAACCCTTCACATAAAACATTTATCTATTAAAGCATGAGACTTTTACGGCAAAACTGAATAAGACCGCATTCCCAACAATTAGAGAGCAAAGCGAGAAAATTGAACTTCTATTTTTCATTTTCTTCCGAAAACTAAATAGCAAGATAGCCCTAATTTAACTTATATTTGCATTTTTATTCTATGTGAGAACTGGTGAGAGTGTGTACGCATGTGTGTGTGGGAGAGTAGGTGCTTAATGATGTATTTTCTCAGCCTGATCGTGATTGATTTCCACTGTAAAACTGACCAGAACTCCAGCACACATTGAGTAAAGAAAAGTCACGTTTAAACAACATTTATAATGGACTCGAACGCTGAAGTCTGGTCAATATCTCCATGATCAGTCAAACCAAAATTGAAGGTTAAATATGAGCAACGCCATGATTTATTGGCCGCAGATGTTCAAATTAGGAGTAATTTTTAAAGTGTATATTGAGGTGTCAATGTTAAAATTTTATACTTAACCGGCACATTGTGGCATGCGTGTGGGCTAGCTCCAAGTATTTTTTAAAATAACACCGAGAAATACGAAAGCACCAGGGTATAATCCAGTAGGTCGTATATGAACAAGTTTATCGAATATTTGCTCCAGCGTATTTGATTCAAAAGAATGTTTCGAACGAACCTGCTAAATATGCCAATTTGAATCGATTTTATGTAAGTGCAGATTCCTCTTCTCGATTGACGATAGACTCGAATAATTTGAGCTTCGAATCACCGACTCGAATAGCCCAACGGGAGTGAATTTCTATTTAAAGATCTGTAATATAATGAAGTCACGATTTATAAGCACAAATTAATTCCTGAACAAATTTTTTCAACTTAAGCTATAAAATATTGACACAAGTTATCAGATCCACGAAAATCACAATGGAGATTTGTCATTTTGATCGCTTCGACATTAATCAAATGTGGTTACATTCAATCAAAGAAGGAGAAGTTTGAGTAAATACAAGCGAGCCGGATGCAAAAAATTCCCAAAAGAAGTGGTCTGATGTGATGGATGAGGGTGTCAGTGTTGGGATAGGCGATTCAATTCAATATTTCGAATATAAAATTATTCGAATCAACCGCGATAAGGACATAGAGACAAAAAAGTACAAAATGAAGTCAAATTACCAAATATTCATAGCAAAAGTCTACAATTTTTTTCTATTTTTGATCATATTCATTTTACCATTGGAAATCAAGTATTAATTGAAAGTGCTCTTCTTATGTTAATGAATTCATAGTTACAGAATTATGAATTTTGTTAATGGGAGACAATTGTTAGGGTAAAGCGGTAGATTTGGTTATTTAAGATTAATGATTCGATATGTACCTGATATGAATAATTAGAATTCTTATTTATTTTGAGTAAGTATTATTTAACAAATTACAAGCAAAAAATCATTTTTCACATATTTTTCGTATTGCAAAAGTTTCTCAAAAGTTGTGGCTTGGATTCGATGCGCATGGATGTCACTTAAATATTAAAATTTCGAATCTCTCCGGATAATGTGTCGATTTCGATAAATAGAATACTAATTTATTTTTTGATGCAGTATTTTTCGACATAAATATTATTTTGGTATTTCCCTTGTGATGCATGTACTCTGGCATGATGGAAGTAAAAGATTTGCCAATTTTTGGGTGTAATACATAAAAATCACACTTTTCAACCCAAATCTATTCAGATTATTGAATTCCCTCTGATTCGACATTTTATTTATTGTTCGAAATATATTTGAAGCAAAAAGTTATTTGGTATGTCAAGTTGGGCTAGATGGATGTCATGCAACTTTTGGAATAAATACTAGGATCGATCTGGATATGTTTTTGAGTTGGATGATTATTATTTTTTATTTGATTTCTTGGCTCTTGGACTCAAGTCCCAGCACGTCTGTTAGTCTGTGCTCACCACTCATCACCTAAAAGTGGCCGCAGGACCTCAATCTCCGAAACTAACAGAAAAACTGTCCCGGCACCTCGTGATTGTACTTTTCGTTCCTTTGCTCTATTTTCGTCTAAAATTTGTCCACCTCATTTAGCTGCTAAATAATCTTTTAAATTTTCATCTATAATAATGGCCTGGCACTATTTGAGACCACACGTATCAACAAACAAGGTTTGAAATAGATATCTCTGATCCATAGCGATACCAAACCACTGCTATTAACGACTTTAACCTGAAAAATTCAATGAACAAATAAAAACAACCCAAGGTAAGCACGTTTACAAACGATCTGTGACGCTCAGGCAAAATAAAACGTAAATAGGATACCCTACCCAGCTTGAGTAACCTTTAAATATGTTACAAATGAATAGAGCTGACGATTAGCGGTCAATCCGTGGCATACAATTTTCAAAATAAAATTCTAGTTTGACATAAATTACCATTTTAAGATAAGATTTCTTCAAAGCATTTTCTGTAAGAAGAGCATGAATAGTACATAGCAAAAGAAACAAATTAAAAACCACACATATGACGCCCTCCTCAAAATAATGAAACCCACCCAACCACCCTTCTTCCCAGATTTCCAAATATTGACCTGGCCGTGCTAAAGGATACGAGTTACGAATTAGTATATTTGCTCCATCGGGAAACGAAAATTATATTACCTGAAAATTCAGGGTAAAAACTGATATTTTTAACTGTTATAAGCTTTTTAAAACCACTCGTACGTTTGAGATGTATCGAGTTACTATGCTAATTTTATGCAGGAAAATTAAGAAGTGCTTTCCAAACATAGCCGACATTTTCTTTTTTCTACCGCATTTATATAATTTTTTCTTTATTTTAGATTCCACAAAGGAGTAACATATGGATGACATTTTACACTGCTTAGATGCTTTAAGAACAACAATTTGTTTTCAAGAGTATGAGTAACAAGTCAAGGACCTTGACATTTCTCCCCGCAAATGATCTAACCGTGATGAAAATAGAATGAAATCGTGGCACAATAAGCACGTACAAACTAAAGTTCACTGCATAAATATATTTATTCATTTTCCATTGTAAGCACGCACGCTACTGAAACCCACACACATTAAAAAAAAAACATAAACAACCTGCTATCAAAATTATTTATGAGTAGCAAGTCAAAGATCGAGATCCTTCTAACTGCTCAATCAAGAATAAAAATGAAATGCGGGTTAAAAAATAGAAACTCTTCGGGTAATTTGTAGGTTCGAAACGAATCAACACCGCCTAAGACGTTCGCAAGGAACATAGATGAACAATTAATTAATGGCACTTTATCTTCAATTCGTAACTCGAATACACCATCAGAAATCAGGGTAAAACCAATCTCAATTGTTGCCAATCCAAATCTTAACATGGACAGAATGTGAGATGTGATTGGTGATTCGAATCGATTTGACGTGCAATTTATTCTAAACAATCGTGAATTGTTCATAGCAACAAAAATTTGTTAAATAGACTAGAATTTTCATTTCTAACAACAAAATTCAATACGATTTGGTCAAATTTATGGTTTTGGTTTTGCTGGATGATTCTTTTTTTCTTGATGATTCGATTCACTTTTTGAAATGATTCGTTTTCGCTCATCTATAGTTGTGACTCATGTTTAACGAACTATGCGTGTGCGAAAATGACAAAATACACGCCATGTTCTTCTTTGGCTATGGTTGATTAACTGATAAGTATATGAAGAAATTGCCGTTGATGCCAGCAAAACCATATTTTATAAAGATATGGAATGATATCTTCCATCCATCATACTTGAATAAATTGAATGTAATGATAGCACAACATCGAAATATTATTTTAGACATACCCTGTAATAAAATGCATTGAAATCAACACACATTCAATGTAATTTTACTTGAAAACTACAAAATCGATTTTTTTTCGGTCAATAATACGCTGTTGATGAAACGCATCGAGGAGATGCGGTCCATCAACAGCCTATTATTGGCATAAATTTCATTAACAACACGATTTTAAATGTTGGAAATAAAAAAATTACTGCAATAGAATTGTTAATTTACTGCACTTTTTTTACAGTGCATGGACTTTTGATAGAAAAACTACTACGATAAATGGTCTCCATATTCCTATTTAAAACAACATTTATTTATCTTTGAAATATTTGAAATAATACTTGTCATCTCACTTCTAGTCAATATTTGAAATATGCCGTGTTCCCAAAATTGACTTTCACCGTAAAAACTTGTGTACACACTCTGGTGAAAAAAATATACTAAAAATTTATAACAAATTTATGGAAGGGTTCCCTTCCCCTCCAATATTCTGGAAGTTTATACAAAGAAATCAAAAAATACAAAACTTTCGTACTCCTCCGGCGCATAGTAACATGTCCTGGATTTTTGTTAATGTTTTTGTCCCCAAATTAATGTATTTCTTTAAGCTATAAACTCGTAAATTTTTTATAAAATTTTAATATATTTATTTTTTGTCCAATATTCGACAATTTCCGCCACCAATGGTTATAAGTATTCCCCGGAAAGGATCAACAACCCTGCCCTTCAGCAAGGTACCTCTCGCAAAGAAAAATAATTTTGATATTCTGCAGTATTTCAGAACAGTTATTCTGAATACTGTATTTCCTTTATTCTTTTACGCACCAATATATATAGTAAAACAATTGATTTTTTTCCGCCATTACGAAATTGAAAAGTTGAACGTGTTTCACTTCGTGCCGCAAGATGTCGGTACAGAGCACTAAATCTTCTCATTTGAATTGGCAATCGACATCAATTTACATTTACTTGTTCGACAGCACTATATATGCATCATATTCGTTTTTTATAGTTTATTTTGTCAAGTATGACCCACAGATGAACCGCGCCTCATCGGCGCGATACATCGGTGGCTCATACTTAACAAAATATGTTTATATTGCGATTTTTCAATTGGTGTTTTGTTTGGATTTAATAAATGTTTTCTATCTAACATTGTGATTTTTAATTAAAAGGGAAATAGGGAAACTTCCAAATTGCAGCCGAAACAGAACGCTGTTAAAGAGCAGTACATGGCAGAGTTTGGAGGAAAGCAGGCTTCAAAAATTAAAATTTTTGAATTAGTTCAGTGCATTACAATGCTGAGCTGCCACATCAGAATTTTTTTTTCAAGCAAGATTCGCTGACAACGCGATCCATAAGTCATTCATTCCACTAATTGATCTCAGAGCGCATCATTCCCTCAAATCAAGCACACTGAACCGCTGTGGTGAAGTGCAGTTAGTTGTATCTGCCCCAGCTGACGGTAAAACCATCTAGCATTCCTTATAATAAAGAAGCAATCAATTTAAATTCAAGAGAGAATATTCCTCCCAGAACACTATCTTAGAAGCATTTGGCTGAACAAATTTTCAGCGCTGTAGGTACGGGCTTTAGAATAGTCTTAACGTATTCCCGCGTTTTGAAACAGGTGACTAAAAGGAAAAGAGAAGTGTATTCTTTACTAAAATTTGAACATAAAGACGCTAAAAATTTAACATAAAGACTCGACAGATGACTGAAACGAAACAAGAAGCAAAGAAGTGGTTGAAGGTTTTATCATCACCCGGGGAATATACCACTCACTGTATTTTTCTAAAGTGGTTTAGTTCTGTATCAGAAGCTTTTCGCTTAGAGTGCAATTGCTGACACTCTATGTTGCAGTAGCTCTTCGTCATTTTATTGTTACAGTGATTTTCCAAGCTGATTGGTGTTTTTTAATCAGCTCCTGCCACATATTATCAAATAAAATTGTTCAAAGTGAATTTGATGTTTGAGTACATAGGGAGGTTTGAAATTTGTATGATTAGAAAGTTTCTCTCGTGATAGATGTGTGCTTGGAAATATCAAATCCAACCGGAAGATGTTTACCTGTTTGGCAAGTCACGCCGCATATGAGCAATAGATAAAATGCGACATTGTGGCGCATTTTCAAAATTTAGAATCTTTCAAAATTTATGGCTGTTGGTATTTACATCGCTAACTTGTCAGTTTTCGAATATATTAATTGTGCTAGGAACCAATCGAGACAATGCTGAATCGAAATGGCATTTTCGAACATTCATTGCGCCACAAGTTTATACATAATACCGCGCCTCTGC
>OZ023151.1:17906000-17971829 GCA_963675895.2 Styela plicata | reverse complement strand
TGGTTGTAATGAAAGTTTGCATCGGCCTTGAATTTGGTTTAGTAACGCATGCTACATCTTTTTTAATGTCCAATGAGATAATCATGTCTTGGGATGCCAAATAGATTGATATAGATGTCTGTCCTGTCGGCGTACCATCTAAAGTTTTTAATCTAGTTTTAAACTCTGCTCAAGTTTTTCCAGATATTTTGGATCTATCATGACGACGGAAGTTACAATAACAATTCAACAAGTAACAAACGATGGCCTGATCAAAAACTGTGGAATTACAATCAACAAAATATAAACAACGTTCGATGGGAAGCCACAAAGAACAGCTCTGGATGGAAACCGGTTAATTAAAATAATACAACGATCGAAGTAAGTTCTGAATTTGTTCTCTTTTTTTTTTTCTTCTTTATTATTTTGTTCTGCGTGTCTGGGTCTGAAAGCCGGGCTTTTTCATGCGTGCGTGTATTTTCTTACCAAAATTGATGATTGGTGGCGATGATGGTGTACACATCTGTCTTGTATTTGGTTTAGTGAAGCATGCCAGCCCTTTTTAATGTCCAAGTTTCTAATTCATGTCTTGAACGCCCAATAGATGGAATATGATTTGTGACCATCGATATTTTGTTAAACTGTTTACGCCTGACCACCGGGCTTTGTGTGTTGTATGAGTGTGTCTGTCAAAACTCAATCTACTGAATGGTTTGTAATGAAAGATTGCATCGGCCTTGCATTTGGTTTAGTAACGCATGCGCACTTTTTAATGTCCAAGATCTAATAATGTCTTAGGATGCACATTAGATTGAAATATGATGCTGAGTTTGCGACCATTCAAATTTTTTAAACAGTTTACTCTGCTCAAGTTTTTCCAGATATTTTGGACCTACAGCGCGGAAGTACAAACAACAATGCCAATAGTAACAACGATGGACCTGATTTAACGATGGATAGAATACAATCAACAAAATATAAACAACGTCGATGGGAAGCAACAAAGAACAGTCTGGATGGAAAACGGTAAAAATAATACAACGATCCGAAGTAAGTCTTTTATTATTTTTGTCTGGGCCTGACGCCGGGCCTTTTCATGCGTGCATGTATTTCTTACCAAAATTAATGATGGTGGCGATGATGGTTACATCTGTCTTGTATTTGGTTTAGTGAAGCATGCACCCTTTTTAATGTCCAAGTTCTAATCATTTCTTGGACGCCCAATAGATGGAAATATTATTTGTGACCATCGATATTTTTAAACTGTTTACGCCAGACACTGGGCTTTGTGTGTTGTATGAGTGTGTCTGTCAAAACTCATTCTGCTGATGGTCGTAATGAAAGATTGCATCGGCTTTGCATTTGGTTTAGTAAGGCATGCGCTCTTTTTAATGTCCAAGAACTAATCATGTCTTGGACGCCCAATAAATTGAAATATGATGCTGTCTGGCTTTGCGACCACCAAATTTTTTAAACAGTTTAACTCTGCTCAAGATTTTCCAGAGATTTTGGACCTACAGCCGTGGAAGTACAACAACAATGCACAAGTAACAACGATGGCCAGATCACAACGGTCAGTATGGGAAGCCACAAAGAACAGCCTGGATGGAAAACGGTAAAATAATACAACGATCTGAAGTAAGTCTTATTATATTTGTCTTTTATAGCCCTTTGTCTGGGCCTGACGCCGGACTTTTCATGCGTGCATGTATTTCTTACCAAAATTAATGATGGTGGCGATGATGGTTACATCTGTCTTGTATTTGGTTTAGTGAAGCATGCACCCTTTTTAATGTCCAAGTTCTAATCATTTCTTGGACGCCCAATAGATGGAAATATTATTTGTGACCATCGATATTTTTAAACTGTTTACGCCTGACAACGGGCTTTGTGTGTTTGTATGAATGTGTCTGTCAAAACTCAATCTTTCTGATGGTTGTGAAGAAAGATTGCATCGGCTTTGCATTTGGTTTTAGTAAGGCATGCGCTCTTTTTAATGTCCAAGAACTAATCATGTCTTGGATGCCCAATAGATTGAAATATGATGCTGTCTGACTTTGCGACCATCAAATTTTTTTAACAGTTTAACTCTGCTCAAGTTTTTCCAGATATTTTGGATCTACAGCCGTGGAAGTACAACAACAATGCACAAGTAACAACGATGGCTTGATCACAACCGTGGAATACAATCAACAAAATATAAACAACGTCGATGGGAAGCCACAAAGAACAGCCTGGATGGAAAACGGTAAAATAATACAACGATCTGAAGTAAGTCTTTATTATTTTGTCTCGGCCTGACGCCTGGCTATTAATGCACGCGTGTTCATGCGTGCGTGTATTTCTTACCAAAATTAATGACGGTGGCGATGGTGGTTACATCTGTCTTGTATTTGGTTTAGTGAAGCATGCACCCTTTTTAATGTCCAAGTTCTAATCATGTCTTGGACGCCCGATAGATGGAAATATAATTTGTGACCATCGATATTTTTAAACCGCTTACGCCTGACACCGGGCTTTGTGTGTTGTGATTGTTTCTGTCAATACTCATTCTACTGATGGTTGTAATGAAAGATTGCATCGGCCTTGCATTTGGTTTAGTAACGCATGCGCTCTTTTTAATGTCCAAGAATTAATCATGTCTTGAATGCCCAATAGATTGAAATATGATGCTGTCTGACTTTGCGACCATCAAAGTTTTTAAACAGTTTAACTCTGCTCAAGTTTTTCCAGATATTTTGGACCTACAGACGTGGAAGTACAATAACAATTCACAAGTAACAACGATGGCCTGATCACAACTGTGGAATACAATCAACAAAATATAAACAACGTCGATGGGAAGCCACAAAGAACAGCCTGGATGGAAAACGGTAAAATAATACAACGATCTGAAGTAAGTCTTTATTATTTTGTTCTGCCTGACGCCCGGCTTTTCATGCGTGCGTGTATTTCTTACCAAAATTGATGATGGTGGCGATGATGGTTACATCTGTCTTGTATTTGGTTTAGTGAAGCATGCACCCTTTTTAATGTCCAAGTTCTAATCATGTCTTGAACGCCCAATAGATGGAAATATGATTTGTGACCATCGATATTTTTTTTAACGGTTTACGCCTGACACCGGGCTTTGTGTGTTGTATGAGTGTGTCCGTCAAAACTCAATCTACTGATGGTTGTAATGAAAGATTGCATCGGTCTTGCATTTGGTTTAGTAACGCATGCGCTCTTTTTAATGTCCAAGATCTAATAATGTCTTGGATGCCCAATAGATTGAAATATGATGCTGACTTTGCGACCATCAAATTTTTTAAACAGTTTAACTCTGCTCAAGTTTTTCCAGATATTTTGGATCTACAGCCGCGGAAGTACAACAACAATGCCAAAGTAACAACGATGACCTGATTACGACGGTAGAAAACAATCAACAAAATATAAACAACGTCGATGGGAAGCAACAAAGAACAGTCTGGATGGAAAACGGTAAAATAATACAACGATCTGAATTAAGTCTTTATTATTTTGTCTGGGCCTGACGCCGGGCTTTTCATGCGTGCATGTATTTCTTACCAAAATTAATGATGGTGGCGATGATGGTTACATCTGTCTTGTATTTGGTTTAGTGAAGCATGCACCCTTTTTAATGTCCAAGTTCTAATCATTTCTTGGACGCCCAATAGATGGAAATATTATTTGTGACCATCAATATTTTTAAACTGTTTACGCCAGACACTGGGCTTTGTGTGTTGTATGAGTGTGTCTGTCAAAACTCATTCTGCTGATGGTTGTAATGAAAGATTGCATCTGCTTAGCATTTGGTTTAGTAAGGCATGCGCTCTTTTTAATGTCCAAGAACTAATCATGTCTTGGATGCCCAATAGATTGAAATATGATGCTGTCTGACTTTGCGACCATCAAATTTTTTTAAACAGTTTAACTCTGCTCAAGTTTTTCCAGATATTTTGGACCTACAGCCGTGGAAGTACAACAACAATGCACAAGTAACAACGATGGCCTGATCACAACCGTGAAATACAATCAACAAAATATAAACAACGTCGATGGGAAGCCACAAAGAACAGCCTGGATGGAAAACGGTAAAATAATACAACGATCTGAAGTAAGTCTTTATTATTTTGTCTCGGCCTGACGCCTGGCCTTTTATGCACACGTGTTCATGCGTGCGTGTATTTCTTACCAAAATTAATGACGGTGGCGATGGTGGTTACATCTGTCTTGTATTTGGTTTAGTGAAGCATGCACCCTTTTTAATGTCCAAGTTCTAATCATGTCTTGGACGCCCAATAGATGGAAATATAATTTGTGACCATCGATATTTTTAAACCGCTTAACGCCTGACACCGGGCTTTGTGTGTTGTGATTGTGTCTGTCAAAACTCATCCTACTGATGGTTGTAATGAAAGATTTGCATCGGCCTTGCATTTGGTTTAGTAAGGCATGCGCTCTTTTTAATGTCCAAGAACTAATCATGTCTTGGATGCCCAATAGATTGAAATATGATGCTGTCTGACTTTGCGACCATCAATTTTGTTAAACAGTTTAACTCTGCTCAAGTTTTTCCAGACATTTTGGACCAACGGCTGCGGAACAACAACAACCGAAGGCAACCTCTCGGTTACGACGGTGAAATACTATCAGCGAAGATCGATGTCGATGGAACTCAACAACAAATTCACAGAGCCTGGATGGAAAATGGTAAAATTAATACAACGATCTGAAGTAAGTCTTCTTTCTTCATTTTTGTTTTGAGTGATTGAGCCTGGCGCCGGGCGTTTTTATGCGTGTGCATGCGTGCCTGTGTTTCAAAACCCGAATTTTCGATGGTCGTGATGACGTTTGCATCGGTCTTGAATTTGGTTTAGTGAAGCATGCGCCCTTTATTATGTCCATGTACTAACCCTGTCTTGGATGCCCAATAGATTGAAATATGATGCTGTCTGACTTTGCGACCATCAAATTTTTTTAACAGTTTAACTCTGCTCAAGTTTTTCCAGATATTTTGGACCTACAGCCGTGGAAGTACAACAACAATGCACAAGTAACAACGATGGCCTGATCACAACCGTGGAATACAATCAACAAAATATAAACAACGTCGATGGATGGGAAGCCACAAAGAACAGCCTGGATGGAAAACGGTAAAAATAATACAACGATCTGAAGTAAGTCTTTATTATTTTGTCTCGGCCTGACGCCTGGTCTTTTATGCACGCGTGTTCATGCGTGCGTGTATTTCTTACCAAAATTAATGACGGTGGCGATGGTGGTTACATCTGTCTTGTATTTGGTTTAGTGAAGCATGCACCCTTTTTAATGTCCAAGTTCTAATCATGTCTTGGACGCCCAATAGATGGAAATATTATTTGTGACCATCGATATTTTTAAACTGTTTACGCCTGACAACGGGCTTTGTGTGTTGTATGAATGTGTCTGTCAAAACTCAATCTGCTGATGGTTGTAATGAAAGATTGCATCGGCTTTGCATTTGGTTTAGTAAGGCATGCGCTCTTTTTAATGTCCAAGAACTAATCATGTCTTGGATGCCCAATAGATTGAAATATGATGCTGTCTGACTTTGCGACCATCAAATTTTTTTAACAGTTTAACTCTGCTCAAGTTTTTCCAGATATTTTGGATCTACAGCCGTGGAAGTACAACAACAATGCACAAGTAACAACGATGGCCAGTTCACAACGGTCAGTATGGGAAGCCACAAAGAACAGCCTGGATGGAAAACGGTAAAATAATACAACGATCTGAAGTAAGTCTTTATTATTTTGTCTGGGCCTGACGCCGGGCTTTTCATGCGTGCATGTATTTCTTACCAAAATTAATGATGGTGGCGATGATGGTTACATCTGTCTTGTATTTGGTTTAGTGAAGCATGCACCCTTTTTAATGTCCAAGTTCTAATCATTTCTTGGACGCCCAATAGATGGAAATATTATTTGTGACCATCGATATTTTTAAACTGTTTACGCCTGACAACGGGCTTTGTGTGTTGTATGAATGTGTCTGTCAAAACTCAATCTGCTGATGGTTGTGAAGAAAGATTGCATCGGCTTTGCATTTGGTTTAGTAAGGCATGCGCTCTTTATAATGTCCAAGAACTAATCATGTCTTGGATGCCCAATAGATTGAAATATGATGCTGACTGACTTTGCGACCATCAAATTTTTTTAAACAGTTTAAACTCTGCTCAAGTTTTTCCCAGATATTTTTGGATCTACAGCCGTGGAAGTACAACAACAATGCACAAGTAACAACGATGGCTTGATCACAACCGTGGAATACAATCAACAAAATATAAACAACGTCGATGGGAAGCCACAAAGAACAGCCTGGATGGAAAACGGTAAAATAATACAACGATCTGAAGTAAGTCTTTATTATTTTGTCTCGGCCTGACGCCTGGCCTTTAATGCACGCGTGTTCATGCGTGCGTGTATTTCTTACCAAAATTAATGACGGTGGCGATGGTGGTTACATCTGTCTTGTATTTGGTTTAGTGAAGCATGCACCCTTTTTAATGTCCAAGTTCTAATCATGTCTTGGACGCCCGATAGATGGAAATATAATTTGTGACCATCGATATTTTTAAACCGCTTACGCCTGACACCGGGCTTTGTGTGTTGTGATTGTGTCTGTCAATACTCATTCTACTGATGGTTGTAATGAAAGATTGCATCGGCCTTGCATTTGGTTTAGTAACGCATGCGCTCTTTTTAATGTCCAAGAATTAATCATGTCTTGAATGCCCAATAGATTGAAATATGATGCTGTCTGACTTTGCGACCATCAAAGTTTTTAAACAGTTTAACTCTGCTCAAGTTTTTCCAGATATTTTGGACCTACAGACGTGGAAGTACAATAACAATTCACAAGTAACAACGATGGCCTGATCACAACTGTGGAATACAATCAACAAAATATAAACAACGTCGATGGGAAGCCACAATGAACAGCCTGGATGGAAAACGGTAAAATAATACAACGATCTGAAGTAAGTCTTTATTATTTAGTTCTGCGTGTCTGGGCCTGACGCCCGGCTTTTCATGCGTGCGTGTATTTGTTACCAAAATTGATGATGGTGGCGATGATGGTTACATCTGTCTTGTATTTGGTTTAGTGAAGCATGCACCCTTTTTAATGTCCAAGTTCTAATCATGTCTTGAACGCCCAATAGATGGAAATATGATTTGTGACCATCGATATTTTTAAACAGTTTACGCCTGACACCGGGCTTTGTGTGTTGTATGAGTGTGTCTGTCAAAACTCATTCTGCTGATGGTTGTAATGAAAGATTGCATCGGCTTTGCATTTGGTTTTATAAGGCATGCGCTCTTTTTAATGTCCAAGAACTAATCATGTCTTGGATGCCCAATAGATTGAAATATGATGCTGTCTGACTTTGCGACCATCAAATTTTTTTAAATAGTTTAACTCTGCTCAAGTTTTTCCAGATATTTTGGACCTACAGCCGTGGAAGTACAACAACAATGCACAAGTAACAACGATGGCCTGATCACAACCGTGAAATACAATCAACAAAATATAAACAACGTCGATGGGAAGCCACAAAGAACAGCCTGGATGGAAAACGGTAAAATAATACAACGATCTGAAGTAAGTCTTTATTATTTTGTCTCGGCCTGACGCCTGGCCTTTTATGCACACGTGTTCATGCGTGCGTGTATTTCTTACCAAAATTAATGACGGTGGCGATGGTGGTTACATCTGTCTTGTATTTGGTTTAGTGAAGCATGCACCCTTTTTAATGTCCAAGTTTTAATCATGACTTGGACGCCCAATAGATGGAAATATAATTTGTGACCATCGATATTTTTAAACCGCTTACGCCTGACACCGGGCTTTGTGTGTTGTGATTGTGTCTGTCAAAACTCATCCTACTGATGGTTGTAATGAAAGATTGCATCGGCCTTGCATTTGGTTTAGTAAGGCATGCGCTCTTTTTAATGTCCAAGAACTAATCATGTCTTGGATGCCCAATAGATTGAAATATGATGCTGTCTGACTTTGCGACCATCAATTTTTGTTAAAACAGTTTAACTCTGCTGCTCAAGTTTTTCCAGACATTTTGGACCAACGGCTGCGGAACAACAACAACCAACGATGACCCTGAAGGCAACCTCTCGGTTACGACGGTGAAATACTATCAGCGAAGATCGATGTCGAATGGAACTCAACAACAAATTCACAGAGCCTGGATGGAAAATGGTAAAATTAATACAACGATCTGAAGTAAGTCTTTCTTTCTTAGTTTTTTTGAGTGATTGAGCCTGGCGCCGGGCGTTTTTTTGCGTGTGCATGCGTGCCTGTGTTTCAAAACCCGAATTTTCGATGGTCGTGATGACGTTTGCATCGGTCTTGAATTTTGGTTTAGTGAAGCATGCGCCCTTTATTATGTCCATGTACTAACCCTGTCTTGGATGCCCAATAGATTGAAAATATGATGCTGTCTGACTTTGCGACCATCAAATTTTTTTAAACAGTTTAACTCTGCTCAAGTTTTTCCAGATATTTTGGACCTACAGCCGTGGAAGTACAACAACAATGCACAAGTAACAACGATGGCCTGATCACACAACCGTGGAATACAATCAACAAAATATAAACAACGTCGATGGGAAGCCACAAAGAACAACCTGGATGGAAAACGGTAAAAAATAATACAACGATCTGAAGTAAGTCTTTATTATTTTGTCCGGCGGCCTGACGCCTGGTCTTTTATGCACGCGTGTGTTCATGCGTGCGTGTATTTCTTACCAAAATTAATGACGGTGGCGATGGTGGTTACATCTGTCTTGTATTTGGTTTAGTGAAGCATGCACCCTTTTTAATGTCCAAGTTCTAATCATGTCTTGGACGCCCAATAGATGGAAATATAATTTGTGACCATCGATATTTTTAAAACCGCTTACGCCTGACACCGGGCTTTGTGTGTTGTGATTGTGTCTGTCAAAACTCATCCTACTGATGGTTGTAATGAAAGATTGCATCGGCCTTGCATTTGGTTTAGTAAGGCATGCGCTCTTTTAAATGTCCAAGAACTAATCATGTCTTGGATGCCCAATAGATTGAAATATGATGCTGTCTGACTTTGCGACCATCAAAGTTTTTAAACAGTTTAACTCTGCTCAAGTTTTTTTCCAGATATTTTGGACCTACAGACGTGGAAGTACAATAACAATTCACAAGTAACAACGATGGCCTGATCAAAACTGTGGAATACAATCAACAAAATATAAACAACGTCGATGGGAAGCCACAAAGAACAGCCTGGATGGAAAACGGTTAAATAATACAACGATCTGAAGTAAGTCTTTATTATTTTGTTCTGCGTGTCTGGGCCTGACGCCCGGCTTTTCATGCGTGCGTGTATTTCTTACCAAAATTGATGATGGTGGCGATGATGGTTACATCTGTCTTGTATTTGGTTTAGTGAAGCATGCACCCTTTTTAATGTCCAAGTTCTAATCATGTCTTGAACGCCCAATAGATGGAAATATGATTTTGTGACCATCGATATTTTTTAAACTGTTTACGCCTGACACCGGGCTTTTTGTGTGTTGTATGAGTGTGTCTGTCAAAACTCAATCTACTGATGGTTGTAATGAAAGATTGCATCGGTCTTGCATTTGGTTTAGTAACGCATGCGCTCTTTTTAATGTCCAAGATCTAATAATGTCTTGGATGCCCAATAGATTGAAATATGATGCTGACTTTTGCGACCATCAAATTTTTTTTAACAGTTTAACTCTGCTCAAGTTTTTCCAGATATTTTGGACCTACAGCCGCGGAAGTACAACAACAATGCCAAAAGTAACAACGATGACCTGATTACAACGGTAGAATACAATCAACAAAATATAAAACAACGTCGATGGGAAGCCAACAAAGAACAGTCTGGATGGAAAACGGTAAAAATAATACAACGATCTGAAGTAAGTCTTTATTATTTTGTCTGGGCCTGACGCCGGGCTTTTCATGCGTGCATGTGTATTTCTTACCAAAATTAATGATGGTGGCGATGATGGTTACATCTGTCTTGTATTTGGTTTAATGAAGCATGCACCCTTTTTAATGTCCAAGTTCTAATCATTTCATGGACGCCCAATAGATTGAAATATTATTTGTGACCATCGATATTTTTAAACTGTTTACGCCAGACACTGGGCTTTGTGTGTTGTATGAGTGTGTCTGTCAAAACTCATTCTGCTGATGGTTGTAATGAAAGATTGCATCGGCTTTGCATTTGGTTTAGTAAGGCATGCGCTCTTTTTAATTTCCAAGAACTAATCATGTCTTGGATGCGCAATAGATTGAAATATGATGCTGTCTGACTTTGCGACCATCAAATTTTTTAAACAGTTTAACTCTGCTCAAGTTTTTCCAGATATTTTGGACCTACAGACGTGGAAGTACAATAACAATTCACAAGTAACAACGATGGCCTGATCAAAACTGTGGAATACAATCAACAAAATATAAACAACGTCGATGGGAAGCCACAAAGAACAGCCTGGATGGAAAACGGTAAAATAATACAACGATCTGAAGTAAGTCTTTATTATTTTGTTCTGCGTGTCTGGGCCTGACGCCCGGCTTTTCATGCGTGCGTGTATTTCTTACCAAAATTGATGATGGTGGCGATGATGGTTACATCTGTCTTGTATTTGGTTTAGTGAAGCATGCACCCTTTTTAATGTCCAAGTTCTAATCATGTCTTGAACGCCCAATAGATGGAAATATGATTTGTGACCATCGATATTTTTAAACTGTTTACGCCTGACACCGGGCTTTGAGTGTTGTATGAGTGTGTCTGTCAAAACTCAATCTACTGATGGTTGTAATGAAAGATTGCATCGGTCTTGCATTTGGTTTAGTAACGCATGCGCTCTTTTTAATGTCCAAGATCTAATAATGTCTTGGATGCCCAATAGATTGAAATATGATGCTGACTTTGCGACCATCAAATTTTTTAAACAGTTTAACTCTGCTCAAGTTTTTCCAGATATTTTGGACCTACAGCCGCGGAAGTACAACAACAATGCCAAAGTAACAACGATGACCTGATTACGACGGTAGAATACAATCAACAAAATATAAACAACGTCGATGGGAAGCAACAAAGAACAGTCTGGATGGAAAACGGTAAAATAATACAACGATCTGAAGTAAGTCTTTATTATTTTGTCTGGGCCTGACGCCGGGCTTTTCATGCGTGCATGTATTTCTTACCAAAATTAATGATGGTGGCGATGATGGTTACATCTGTCTTGTATTTGGTTTAGTGAAGCATGCACCTTTTTAATGTCCAAGTTCTAATCATTTCATGGACGCCCAATAGATGGAAATATTATTTGTGACCATCGATATTTTTAAACTGTTTACGCCAGACACTGGGCTTTGTGTGTTGTATGAGTGTGTCTGTCAAAACTCATTCTGCTGATGGTTGTAATGAAAGATTGCATCGGCTTTGCATTTGGTTTAGTAAGGCATGCGCTCTTTTTAATGTCCAAGAACTAATCATGTCTTGGATGCCCAATAGATTGAAATATGATGCTGTCTGACTTTGCGACCATCAAATTTTTTAAACAGTTTAACTCTGCTCAAGTTTTTCCAGATATTTTGGACCTACAGCCGTGGAAGTACAACAACAATGCACAAGTAACAACGATGGCCTGATCACAACCGTGAAATACAATCAACAAAATATAAACAACGTCGATGGGAAGCCACAAAGAACAGCCTGGATGGAAAACGGTAAAATAATACAACGATCTGAAGTAAGTCTTTATTATTTTGTCTCGGCCTGACGCCTGGCCTTTTTATGCACGCGTGTTCATGCGTGCGTGTATTTCTTACCAAAATTAATGACGGTGGCGATGGTGGTTACATCTGTCTTGTATTTGGTTTAGTGAAGCATGCACCCTTTTTAATGTCCAAGTTCTAATCATGTCTTGGACGCCCAATAGATGGAAATATAATTTGTGACCATCGATATTTTTAAACCGCTTACGCCTGACACCGGGCTTTGTGTGTTGTGATTGTGTCTGTCAAAACTCATCCTACTGATGGTTGTAATGAAAGATTGCATCGGCCTTGCATTTGGTTTAGTAAGGCATGCGCTCTTTTTAATGTCCAAGAACTAATCATGTCTTGGATGCCCAATAGATTGAAATATGATGCTGTCTGACTTTGCGACCATCAATTTTGTTAAACAGTTTTAACTCTGCTAAAGTTTTTCCAGACATTTTGGACCAACGGCTGCGGAACAACAACAACCGAAGGCAACCTCCCGGTTACGACGGTGAAATACTATCAGCGAAGATCGATGTCGATGGAACTCAACAACAAAGTCACAGAGCCTGGATGGAAAATGGTAAAATTAATACAACGATCTGAAGTAAGTCTTCTTTCTTCATTTTTGTTTTGAGTGATTGAGCCTGGCGCCGGGCGTTTTTATGCGTGTGCATGCGTGCCTGTGTTTCAAAACCCGAATTTTCGATGGTCGTGAAGACGTTTGCATCGGTCTTGAATTTGGTGGTTTAGTGAAGCATGCGCCCTTTATTATGTCCATGTACTAACCCTGTCTTGGATGTCCAATAGATTGAAATATGATGCTGTCTGACTTTGCGACCATCAAATTTTTTTAACAGTTTAACTCTGCTCAAGTTTTTCCAGATATTTTGGACCTACAGCCGTGGAAGTACAACAACAATGCACAAGTAACAACGATGGCCTGATCACAACCGTGGAATACAATCAACAAAATATAAACAACGTCGATGGGAAGCCACAAAGAACAGCCTGGATGGAAAACGGTAAAATAATACAACGATCTGAAGTAAGTCTTTATTATTTTGTCTCGGCTTGACGCCTGGCCTTTTATGCACGCGTGTTCATGCGTGCGTGTATTTCTTACCAAAATTAATGACGGTGGCGATGGTGGTTACATCTGTCTTGTATTTGGTTTAGTGAAGCATGCACCCTTTTTAATGTCCAAGTTCTAATCATGTCTTGGACGCCCAATAGATGGAAATATAATTTGTGAACATCGATATTTTTAAAAACCGCTTACGCCTGACACCGGGCTTTGTGTGTTGTGATTGTGTCTCTGTCAAAACTCATCCTACTGATGGTTGTAAATGAAAGATTGCATCGGCCTTGCATTTGGTTTAGTAACGCATGCGCTCTTTTTAATGTCCAAGAACTAATCATGTCTTGGATGCCCAATAGATTGAAATATGATGCTGTCTGACTTTGCGACCATCAAAGTTTTTAAAACAGTTTAACTCTGCTCAAGTTTTTCCAGATATTTTGGATCTACAGACGTGGAAGTACAATAACAATTCACAAGTAACAACGATGGCCTGATCAAAACTGTGGAATACAATCAACAAAATATAAACAACGTCGATGGGAAGCCACAAAGAACAGCCTGGATGGAAAACGGTAAAATAATACAACGATCTGAAGTAAGTCTTTATTATTTTGTTCTGCGTGTCTGGGCCTGACGCCCGGCTTTTCATGCGTGCGTGTATTTCTTACCAAAATTGATGATGGTGGCGATGATGGTTACATCTGTCTTGTATTTGGTTTAGTGAAGCATGCACCCTTTTTAATGTCCAAGTTCTAATCATGTCTTGAAACGCCCAATAGATGGAAATATGATTTGTGACCATCGATATTTTTAAACTGTTTACGCCTGACACCGGGCTTTGTGTGTTGTATGAGTGTGTCTGTCAAAACTCAATCTACTGATGGTTGTAATGAAAGATTGCATCGGCCTTGCATTTGGTTTAGTAACGCATGCGCTCTTTTTAATGTCCAAGATCTAATAATGTCTTGGATGCCCAATAGATTGAAATATGATGCTGACTTTGCGACCATCAAATTTTTTAAACAGTTTAACTCTGCTCAAGTTTTTCCAGATATTTTGGACCTACAGCCGCGGAAGTACAACAACAATGCCAAAGTAACAACGATGACCTGATTACGATGGTAGAATACAATCAACAAAATATAAACAACGTCGATGGGAAGCAACAAAGAACAGTCTGGATGGAAAACGGTAAAATAATACAACGATCCGAAGTAAGTCTTTATTATTTTGTCTGGGCCTGACGCCGGGCTTTTCATGCGTGCATGTATTTCTTACCAAAATTAATGATGGTGGCGATGATGGTTACATCTGTCTTGTATTTGGTTTAGTGAAGCATGCACCCTTTTTAATGTCCAAGTTCTAATCATTTCTTGGACGCCCAATAGATGGAAATATTATTTGTGACCATCGATATTTTTAAAACTGTTTACGCCTGACACTGGGCTTTGTGTGTTGTATGAGTGTGTCTGTCAAAAACTCATTCTGCTGATGGTTGTAATGAAAGATTGCATCGGCTTTGCATTTGGTTTAGTAAGGCATGCGCTCTTTTTTTAATGTCCAAGAACTAATCATGTCTTGGATGCCCAATAAATTGAAATATGATGCTGTCTGGCTTTGCGACCATCAAAATTTTTTAAACAGTTTAACTCTGCTCAAGTTTTTCCAGATATTTTGGACCTACAGCCGTGGAAGTACAACAACAATGCACAAGTAACAACGATGGCCTGAGATCAATCAACAAAATCAGTATGGGAAGCCACAAAGAACAGCCTGGATGGAAAACGGTAAAATAATACAACGATCTGAAGTAAGTCTTTATAATTTAGTCTGGGCCTGACGCCGGGCTTTTCATGCGTGCATGTATTTCTTACCAAAATTAATGATGGTGGCGATGATGGTTACATCTGTCTTGTATTTGGTTTAGTGAAGCATGCACCCTTTTTAATGTCCAAGTTCTAATCATTTCTTGGACGCCCAATAGATGGAAATATTATTTGTGACCATCGATATTTTTAAACTGTTTACGCCTGACAACGGGCTTTGTGTGTTGTATGAATGTGTCTGTCAAAACTCAATCTTCTGATGGTTGTGAAGAAAGATTGCATCGGCTTTGCATTTGGTTTAGTAAGGCATGCGCTCTTTTTAATGTCCAAGAACTAATCATGTCTTGGATGCCCAATAGATTGAAATATGATGCTGTCTGACTTTGCGACCATCAAATTTTTTTAACAGTTTAACTCTGCTCAAGTTTTTCCAGATATTTTGGATCTACAGCCGTGGAAGTACAACAACAATGCACAAGTAACAACGATGGCTTGATCACAACCGTGGAATACAATCAACAAAATATAAACAACGTCGATGGGAAGCCACAAAGAACAGCCTGGATGGAAAACGGTAAAATAATACAACGATCTGAAGTAAGTCTTTATTATTTTGTCTCGGCCTGACGCCTGGCTTTTAATGCACGCGTGTTCATGCGTGCGTGTATTTCTTACCAAAATTAATGACGGTGGCGATGGTGGTTACATCTGTCTTGTATTTGGTTTAGTGAAGCATGCACCCTTTTTAATGTCCAAGTTCTAATCATGTCTTGGACGCCCAATAGATGGAAATATAATTTGTGACCATCGATATTTTTAAACCGCTTACGCCTGACACCGGGCTTTGTGTGTTGTGATTGTGTCTGTCAAAACTCATTCTACTGATGGTTGTAATGAAAGATTGCATCGGCCTTGCATTTGGTTTAGTAACGCATGCGCTCTTTTAAATGTCCAAGAACTAATCATGTCTTGGATGCCCAATAGATTGAAATATGATGCTGTCTGACTTTGCGACCATCAAAGTTTTTAAACAGTTTAACTCTGCTCAAGTTTTTCCAGATATTTTGGACCTACAGACGTGGAAGTACAATAACAATTCACAAGTAACAACGATGGCCTGATCACAACTGTGGAATACAATCAACAAAATATAAACAACGTCGATGGGAAGCCACAAAGAACAGCCTGGATGGAAAACGGTAAAATAATACAACGATCTGAAGTAAGTCTTTATTATTTTGTTCTGCTTGTCTGGGCCTGACGCCCAGCTTTTCATGCGTGCGTGTATTTCTTACCAAAATTGATGATGGTGGCGATGATGGTTACATCTGTCTTGTATTTGGTTTAGTGAAGCATGCACCCTTTTTAATGTCCAAGTTCTAATCATGTCTTGAACGCCCAATAGATGGAAATATGATTTGTGACCATCGATATTTTTAAACTGTTTACGCCTGACACCGGGCTTTGTGTGTTGTATGAGTGTGTCTGTCAAAACTCAATCTACTGATGGTTGTAATGAAAGATTGCATCGGTCTTGCATTTGGTTTAGTAACGCATGCGCTCTTTTTAATGTCCAAGAACTAATCATGTCTTGGATGCCCAATAGATTGAAATATGATGCTGTCTGACTTTGCGACCATCAAATTTTTTAAACAGTTTAACTCTGCTCAAGTTTTTCCAGATATTTTGGACCTACAGCCGTGGAAGTACAACAACAATGCACAAGTAACAACGATGGCCTGATTACGACGGTGGAATACAATCAACAAAATATAAACAACGTCGATGGGAAGCAACAAAGAACAGTCTGGATGGAAAACGGTAAAATAATACAACGATCTGAAGTAAGTCTTTATTATTTTGTCTGGGCCTGACGCCGGGCTTTTCATGCGTGCGTGTATTTTTCTTACCAAAATTAATGATGGTGGCGATGGTGGTTACATCTGTCTTGTATTTGGTTTAGTGAAGCATGCACCCTTTTTAATGTCCAAGTTCTAATCATTTCTTGACGCCCAATAGATGGAAATATTATTTGTGACCATCGATATTTTTAAACTGTTTTCGCCAGACACTGGGCTTTGTGTGTTGTTTGAGTGTGTCTGTCAAAACTCATTCTGCTGATGGTTGTAATGAAAGATTGCATCGGCTTTGCATTTGGTTTAGTAAGGCATGCGCTCTTTTTAATTTCCAAGAACTAATCATGTCTTGGATGCCCAATAGATTGAAATATGATGCTGTCTGACTTTGCGACCATCAAATTTTTTAAACAGTTTAACTCTGCTCAAGTTTTTCCAGATATTTTGGACCTACAGCCGTGGAAGTACAACAACAATGCACAAGTAACAACGATGGCCTGATCACAACCGTGGAATACAATCAACAAAATATAAACAACGTCGATGGGAAGCCACAAAGAACAGCCTGGATGGAAAACGGTAAAATAATACAACGATCTGAAGTAAGTCTTTATTATTTTGTTCTGCGTGTCTGGGCCTGACGCCCGGCTTTTCATGCGTGCGTGTATTTCTTACCAAAATTGATGATGGTGGCGATGATGGTTACATCTGTCTTGTATTTGGTTTAGTGAAGCATGCACCCTTTTTAATGTCCAAGTTCTAATCATGTCTTGAACGCCCAATAGATGGAAATATGATTTGTGACCATCGATATTTTTAAACTGTTTACGCCTGACACCGGGCTTTGTGTGTTGTATGAGTGTGTCTGTCAAAACTCAATCTACTGATGGTTGTAATGAAAGATTGCATCGGTCTTGCATTTGGTTTAGTAACGCATGCGCTCTTTTTAATGTCCAAGAACTAATAATGTCTTGGATGCCCAATAGATTGAAATATGATGCTGTCTGACTTTGCGACCATCAAATTTTTTTAAAACAGTTTAACTCTGCTCAAGTTTTTCCAGATATTTTGGACCTACAGCCGCGGAAGTACAACAACAATGCACAAAGTAACAACAACGATGACCTGATTACGACGTAGAATACAATCAACAAAATATAAAAACAACGTCGATGGGAAGCCACAAAGAACAGTCTGGATGGAAAACGGTAAAATAATACAACGATCTGAAGTAAGTCTTTATTATTTTGTCTGGGCCCTGACGCCGGGCTTTTCATGCGTGCATGTATTTCTTACCAAAATTAATGATGGTGGCGATGATGGTTACATCTGTCTTGTATTTGGTTTAGTGAAGCATGCACCCTTTTTAATGTCCAAGTTCTAATCATTTCTTGGACGCCCAATAGATGGAAATATTATTTGTGACCATCGATATTTTTAAACTGTTTACGCCAGACACTGGGCTTTGTGTGTTGTATGAGTGTGTCTGTCAAAACTCATTCTGCTGATGGTTGTAATGAAAGATTGCATCGGCTTTGCATTTGGTTTAGTAAGGCATGCGCTCTTTTTAATGTCCAAGAACTAATCATGTCTTGGATGCCCAATAGATTGAAATATGATGCTGTCTGACTTTGCGACCATCAAATTTTTTAAAACAGTTTAACTCTGCTCAAGTTTTTCCAGATATTTTGGACCTACAGCCGTGGAAGTACAACAACAATGCACAAGTAACAACGATGGCCTGATCACAACCGTGGAATACAATCAACAAAATATAAACAACGTCGATGGGAAGCCACAAAGAACAGCCTGGATGGAAAACGGTAAAATAATACAACGATCTGAAGTAAGTCTTTATTATTTTGTCTCGGCGTGACTGGGCCTTTTATGCACGCGTGTTCATGCGTGCGTGTATTTCTTACCAAAATTAATGACGGTGGCGATGGTGGTTACATCTGTCTTGTATTTGGTTTAGTGAAGCATGCACCCTTTTTAATGTCCAAGTTCTAATCATGTCTTGGACGCCCAATAGATGGAAATATAATTTGTGACCATCGATATTTTTAAACCGCTTACGCCTGACACCGGGCTTTGTGTGTTGTGATGATGTGTCTGTCAAAACTCATCCTACTGATGGTTGTAATGAAAGATTGCATCGGCCTTGCATTTGGTTTAGTAAGGCATGCGCTCTTTTTAATGTCCAAGAACTAATCATGTCTTGGATGCCCAATAGATTGAAATATGATGCTGTCTGACTTTGCGACCATCAATTTTGTTAAAACAGTTTTAACTCTGCTCAAGTTTTTCCAGACATTTTGGACCTACCAACGGTACAATAACAATTCACAACAACAACAACAAAGGCAACCTCCGTCGATTACGCCACGGTGAAAAACTATCAACGATCTGAAGTATCGATGTCGATGGAACTCAACAACAAAGTCACAGAGCCTGGATGGAAAAATGGTAAAATGAATACAACGATTTGGTGAAGTAAGTGCTTTTTTAATTCATTTTTGTTTTCTTGAGTGATTGAGCCGATGGCGCCGGGCGTTTTTATGCGTGTGTGCATGCGTGCCTGTGTTTCAAAACCCGAATTTTCGATGGTCGTGAAGAAAGATTGCATCGGTCTTGAATTTGGTGGTTTAGTGAAGCATGCGCCCTTTTTAATGTCCATGTACTAATCCTGTCTTGGATGCCCAATAGATTGAAATATGATGCTGTCTGACTTTGCGACCATCAAATTTTTTTAAACAGTTTAACTCTGCTCAAGTTTTTCCAGATATTTTGGACCTACAGCCGTGGAAGTACAACAACAATGGCACAAGTAACAACGATGGCCTGATCACAACCGTGGAATACAATCAACAAAATATAAACAACGTCGATGGGAAGCCACAAAGAACAGCCTGGATGGAAAACGGTAAAATAATACAACGATCTGAAGTAAGTCTTTATTATTTTGTTCTCGCGTGTCTGGGCCTGACGCCCGGCTTTTTCATGCGTGCGTGTATTTCTTACCAAAATTGATGATGGTGGCGATGATGGTTACATCTGTCTTGTATTTGGTTTAGTGAAGCATGCACCCTTTTTAATGTCCAAGTTCTAATCATGTCTTGGACGCCCAATAGATGGAAATATGATTTGTGACCATCGATATTTTTAAAACTGTTTACGCCTGACACCGGGGCTTTGTGTGTTGTATGAGTGTGTCTGTCAAAACTCAATCTACTGATGGTTGTAATGAAAGATTGCATCGGTCTTGCATTTGGTTTAGTAACGCATGCGCTCTTTTTAATGTCCAAGAACTAATCATGTCTTGGATGCCCAATAGATTGAAATATGATGCTGTCTGACTTTGCGACCATCAAATTTTTTAAACAGTTTAACTCTGCTCAAGTTTTTCCAGATATTTTGGACCTACAGCCGTGGAAGTACAACAACAATGCCAAAGTAACAACGATGACCTGATTACGAACGGTGAAATACAATCAACAAAATATAAACAACGTCGATGGGAAGCAACAAAGAACAGTCCTGGATGGAAAACGGTAAAATAATACAACGATCTGAAGTAAGTCTTTATTATTTTGTCTGGGCCTGACGCCGGGCTTTTCATGCGTGCATGTATTTCTTACCAAAATTAATGATGGTGGCGATGATGGTTACATCTGTCTTGTATTTGGTTTAGTGAAGCATGCATCCTTTTTAATGTCCAAGTTCTAATCATTTCTTGGACGCCCAATAGATGGAAATATTATTTGTGACCATCGATATTTTTAAACCGCTTACGCCTGACACCGGGCTTTGTGTGTTGTATGAGTGTGTCTGTCATAACTCATTCTGCTGATGGTTGTAATGAAAGATTGCATCGGCTTTGCATTTGGTTTAGTAAGGCATGCGCTCTTTTTAATGTCCAAGAACTAATCATGTCTTGGATGCCCAATAGATTGAAATATGATGCTGTCTGACTTTGCGACCATCAAAGTTTTTAAACAGTTTAACTCTGCTCAAGTTTTTCCAGATATTTTGGACCTACAGCCGTGGAAGTACAACAACAATGCACAAGTAACAACGATGGCCTGATCACAACCGTGGAATACAATCAACAAAATATAAACAACGTCGATGGGAAGCCACAAAGAACAGCCTGGATGGAAAACGGTAAAATAATACAACGATCTGAAGTAAGTCTTTATTATTTTGTCTGGGCCTGACGCCGGGCTTTTCATGCGTGCATGTATTTCTTACCAAAATTAATGATGGTGGCGATGATGGTTACATTTGTCTTGTATTTGGTTTAGTGAAGCATGCATCCTTTTTAATGTCCAAGTTCTAATCATTTCTTGGACGCCCAATAGATGGAAATATGATTTGTGACCATCGATATTTTTAAACTGTTTACGCCTGACACCGGGCTTTGTGTGTTGTATGAGTGTGTCTGAAAGATTGCATCGGTCTTGCATTTGGTTTAGTAACGCATGCGCTCTTTTTAATGTCCAAGAACTAATCATGTCTTGGATGCCCAATAGATTGAAATATGATGCTGTCTGACTTTGCGACCATCAAATTTTTTAAACAGTTTAACTCTGCTCAAGTTTTTCCAGATATTTTGGACCTACAGCCGTGGAAGTACAACAACAATGCACAAGTAACAACGATGGCCTGATCACAACGGTAGAATACAATCAACAAAATATAAACAACGTCGATGGGAAGCAACAAAGAACAGTCTGGATGGAAAACGGTAAAATAATACAACGATCTGAAGTAAGTCTTTATTATTTTGTCTGGGCCTGACGCCGGGCTTTTCATGCGTGCATGTATTTCTTACCAAAATTAATGATGGTGGCGATGATGGTTACATCTGTCTTGTATTTGGCTTAGTGAAGCATGCACCCTTTTTAATGTCCCAGTTCTAATCATGTCTTGAACGCCCAATAGATGGAAATATGATTTGTGACCATCGATATTTTTAAACTGTTTATGCCTGACACCGGGCTTTGTGTGTTGTATGAGTGTGTCTGTCAAAACTCAATCTACTGATGGTTGTAATGAAAGATTGCATCGGTCTTGCATTTGGTTTAGTAAGGCATGCGCTCTTTTTAATGTCCAAGAACTAATCATGTCTTGGATGCCCAATAGATTGAAATATGATGCTGTCTGACTTTGCGACCATCAAATTTTTTAAACAGTTTAACTCTGCTCAAGTTTTTCCAGATATTTTGGACCTACAGCCGTGGAAGTACAACAACAATGCACAAGTAACAACGATGGCCTGATCACAACCGTGGAATACAATCAACAAAATATAAACAACGTCGATGGGAAGCCACAAAGAACAGCCTGGATGGAAAACGGTAAAATAATACAACGATCTGAAGTAAGTCTTTATTATTTTGTCTCGGCCTGGGCCTGACGCCGGGCTTTTCATGCGTGCATGTATTTCTTACCAAAATTAATGATGGTGGCGATGATGGTTACATCTGTCTTGTATTTGGTTTAGTGAAGCATGCACCCTTTTTAATGTCCAAGTTCTAATCATTTCTTGGACGCCCAATAGATGGAAAATATATATTTGTGACCATCGATATTTTTTAAACTGTTTACGCCTGACACCGGGCTTTGTGTGTTGTATGAGTGTGTCTGTCAAAACTCATCCTACTGATGGTTGTAATGAAAAAGATTGCATCGGCTTTGCATTTGGTTTAGTAAGGCATGCGCTCTTTTTAATGTCCAAGAACTAATCATGTCTTGGATGCCCAATAGATTGAAATATGATGCTGTCTGACTTTGCGACCATCAAATTTGTTAAACAGTTTTAACTCTGCTCAAGTTTTTCCAGATATTTTGGACCTACAGCCGTGGAAGTACAACAACAATGCACAAGTAACAACGATGGCCTGATCACAACGGTGAATGGGAATCAACAGCAAAGATCACAAAGAACAGCCTGGATGGAAAACGGTAAAATAATACAACGATCTGAAGTAACTTTATTATTTTGTCTGGGCCTGACGATGGCTTTTCATGGTGCATGTATTTCTTACCAAAATTAATGATGGTGGCGATGATGGTTACATCTGTCTTGTATTTGGTTTAGTGAAGCATGCACCCTTTTTAATGTCCAAGTTTTAATCATTGATTGACGCCCAATAGATGGAAATATTATTTGTGACCATCGATATTTTTAAACTGTTTACGCCTGACAACGGGCTTTGTGTGTTGTATGAATGTGTCTGTCAAAACTCAATCTGCTGATGGTTGTGAAGAAAGATTGCATCGGCTTTGCATTTGGTTTAGTAAGGCATGCGCTCTTTTTAATGTCCAAGAACTAATCATGTCTTGGATGCCCAATAGATTGAAATATGATGCTGTCTGACTTTGCGACCATCAAATTTTTTTAACAGTTTAACTCTGCTCAAGTTTTTCCAGATATTTTGGACCTACAGCCGTGGAAGTACAACAACAATGCACAAGTAACAACGATGGCCTGATCACAACCGTGGAATACAATCAACAAAATATAAACAACGTCGATGGGAAGCCACAAAGAACAGCCTGGATGGAAAACGGTAAAATAATACAACGATCTGAAGTAAGTCTTTATTATTTTGTCTCGGCCTGACGCCTGGCCTTTTATGCACGCGTGTTCATGCGTGCGTGTATTTCTTACCAAAATTAATGACGGTGGCGATGGTGGTTACATCTGTCTTGTATTTGGTTTAGTGAAGCATGCACCCTTTTTAATGTCCAAGTTCTAATCATGTCTTGGACGCCCAATAGATGGAAATATAATTTGTGACCATCGATATTTTTAAACCGCTTACGCCTGACACCGGGCTTTGTGTGTTGTTGATTGTGTCTGTCAAAACTCATTCTACTGATGGGTTGTAATGAAAGATTGCATCGGCCTTGCATTTGGTTTAGTAAGGCATGCGCTCTTTTTAATGTCCAAGAACTAATCATGTCTTGGATGCCCAATAGATTGAAATATGATGCTGTCTGACTTTGCGACCATCAATTTTGTTAAACAGTTTAACTCTGCTCAAGTTTTTCCAGACATTTTGGACCTACAGACGTGGAAGTACAATAACAATTCACAAGTAACAACGATGGCCTGATCACAACTGTGGAATACAATCAACAAAATATAAACAACGTCGATGGGAAGCCACAAAGAACAGCCTGGATGGAAAACGGTAAAATAATACAACGATCTGAAGTAAGTCTTTATTATTTTGTTCTGCGTGTCTGGGCCTGACGCCCGGCTTTTCATGCGTGCGTGTATTTGTTACCAAAATTGATGATGGTGGCGATGATGGTTACATCTGTCTTGTATTTGGTTTAGTGAAGCATGCACCCTTTTTAATGTCCAAGTTCTAATCATGTCTTGAACGCCCAATAGATGGAAATATGATTTGTGACCATCGATATTTTTAAACTGTTTACGCCTGACACCGGGCTTTGTGTGTTGTATGAGTGTGTCTGTCAAAACTCAATCTACTGATGGTTGTAATGAAAGATTGCATCGGTCTTGCATTTGGTTTAGTAACGCATGCGCTCTTTTTAATGTCCAAGAACTAATCATGTCTTGGATGCCCAATAGATTGAAATATGATGCTGACTTTGCGACCATCAAATTTTTTAAACAGTTTAACTCTGCTCAAGTTTTTCCAGATATTTTTGACCTACAGCCGCGGAAGTACAACAACAATGCACAAGTAACAACGATGACCAGATTACGACGGAAGAATACAATCAACAAAATATAAACAACGTCGATGGGAAGCAACAAAGAACATTCTGGATGGAAAACGGTAAAATAATACAACGATCTGAAGTAAGTCTTTATTATTTTGTCTGGGCCTGACGCCGGGCTTTTCATGCGTGCGTGCGTGCGTATTTTCTTACCAAAATTAATGATGGTGGCGATGATGGTTACACATCTGTCTTGTATTTGGTTTAGTGAAGCATGCACCCTTTTTAATGTCCAAGTTCTAATCATGTTCTTGGACGCCCAATAGATGGAAATATTATTTTTGTGACCATCGATATTTTTAAAACTGTTTACGCCTGACACCGGGCTTTGTGTGTTGTATGAGTGTGTCTGTCAAAAAACATTCTACTGATGGTTGTAATGAAAGATTGCATCGGCTTTGCATTTGGTTTAGTAAGGCATGCGCTCTTTTTAATGTCCAAGAACTAATCATGTCTTGGATGCCCAATAGATTGAAATATGATGCTGTCTGACTTTGCGACCATCAAATTTTTTAAACAGTTTAACTCTGCTCAAGTTTTTCCAGATATTTTGGACCTACAGCCGTGGAAGTACAACAACAATGCACAAGTAACAACGATGGCCTGATCACAACCGTGGAATACAATCAACAAAATATAAAACAACGTCGATGGGAAGCCACAAAGAACAGCCTGGATGGAAAACGGTAAAAATAATACAACGATCTGAAGTAAGTCTTTATTATTTTGTCTGGGCCTGACGCCTGGCCTTTTATGCACGCGTGTTCATGCGTGCGTGTATTTCTTACCAAAATTAATGATGGGCGGCGATGGTGGTTACATCTGTCTTGTATTTGGTTTAGTGAAGCATGCACCCTTTTTAATGTCCAAGTTCTAATCATGTCTTGGACGCCCAATAGATGGAAATATAATTTGTGACCATCGATATTTTTAAACTGTTTACGCCTGACACCGGGCTTTGTGTGTTGTGATTGTGTCTGTCAAAACTCATCCTACTGATGGTTGTAATGAAAGATTGCATCGGCCTTGCATTTGGTTTAGTAAGGCATGCGCTCTTTTTAATGTCCAAGAACTAATCATGTCTTGGATGCCCAATAGATTGAAATATGATGCTGTCTGACTTTGCGACCATCAAAATTTTTTAAACAGTTTAACTCTGCTCAAGTTTTTCCAGATATTTTGGACCTACAGCCGTGGAAGTACAACAACAATGCACAAGTAACAACGATGGCCTGATCACAACGTGGGAATACAATCAACAAAATATAAACAACGTCGATGGGAAGCCACAAAGAACAGCCTGGATGGAAAACGGTAAAATAATACAACGATCTGAAGTAAGTCTTTATTATTTTGTCTCTGCCTGACGCCTGGCCTGACGCACGGCTTTTCATGCGTGCGTGTATTTCTTACCAAAATTGAATGATGGTGGCGATGGTGGTTTACATCTGTCTTGTATTTGGTTTAGTGAAGCATGCACCCTTTTTTAATGTCCAAGTTCTAATCATGTCTTGGACGCCCAATAGATGGAAATATGATTTGTGACCATCGATATTTTTAAACTGTTTACGCCTGACACCGGGCTTTGTGTGTTGTATGAGTGTGTCTGTCAAAACTCAATCTACTGATGGGTTGTAATGAAAGATTGCATCGGTCTTGCATTTGGTTTAGTAACGCATGCGCTCTTTTTAATGTCCAAGAACTAATCATGTCTTGGATGCCCAATAGATTGAAATATGATGCTGTCTGACTTTGCGACCATCAAATTTTTTAAAACAGTTTAACTCTGCTCAAGTTTTTCCAGATATTTTGGACCTACAGCCGTGGAAGTACAACAACAATGCACAAGTAACAACGATGGCCTGATTACAACGGTGGAATACAATCAACAAAATATAAACAACGTCGATGGGAAGCAACAAAGAACAGTCTGGATGGAAAACGGTAAAATAATACAACGATCTGAAGTAAGTCTTTATTATTTTGTCTGGGCCTGACGCCGGGCTTTTCATGCGTGCATGTATTTCTTACCAAAATTAATGATGGTGGCGATGATGGTTACATCTGTCTTGTATTTGGTTTAGTGAAGCATGCACCCTTTTTAATGTCCAAGTTCTAATCATTTCTTGGACGCCCAATAGATGGAAATATTATTTGTGACCATCGATATTTTTAAACTGTTTACGCCTGACACCGGGCTTTGTGTGTTGTATGAGTGTGTCTGTCAAAACTCAATCTACTGATGGTTGTAATGAAAGATTGCATCGGTCTTGCATTTGGTTTAGTAAGGCATGCGCTCTTTTTAATGTCCAAGAACTAATCATGTCTTGGATGCCCAATAGATTGAAATATGATGCTGACTTTGCGACCATCAAATTTTTTAAACAGTTTAACTCTGCTCAAGTTTTTCCAGATATTTTTGACCTACAGCCGCGGAAGTACAACAACAATGCACAAGTAACAACGATGACCAGATTACGACAGAAGAATACAATCAACAAAATATAAACAACGTCGATGGGAAGCAACAAAGAACATTCTGGATGGAAAACGGTAAAATAATACAACGATCTGAAGTAAGTCTTTATTATTTTGTCTGGGCCTGACGCCGGGCTTTTCATGCGTGCATGTATTTCTTACCAAAATTAATGATGGTGGCGATGATGGTTACATCTGTCTTGTATTTGGTTTAGTGAAGCATGCACCCTTTTTAATGTCCAAGTTCTAATCATTTCTTGGACGCCCAATAGATGGAAATATTATTTGTGACCATCGATATTTTTTAAACTGTTTTACGCCTGACACCGGGCTTTGTGTGTTGTATGAGTGTGTCTGTCAAAACTCATTCTGCTGATGGTTGTAATGAAAAGATTGCATCGGCTTTGCATTTGGTTTAGTAAGGCATGCGCTCTTTTTAATTTCCAAGAACTAATCATGTCTTGGATGCCCAATAGATTGAAATATGATGCTGTCTGACTTTGCGACCATCAAATTTTTTAAACAGTTTAACTCTGCTCAAGTTTTTCCAGATATTTTGGACCTACAGCCGTGGAAGTACAACAACAATGCACAAGTAACAACGATGGCCTGATCACAACCGTGGAATACAATCAACAAAAATATAAACAACGTCGATGGGAAGCCACAAAGAACAGCCTGGATGGAAAACGGTAAAATAATACAACGATCTGAAGTAAGTCTTTATTATTTTGTCTCGGCCTGACGCCTGGCCTTTTTTATGCACGCGTGTTCATGCGTGCGTGTATTTCTTACCAAAATTAATGACGGTGGCGATGGTGGTTACATCTGTCTTGTATTTGGTTTAGTGAAGCATGCACCCTTTTTAATGTCCAAGTTCTAATCATGTCTTGGACGCCCAATAGATGGAAATATAATTTGTGACCATCGATATTTTTAAACCGCTTACGCCTGACACCGGGCTTTGTGTGTTGTGATTGTGTCTGTCAAAACTCATCCTACTGATGGTTGTAATGAAAGATTGCATCGGCCTTGCATTTGGTTTAGTAAGGCATGCGCTCTTTTTAATGTCCAAGAACTAATCATGTCTTGGATGCCCAATAGATTGAAATATGATGCTGTCTGACTTTGCGACCATCAAAGTTTTTAAACAGTTTAACTCTGCTCAAGTTTTTCCAGATATTTTGGACCTACAGCCGTGGAAGTACAACAACAATGCACAAGTAACAACGATGGCCTGATCACAACTGTGGAATACAATCAACAAAATATAAACAACGTCGATGGGAAGCCACAAAGAACAGCCTGGATGGAAAACGGTAAAATAATACAACGATCTGAAGTAAGTCTTTATTATTTTGTCTCGGCCTGACGCCTGGCCTTTTATGCATGCGTGTTCATGCGTGCGTGTATTTCTTACCAAAATTAATGACGGTGGCGATGGTGGTTACATCTGTCTTGTATTTGGTTTAGTGAAGCATGCACCCTTTTTAATGTCCAAGTTCTAATCATGTCTTGGACGCCCAATAGATGGAAATATAATTTGTGACCATCGATATTTTTAAACCGCTTACGCCTGACACCGGGCTTTGTGTGTTGTGATTGTGTTTGTCAAAACTCATCCTACTGAGGGTTGTAATGAAAGATTGCATCGGCCTTGCATTTGGTTTAGTAACGCATGCGCTCTTTTTAATGTCCAAGAACTAATCATGTCTTGGATGCCCAATAGATTGAAATATGATGCTGTCTGACTTTGCGACCATCAAAGTTTTTTAAACAGTTTAACTCTGCTCAAGTTTTTCCAGATATTTTGGACCTACAGACGTGGAAGTACAATAACAATTCACAAGTAACAACGATGGCCTGATCACAAACTGTGGAATACAATCAACAAAATATAAACAACGTCGATGGGAAGCCACAAAGAACAGCCTGGATGGAAAACGGTAAAAATAATACAACGATCTGAAGTAAGTCTTTATTATTTTGTTCTGCGTGTCTGGGCCTGACGCCCGGCTTTTCATGCGTGCGTGTATTTCTTACCAAAATTGATGATGGTGGCGATGATGGTTACATCTGTCTTGTATTTGGTTTAGTGAAGCATGCACCCTTTTTAATGTCCAAGTTCTAATCATGTCTTGAACGCCCAATAGATGGAAATATGATTTGTGACCATCGATATTTTTAAACTGTTTACGCCTGACACCGGGCTTTGTGTGTTGTGTGAGTGTGTCTGTCAAAACTCAATCTACTGATGGTTGTAATGAAAGATTGCATCGGTCTTGCATTTGGTTTAGTAACGCATGCGCTCTTTTTAATGTCCAAGATCTAATAATGTCTTGGATGCCCAATAGATTGAAATATGATGCTGACTTTGCGACCATCAAATTTTTTTAAACAGTTTAACTCTGCTCAAGTTTTTCCAGATATTTTGGACCTACAGCCGCGGAAGTACAACAACAATGCACAAGTAACAACATGACCTGATTACGACGGTAGAATACAATCAACAAAATATAAACAACGTCGATGGGAAGCAACAAAGAACAGTCTGGATGGAAAACGGTAAAATAATACAACGATCTGAAGTAAGTCTTTATTATTTTGTCTGGGCTGACGCCTGACGCCGGGCTTTTCATGCGTGCATGTATTTCTTACCAAAATTAATGATGGTGGCGATGATGGTTACATCTGTCTTGTATTTGGTTTAGTGAAGCATGCACCCTTTTTAATGTCCAAGTTCTAATCATTTCTTGGACGCCCAATAGATGGAAATATTATTTGTGACCATCGATATTTTTAAACTGTTTACGCCTGACACCGGGCTTTGTGTGTTGTATGAGTGTGTCTGTCAAAACTCAATCTACTGATGGTTGTAATGAAAGATTGCATCGGCTTTGCATTTGGTTTAGTAAGGCATGCGCTCTTTTTAATGTCCAAGAACTAATCATGTCTTGGATGCCCAATAGATTGAAATATGATGCTGTCTGACTTTGCGACCATCAAATTTAATAAACAGTTTAACTCTGCTCAAGTTTTTCCAGATATTTTGGACCTACAGCCGTGGAAGTACAACAACAATGCACAAGTAACAACGATGGCCTGATCACAACGGTGGAATACAATCAACAAAATATAAACAACGTCGATGGGAAGCAACAAAGAACAGCCTGGATGGAAAACGGTAAAATAATACAACGATCTGAAGTAAGTCTTTATTATTTTGTCTGGGCCTGACGCCGGGCTTTTCATGCGTGCATGTATTTCTTACCAAAATTAATGATGGTGGCGATGATGGTTACATCTGTCTTGTATTTGGTTTAGTGAAGCATGCACCCTTTTTAATGTCCAAGTTCTAATCATTTCTTGGACGCCCAATAGATGGAAATATTATTTGTGACCATCGATATTTTTAAACTGTTTACGCCTGACACCGGGCTTTGTGTGTTGTGATGAGTGTGTCTGTCAAAACTCATCCTACTGATGGTTGTAATGAAAGATTGCATCGGCCTTGCATTTGGTTTAGTAAGGCATGCGCTCTTTTTAATGTCCAAGAACTAATCATGTCTTGGATGCCCAATAGATTGAAATATGATGCTGTCTGACTTTGCGACCATCAAATTTTTTAAACAGTTTAACTCTGCTCAAGTTTTTCCAGATATTTTGGACCTACAGCCGTGGAAGTACAACAACAATGAATGCAACAACGATGGCCTGATCACAACGGTGGCAACAATATCACAACAACGTCGTATGGGAAGCCACAAAGAACAGCCTGGATGGAAAACGGTAAAAATAATACAACGATCTGAAGTAAGTCTTTATTATTTTGTCTGGGCCTGACGCCTGGGCTTTTACGCACGGCTTTTTCATGCGTGCATGTATTTCTTACCAAAATTAATGACAACGATGATGGTTACATCTGTCTTGTATTTGGTTTAGTGAAGCATGCACCCTTTTTAATGTCCAAGTTCTAATCATGTCTTGGACGCCCAATAGATGGAAATATTATTTGTGACCATCGATATTTTTAAAACTGCTTACGCCTGACACCGGGCTTTGTGTGTTGTATGAGTGTGTCTGTCAAAACTCAATCTGCTGATGGTTGTGAATGAAAGATTGCATCGGCTTTGCATTTGGTTTAGTAAGGCATGCGCTCTTTTTAATGTCCAAGAACTAATCATGTCTTGGATGCCCAATAGATTGAAATATGATGCTGTCTGACTTTGCGACCATCAAATTTTTTTAACAGTTTAACTCTGCTCAAGTTTTTCCAGATATTTTGGACCTACAGCCGTGGAAGTACAACAACAATGCACAAGTAACAACGATGGCCTGATCACAACCGTGGAATACAATCAACAAAATATAAACAACGTCGATGGGAAGCCACAAAGAACAGCCTGGATGGAAAACGGTAAAAATAATACAACGATCTGAAGTAAGTCTTTATTATTTTGTCTCGGCCTGACGCCTGGCCTTTTAATGCACGCGTGTTTCATGCGTGCGTGTATTTCTTACCAAAATTAATGACGGTGGCGATGGTGGTTACATCTGTCTTGTATTTGGTTTAGTGAAGCATGCACCCTTTTTAATGTCCAAGTTCTAATCATGTCTTGGACGCCCGATAGATGGAAATATAATTTGTGACCATCGATATTTTTAAACCGCTTACGCCTGACACCGGGCTTTGTGTGTGTTGTGATTGTGTCTGTCAAAACTCATTCTACTGATGGTTGTAATGAAAGATTGCATCGGCCTTGCATTTGGTTTAGTAAGGCATGCGCTCTTTTTAATGTCCAAGAACTAATCATGTCTTGGGATGCCCAATAGATTGAAATATGATGCTGTCTGACTTTGCGACCATCAAAGTTTTTAAACAGTTTAACTCTGCTCAAGTTTTTCCAGATATTTTGGACCTACAGACGTGGAAGTACAATAACAATTCACAAGTAACAACGATGGCCTGATCACAACTGTGGAATACAATCAACAAAATATAAACAACGTCGATGGGAAGCCACAAAGAACAGCCTGGATGGAAAACGGTAAAATAATACAACGATCTGAAGTAAGTCTTTATTATTTTGTTCTGCGTGTCTGGGCCTGACGCCCGGCTTTTCATGCGTGCGTGTATTTCTTACCAAAATTGATGATGGTGGCGATGATGGTTACATCTGTCTTGTATTTGGTTTAGTGAAGCATGCACCCTTTTTAATGTCCAAGTTCTAATCATGTCTTGAACGCCCAATAGATGGAAATATGATTTGTGACCATCGATATTTTTAAACGGTTTACGCCTGACACCGGGCTTTGTGTGTTGTATGAGTGTGTCCGTCAAAACTCAATCTACTGATGGTTGTAATGAAAGATTGCATCGGTCTTGCATTTGGTTTAGTAACGCATGCGCTCTTTTTAATGTCCAAGATCTAATAATGTCTTGGATGCCCAATAGATTGAAATATGATGATGCTGACTTTGCGACCATCAAATTTTTTAAACAGTTTAACTCTGCTCAAGTTTTTCCAGATATTTTGGACCTACAGCCGCGGAAGTACAACAACAATGCCAAAGTAACAACGATGACCTGATTACGACGGTAGAATACAATCAACAAAATATAAACAACGTCGATGGGAAGCAACAAAGAACAGTCTGGATGGAAAACGGTAAAATAATACAACGATCTGAAGTAAGTCTTTATTATTTTGTCTGGGCCTGACGCCGGGCTTTTCATGCGTGCATGTATTTCTTACCAAAATTAATGATGGTGGCGATGATGGTTACATCTGTCTTGTATTTGGTTTAGTGAAGCATGCACCCTTTTTAATGTCCAAGTTCTAATCATTTCTTGGACGCCCAATAGATGGAAATATTATTTGTGACCATCGATATATTTTTAAACTGTTTACGCCTGACACCGGGCTTTGTGTGTTGTATGAGTGTGTCTGTCAAAACTCATTCTGCTGATGGTTGTAATGAAAGATTGCATCGGCTTTGCATTTGGTTTAGTAAGGCATGCGCTCTTTTTAATGTCCAAGAACTAATCATGTCTTGGATGCCCAATAGATTGAAATATGATGCTGTCTGACTTTGCGACCATCAAATTTTTTAAACAGTTTAACTCTGCTCAAGTTTTTCCAGATATTTTGGACCTACAGCCGTGGAAGTACAACAACAATGCACAAGTAACAACGATGGCCTGATCACAACCGTGGAATACAATCAACAAAATATAAACAACGTCGATGGGAAGCCACAAAGAACAGCCTGGATGGAAAACGGTAAAATAATACAACGATCTGAAGTAAGTCTTTATTATTTTGTCTCGGCCTGACGCCTGGCCTTTTATGCACACGTGTTCATGCGTGCGTGTATTTCTTACCAAAATTAATGACGGTGGCGATGGTGGTTACATCTGTCTTGTATTTGGTTTAGTGAAGCATGCACCCTTTTTAATGTCCAAGTTCTAATCATGTCTTGGACGCCCAATAGATGGAAATATAATTTGTGACCATCGATATTTTTAAACCGCTTACGCCTGACACCGGGCTTTGTGTGTTGTGATTGTGTCTGTCAAAACTCATCCTACTGATGGTTGTAATGAAAGATTGCATCGGCCTTGCATTTGGTTTAGTAAGGCATGCGCTCTTTTTAATGTCCAAGAACTAATCATGTCTTGGATGCCCAATAGATTGAAATATGATGCTGTCTGACTTTGCGACCATCAATTTTGTTAAACAGTTTAACTCTGCTCAAGTTTTTCCAGACATTTTGGACCAACGGCTGCGGAACAACAACAACAACCGAAGGCAACCTCCCGGTTACGACGGTGAAATACTATCAGCGAAGATCGATGTCGATGGAACTCAACAACAAATTCACAGAGCCTGGATGGAAAATGGTAAAATTAATACAACGATCTGAAGTAAGTCTTCTTTCTTCATTTTTGTTTTGAGTGATTGAGCCTGGCGCCGGGCGTTTTTTATGCGTGTGCATGCGTGCCTGTGTTTCAAAACCCGAATTTTCGATGGTCGTGATGACGTTTGCATCGGTCTTGAATTTGGTTTAGTGAAGCATGCGCCCTTTATTATGTCCATGTACTAACCCTGTCTTGGATGCCCAATAGATTGAAATATGATGCTGTCTGACTTTGCGACCATCAAATTTTTTTAACAGTTTAACTCTGCTCAAGTTTTTCCAGATATTTTGGACCTACAGCCGTGGAAGTACAACAACAATGCACAAGTAACAACGATGGCCTGATCACAACCGTGGAATACAATCAACAAAATATAAACAACGTCGATGGGAAGCCACAAAGAACAACCTGGATGGAAAACGGTAAAATAATACAACGATCTGAAGTAAGTCTTTATTATTTTGTCTCGGCCTGACGCCTGGTCTTTTATGCACGCGTGTTCATGCGTGCGTGTATTTCTTACCAAAATTAATGACGGTGGCGATGGTGGTTACATCTGTCTTGTATTTGGTTTAGTGAAGCATGCACCCTTTTTAATGTCCAAGTTCTAATCATGTCTTGGACGCCCAATAGATGGAAATATAATTTGTGACCATCGATATTTTTAAACCGCTTACGCCTGACACCGGGCTTTGTGTGTTGTGATTGTGTCTGTCAAAACTCATCCTACTGATGGTTGTTATGAAAGATTGCATCGGCCTTGCATTTGGTTTAGTAACGCATGCGCTCTTTTTAATGTCCAAGAACTAATCATGTCTTGGATGCCCAATAGATTGAAATATGATGCTGTCTGACTTTGCGACCATCAAAGTTTTTAAACAGTTTAACTCTGCTCAAGTTTTTCCAGATATTTTGTACCTACAGACGTGGAAGTACAATAACAATTCACAAGTAACAACGATGGCCTGATCAAAACTGTGGAATACAATCAACAAAATATAAACAACGTCGATGGGAAGCCACAAAGAACAGCCTGGATGGAAAACGGTAAAATAATACAACGATCTGAAGTAAGTCTTTATTATTTTGTTCTGCGTGTCTGGGCCTGACGCCCGGCTTTTCATGCGTGCGTGTATTTCTTACCAAAATTGATGATGGTGGCGATGATGGTTACATCTGTCTTGTATTTGGTTTAGTGAAGCATGCACCCTTTTTAATGTCCAAGTTCTAATCATGTCTTGAACGCCCAATAGATGGAAATATGATTTGTGACCATCGATATTTTTAAACTGTTTACGCCTGACACCGGGCTTTGTGTGTTGTATGAGTGCGTCTGAAAGATTGCATCGGTCTTGCATTTGGTTTAGTAACGCATGCGCTCTTTTTAATGTCCAAGATCTAATAATGTCTTGGATGCCCAATAGATTGAAATATGATGCTGACTTTGCGACCATCAAATTTTTTAAACAGTTTAACTCTGCTCAAGTTTTTCCAGATATTTTGGACCTACAGCCTCGGAAGTACAACAACAATGACCTGTAATGTAACAACGATGACCTGATTACGACGGTAGAATACAATCAACAAAATATAAACAACGTCGATGGGAAGCAACAAAGAACAGTCTGGATGGAAAACGGTAAAATAATACAACGATCTGAAGTAAGTCTTTATTATTTTGTCTGGGCCTGACGCCGGGCTTTTCATGCGTGCATGTATTTCTTACCAAAATTAATGATGGTGGCGATGATGGTTACATCTGTCTTGTATTTGGTTTAGTGAAGCATGCACCCTTTTTAATGTCCAAGTTCTAATCATTTCTTGGACGCCCAATAGATGGAAATATTATTTGTGACCATCGATATTTTTAAACTGTTTACGCCAGACACTGGGCTTTGTGTGTTGTATGAGTGTGTCTGTCAAAACTCATTCTGCTGATGGTTGTAATGAAAGATTGCATCGGGTTTGCATTTGGTTTAGTAAGGCATGCGCTCTTTTTAATGTCCAAGAACTAATCATGTCTTGGATGCCCAATAGATTGAAATATGATGCTGTCTGACTTTGCGACCATCAAATTTTTTAAACAGTTTAACTCTGCTCAAGTTTTTCCAGATATTTTGGACCTACAGCCGTGGAAGTACAACAACAATGCACAAGTAACAACGATGGCCTGATCACAACCGTGGAATACAATCAACAAAATATAAACAACGTCGATGGGAAGCCACAAAGAACAGCCTGGATGGAAAACGGTTTAAAATAATACAACGATCTGAAGTAAGTCTTTATTATTTTTGTCTCGGCCTGACGCCTGGCCTTTTATGCACGCGTGTTCATGCGTGCGTGTATTTCTTACCAAAATTAATGACGGTGGCGATGGTGGTTACATCTGTCTTGTATTTGGTTTAGTGAAGCATGCACCCTTTTTAATGTCCAAGTTCTAATCATGTCTTGGACGCCCAATAGATGGAAATATAATTTGTGACCATCGATATTTTTAAACCGCTTACGCCTGACACCGGGCTTTGTGTGTTGTGATTGTGTCTGTCAAAACTCATCCTACTGATGGTTGTAATGAAAGATTGCATCGGCCTTGCATTTGGTTTAGTAAGGCATGCGCTCTTTTTAATGTCCAAGAACTAATCATGTCTTGGATGCCCAATAGATTGAAATATGATGCTGTCTGACTTTGCGACCATCAATTTTGTTAAACAGTTTAACTCTGCTCAAGTTTTTCCAGACATTTTGGACCAACGGCTGCGGAACAACAACAACCGAAGGCAACCTCCCGGTTACGACGGTGAAATACTATCAGCGAAGATCGATGTCGATGGAACTCAACAACAAATTCACAGAGCCTGGATGGAAAATGGTAAAATTAATACAACGATCTGAAGTAAGTCTTCTTTCTTCATTGAGTGATTGAGCCTGGCGCCGGGCGTTTTTATGCGTGTGCATGCGTGCCTGTGTTTCAAAACCCGAATTTTCGATGGTCGTGATGACGTTTGCATCGGTCTTGAATTTGGTTTAGTGAAGCATGCGCCCTTTATTATGTCCATGTACTAACCCTGTCTTGGATGCCCAATAGATTGAAATATGATGCTGTCTGACTTTGCGACCATCAAATTTTTTTAACAGTTTAACTCTGCTCAAGTTTTTCCAGATATTTTGGACCTACAGCCGTGGAAGTACAACAACAATGCACAAGTAACAACGATGGCCTGATCACAACCGTGGAATACAATCAACAAAATATAAACAACGTCGATGGGAAGCCACAAAGAACAACCTGGATGGAAAACGGTAAAATAATACAACGATCTGAAGTAAGTCTTTATTATTTTGTCTGGGCCTGACGCCGGGCTTTTCATGCGTGCGTGTATTTCTTACCAAAATTAATGATGGTGGCGATGATGGTTACATCTGTCTTGTATTTGGTTTAATGAAGCATGCACCCTTTTTAATGTCCAAGTTCTAATCATTTCATGGACGCCCAATAGATTGAAATATTATTTGTGACCATCGATATTTTTAAACTGTTTACGCCAGACACTGGGCTTTGTGTGTTGTATGAGTGTGTCTGTCAAAACTCATTCTGCTGATGGTTGTAATGAAAGATTGCATCGGCTTTGCATTTGGTTTAGTAAGGCATGCGCTCTTTTTAATGTCCAAGAACTAATCATGTCTTGGATGCCCAATAGATTGAAATATGATGCTGTCTGACTTTGCGACCATCAAATTTTTAAACAGTTTAACTCTGCTCAAGTTTTTCCAGATATTTTGTACCTACAGACGTGGAAGTACAATAACAATTCACAAGTAACAACGATGGCCTGATCAAAACTGTGGAATACAATCAACAAAATATAAACAACGTCGATGGGAAGCCACAAAGAACAGCCTGGATGGAAAACGGTAAAAAATAATACAACGATCTGAAGTAAGTCTTTATTATTTTGTTCTGCGTGTCTGGGCCTGACGCCCGGCTTTTCATGCGTGCGTGTATTTTCTTACCAAAATTGATGATGGTGGCGATGATGGTTACATCTGTCTTGTATTTGGTTTAGTGAAGCATGCACCCTTTTTAATGTCCAAGTTCTAATCATGTCTTGAACGCCCAATAGATGGAAATATGATTTGTGACCATCGATATTTTTAAACTGTTTACGCCTGACACCGGGCTTTGAGTGTTGTATGAGTGTGTCTGTCAAAACTCAATCTACTGATGGTTGTAATGAAAGATTGCATCGGTCTTGCATTTGGTTTAGTAACGCATGCGCTCTTTTTAATGTCCAAGATCTAATAATGTCTTGGATGCCCAATAGATTGAAATATGATGCTGACTTTGCGACCATCAAATTTTTTAAACAGTTTAACTCTGCTCAAGTTTTTCCAGATATTTTGGACCTACAGCCGCGGAAGTACAACAACAATGCCAAAGTAACAACGATGACCTGATTACGACGGTAGAATACAATCAACAAAATATAAACAACGTCGATGGGAAGCAACAAAGAACAGTCTGGATGGAAAACGGTAAAATAATACAACGATCTGAAGTAAGTCTTTATTATTTTGTCTGGGCCTGACGCCGGGCTTTTCATGCGTGCGTGTATTTCTTACCAAAATTAATGATGGTGGCGATGATGGTTACATCTGTCTTGTATTTGGTTTAATGAAGCATGCACCCTTTTTAATGTCCAAGTTCTAATCATTTCATGGACGCCCAATAGATTGAAATATTATTTGTGACCATCGATATTTTTAAACTGTTTACGCCAGACACTGGGCTTTGTGTGTTGTATGAGTGTGTCTGTCAAAACTCATTCTGCTGATGGTTGTAATGAAAGATTGCATCGGGTTTGCATTTGGTTTAGTAAGGCATGCGCTCTTTTTAATGTCCAAGAACTAATCATGTCTTGGATGCCCAATAGATTGAAATATGATGCTGTCTGACTTTGCGACCATCAAATTTTTTAAACAGTTTAACTCTGCTCAAGTTTTTCCAGATATTTTGGACCTACAGCCGTGGAAGTACAACAACAATGCACAAGTAACAGCGATGGCCTGATCACAACCGTGGAATACAATCAACAAAATATAAACAACGTCGATGGGAAGCCACAAAGAACAGCCTGGATGGAAAACGGTAAAATAATACAACGATCTGAAGTAAGTCTTTATTATTTTGTCTCGGCCTGACGCCTGGCCTTTTATGCACGCGTGTTCATGCGTGCGTGTATTTCTTACCAAAATTAATGATGGTGGCGATGATGGTTACATCTGTCTTGTATTTGGTTTAGTGAAGCATGCACCCTTTTTAATGTCCAAGTTCTAATCATGTCTTGAACGCCCAATAGATGGAAATATGATTTGTGATCATCGATATTTTTAAACTGTTTACGCCTGACACCGGGCTTTGAGTGTTGTATGAGTGTGTCTGTCAAAACTCAATCTACTGATGGTTGTAATGAAAGATTGCATCGGTCTTGCATTTGGTTTAGTAACGCATGCGCTCTTTTTAATGTCCAAGATCTAATAATGTCTTGGATGCCCAATAGAATTGAAATATGATGCTGACTTTGCGACCATCAAGTTTTTTAAACAGTTTAACTCTGCTCAAGTTTTTCCAGATATTTTGGACCTACAGCCGCGGAAGTACAACAACAATGCCAATGTAACAACGATGACCTGATTACGACGGTAGAATACAATCAACAAAATATAAACAACGTCGATGGGAAGCAACAAAGAACAGTCTGAATGGAAAACGGTAAAATAATACAACGATCTGAAGTAAGTCTTTATTATTTTGTCTGGGCCTGACGCCGGGCTTTTCATGCGTGCATGTATTTCTTACCAAAATTAATGATGGTGGCGATGATGGTTACATCTGTCTTGTATTTGGTTTAGTGAAGCATGCACCTTTTTAATGTCCAAGTTCTAATCATTTCATGGACGCCCAATAGATGGAAATATTATTTGTGACCATCGATATTTTTAAACTGTTTACGCCAGACACTGGGCTTTGTGTGTTGTATGAGTGTGTCTGTCAAAACTCATTCTGCTGATGGTTGTAATGAAAGATTGCATCGGCTTTGCATTTGGTTTAGTAAGGCATGCGCTCTTTTTAATGTCCAAGAACTAATCATGTCTTGGATGCCCAATAGATTGAAATATGATGCTGTCTGACTTTGCGACCATCAAATTTTTTAAACAGTTTAACTCTGCTCAAGTTTTTCCAGATATTTTGGACCTACAGCCGTGGAAGTACAACAACAATGCACAAGTAACAGCGATGGCCTGATCACAACCGTGGAATACAATCAACAAAATATAAACAACGTCGATGGGAAGCCACAAAGAACAGCCTGGATGGAAAACGGTAAAATAATACAACGATCTGAAGTAAGTCTTTATTATTTTGTCTCGGCCTGACGCCTGGCCTTTTATGCACGCGTGTTCATGCGTGCGTGTATTTCTTACCAAAATTAATTACGGTGGCGATGGTGGTTACATCTGTCTTGTATTTGGTTTAGTGAAGCATGCACCCTTTTTAATGTCCAAGTTCTAATCATGTCTTGGACGCCCAATAGATGGAAATATAATTTGTGACCATCGATATTTTTAAACCGCTTACGCCTGACACCGGGCTTTGTGTGTTGTGATTGTGTCTGTCAAAACTCATCCTACTGATGGTTGTAATGAAAGATTGCATCGGCCTTGCATTTGGTTTAGTAAGGCATGCGCTCTTTTTAATGTCCAAGAACTAATCATGTCTTGGATGCCCAATAGATTGAAATATGATGCTGTCTGACTTTGCGACCATCAATTTTGTTAAACAGTTTTAACTCTGCTAAAGTTTTTCCAGACATTTTGGACCAACGGCTGCGGAACAACAACAACCGAAGGCAACCTCCCGGTTACGACGGTGAAATACTATCAGCGAAGATCGATGTCGATGGAACTCAACAACAAAGTCACAGAGCCTGGATGGAAAATGGTAAAATTAATACAACGATCTGAAGTAAGTCTTCTTTCTTCATTTTTGTTTTGAGTGATTGAGCCTGGCGCCGGGCGTTTTTATGCGTGTGCATGTGTGCCTGTGTTTCAAAACCCGAATTTTCGATGGTCGTGAAGACGTTTGCATCGGTCTTGAATTTGGTGGTTTAGTGAAGCATGCGCCCTTTATTATGTCCATGTACTAACCCTGTCTTGGATGCCCAATAGATTGAAATATGATGCTGTCTGACTTTGCGACCATCAAATTTTTTTAACAGTTTAACTCTGCTCAAGTTTTTCCAGATATTTTGGACCTACAGCCGTGGAAGTACAACAAAAATGCACAAGTAACAACGATGGCCTGATCACAACCGTGGAATACAATCAACAAAATATAAACAACGTCGATGGGAAGCCACAAAGAACAGCCTGGATGGAAAACGGTAAAATAATACAACGATCTGAAGTAAGTCTTTATTATTTTGTCTCGGCCTGACGCCTGGCCTTTTATGCACGCGTGTTCATGCGTGCGTGTATTTCTTACCAAAATTAATGACGGTGGCGATGGTGGTTACATCTGTCTTGTATTTGGTTTAGTGAAGCATGCACCCTTTTTAATGTCCAAGTTCTAATCATGTCTTGGACGCCCAATAGATGGAAATATAATTTGTGAACATCGATATTTTTAAACCGCTTACGCCTGACACCGGGCTTTGTGTGTTGTGATTGTGTCTGTCAAAACTCATCCTACTGATGGTTGTAATGAAAGATTGCATCGGCCTTGCATTTGGTTTAGTAACGCATGCGCTCTTTTTAATGTCCAAGAACTAATCATGTCTTGGATGCCCAATAGATTGAAATATGATGCTGTCTGACTGCGACCATCAAAGTTTTTAAACAGTTTAACTCTGCTCAAGTTTTTCCAGATATTTTGGATCTACAGACGTGGAAGTACAATAACAATTCACAAGTAACAACGATGGCCTGATCAAAACTGTGGAATACAATCAACAAAATATAAACAACGTCGATGGGAAGCCACAAAGAACAGCCTGGATGGAAAACGGTAAAATAATACAACGATCTGAAGTAAGTCTTTATTATTTTGTTCTGCGTGTCTGGGCCTTACGCCCGGCTTTTCATGCGTGCGTGTATTTCTTACCAAAATTGATGATGGTGGCGATGATGGTTACATCTGTCTTGTATTTGGTTTAGTGAAGCATGCACCCTTTTTAATGTCCAAGTTCTAATCATGTCTTGAACGCCCAATAGATGGAAATATGATTTGTGACCATCGATATTTTTAAACTGTTTACGCCTGACACCGGGCTTTGTGTGTTGTATGAGTGTGTCTGTCAAAACTCAATCTACTGATGGTTGTAATGAAAGATTGCATCGGCCTTGCATTTGGTTTAGTAACGCATGCGCTCTTTTTAATGTCCAAGATCTAATAATGTCTTGGATGCCCAATAGATTGAAATATGATGCTGACTTTGCGACCATCAAATTTTTTAAACAGTTTAACTCTGCTCAAGTTTTTCCAGATATTTTGGACCTACAGCCGCGGAAGTACAACAACAATGCCAAAGTAACAAGGATGACCTGATTACGATGGTAGAATACAATCAACAAAATATAAACAACGTCGATGGGAAGCAACAAAGAACAGTCTGGATGGAAAACGGTAAAATAATACAACGATGACGCCGGGCTTTTCATGCGTGCATGTATTTCTTACCAAAATTAATGATGGTGGCGATGATGGTTACATCTGTCTTGTATTTGGTTTAGTGAAGCATGCACCCTTTTTAATGTCCAAGTTCTAATCATTTCTTGGACGCCCAATAGATGGAAATATTATTTGTGACCATCGATATTTTTAAACTGTTTACGCCAGACACTGGGCTTTGTGTGTTGTATGAGTGTGTCTGTCAAAACTCATTCTGCTGATGGTCGTAATGAAAGATTGCATCGGCTTTGCATTTGGTTTAGTAAGGCATGCGCTCTTTTTAATGTCCAAGAACTAATCATGTCTTGGATGCCCAATAGATTGAAATATGATGCTGTCTGGCTTTGCGACCACCAAATTTTTTAAACAGTTTAACTCTGCTCAAGATTTTCCAGATATTTTGGACCTACAGCCGTGGAAGTACAACAACAATGCACAAGTAACAACGATGGCCAGATCACAACCGTGGAATACAATCAACAAAATATAAACAACGTCGATGGGAAGCCACAAAGAACAGCCTGGATGGAAAACGGTAAAATAATACAACGATCTGAAGTAAGTCTTTATTATTTTGTCTCGGCCTGATGCCTGGCCTTTTATGCACGCGTGTTCATGCGTGCGTGTATTTCTTACCAAAATTAATGATGGTGGCGATGATGGTTACATCTGTCTTGTGTTTGGTTTAATGAAGCATGCACCCTTTTTAATGTCCAAGTTCTAATCATTTCATGGACGCCCAATAGATGGAAATATTATTTGTGACCATTGATATTTTTAAACTGTTTACGCCAGACACTGGGCTTTGTGTGTTGTATGAGTGTGTCTGTCAAAACTCATTCTGCTGATGGTTGTAATGAAAGATTGCATCGGCTTTGCATTTGGTTTAGTAAGGCATGCGCTCTTTTTAATGTCCAAGAACTAATTATGTCTTGGATGCCCAATAGATTGAAATATGATGCTGTCTGACTTTGCGACCATCAAATTTTTTAAACAGTTTAACTCTGCTCAAGTTTTTCCAGATATTTTGGACCTACAGCCGTGGAAGTACAACAACAATGCACAAGTAACAGCGATGGCCTGATCACAACCGTGGAATACAATCAACAAAATATAAACAACGTCGATGGGAAGCCACAAAGAACAGCCTGGATGGAAAACGGTAAAATAATACAACGATCTGAAGTAAGTCTTTATTATTTTGTCTCGGCCTGACGTCTGGCCTTTTATGCACGCGTGTTCATGCGTGCGTGTATTTCTTACCAAAATTAATGACGGTGGCGATGTTGGTTACATCTGTCTTGTATTTGGTTTAGTGAAGCATGCACCCTTTTTAATGTCCAAGTTCTAATCATGTCTTGGACGCCCAATAGATGGAAATATAATTTGTGACCATCGATATTTTTAAACCGCTTACGCCTGACACCGGGGGCTTTGTGTGTTGTGATTGTGTTCTGTCAAAACTCATCCTACTGATGGTTGTAATGAAAGATTGCATCGGCCTTGCATTTGGTTTAGTAACGCATGCGCTCTTTTTAATGTCCAAGAACTAATCATGTCTTGGATGCCCAATAGATTGAAATATGATGCTGTCTGACTTTGCGACCATCAAAGTTTTTAAACAGTTTAACTCTGCTCAAGTTTTTCCAGATATTTTGTACCTACAGACGTGGAAGTACAATAACAATTCACAAGTAACAACGATGGCATGATCAAAACTGTGGAATACAATCAACAAAATATAAACAACGTCGATGGGAAGCCACAAAGAACAGCCTGGATGGAAAACGGTAAAATAATACAACGATCTGAAGTAAGTCTTTATTATTTTGTTCTGCGTGTCTGGGCCTGACGCCCGGCTTTTCATGCGTGCGTGTATTTCTTACCAAAATTGATGATGGTGGCGATGATGGTTACATCTGTCTTGTATTTGGTTTAATGAAGCATGCACCCTTTTTAATGTCCAAGTTCTAATCATGTCTTGAACGCCCAATAGATCAAAATATGATTTGTGACCATCGATATTTTTGAACTGTTTACGCCTGACACCGGGCTTTGAGTGTTGTATGAGTGTGTCTGTCAAAACTCAATCTACTGATGGTTGTAATGAAAGATTGCATCGGTCTTGCATTTGGTTTAGTAACGCATGCGCTCTTTTTAATGTCCAAGATCTAATAATGTCTTGGATGTCCAATAGATTGTAATATGATGCTGACTTTGCGACCATCAAATTTTTTAAACAGTTTAACTCTGCTCAAGTTTTTCCAGATATTTTGGACATACAGCCGCGGAAGTACAACAACAATGCCAAAGTAACAACGATGACCTGATTACGACGGTAGAATACAATCAACAAAATATAAACAACGTGGATGGGAAGCAACAAAGAACAGTCTGGATGGAAAACGGTAAAATAATACAACGATCTGAAGTAAGTCTTTATTATTTTGTCTGGGCCTGACGCCGGGCTTTTCATGCGTGCATGTATTTCTTACCAAAATTAATGATGGTGGCGATGATGGTTACATCTGTCTTGTATTTGGTTTAGTGAAGCATGCACCCTTTTTAATGTCCAAGTTCTAATCATTTCATGGACGCCCAATAGATGGAAATATAATTTGTGACCATCGATATTTTTAAACCGCTTACGCCTGACACCGGGCTTTGTGTGTTGTGATTGTGTCTGTCAAAACTCATCCTACTGATGGTTGTAATGAAAGATTGCATCGGCCTTGCATTTGGTTTAGTAAGGCATGCGCTCTTTTTAATGTCCAAGAACTAATCATGTCTTGGATGCCCAATAGATTGAAATATGATGCTGTCTGACTTTGCGACCATCAATTTTGTTAAACAGTTTAACTCTGCTAAAGTTTTTCCAGACATTTTGGACCAACGGCTGCGGAACAACAACAACCGAAGGCAACCTCCCGGTTACGACGGTGAAATACTATCAGCGAAGATCGATGTCGATGAAACTCAACAACAAAGTCACAGAGCCTGGATGGAAAATGGTAAAATTAATACAACGATCTGAAGTAAGTCTTCTTTCTTCATTTTTGTTTTGAGTGATTGAGCCTGGCGCCGGGCGTTTTTATGCGTGTGCATGCGTGCCTGTGTTTCAAAACCCGAATTTTCGATGGTCGTGAAGACGTTTGCATCGGTCTTGAATTTGGTGGTTTAGTGAAGCATGCGCCCATTATTATGTCCATGTACTAACCCTGTCTTGGATGCCCAATAGATTGAAATATGATGCTGTCTGACTTTGCGACCATCAAATTTTTTTAACAGTTTAACTCTGCTCAAGTTTTTCCAGATATTTTGGACCTACAGCCGTGGAAGTACAACAACAATGCACAAGTAACAACGATGGCCTGATCACAACCGTGGAATACAATCAACAAAATATAAACAACGTCGATGGGAAGCCACAAAGAACAGCCTGGATGGAAAACGGTAAAATAATACAACGATCTGAAGTAAGTCTTTATTATTTTGTCTCGGCCTGACGCCTGGCCTTTTATGCGCGCGTGTTCATGCGTGCGTGTATTTCTTACCAAAATTAATGACGGTGGCGATGGTGGTTACATCTGTCTTGTATTTGGTTTAGTGAAGCATACACCCTTTTTAATGTCCAAGTTCTAATCATGTCTTGGACGCCCAATAGATGGAAATATAATTTGTGAACATCGATATTTTTAAACCGCTTACGCCTGACACCGGGCTTTGTGTGTTGTGATTGTGTCTGTCAAAACTCATCCTACTGATGGTTGTAATGAAAGATTGCATCGGCCTTGCATTTGGTTTAGTAACGCATGCGCTCTTTTTAATGTCCAAGAACTAATCATGTCTTGGATGCCCAATAGATTGAAATATGATGCTGTCTGACTTTGCGACCATCAAAGTTTTTAAACAGTTTAACTCTGCTCAAGTTTTTCCAGATATTTTGGACCTACGGACGTGGAAGTACAATAACAATTCACAAGTAACAACGATGGCCTGATCAAAACTGTGGAATACAATCAACAAAATATAAACAACGTCGATGGGAAGCCACAGGGAACAGCCTGGATGGAAAACGGTAAAATAATACAACGATCTGAAGTAAGTCTTTATTATTTTGTTCTACGTGTCTGGGCCTGACACCAGGCTTTTCATGCGTGCCTGTATTTCTTACCAAAATTGATGATGGTGGCGATGATGGTTACATCTGTCTTATATTTGGTTTAGTGAAGCATGCACCCTTTTTAATGTCCAAGTTCTAATCATGTCTTGAACGCCCAATAGATGGAAATATGATTTGTGCCCATCGATATTTTTAAACTGTTTACGCCTGACACCAGGCTTTGTGTGTTGTATGAGTGTGTCTGTCAAAACTCAATCTACTGATGGTTGTATTGAAAGATTGCATCGGTCTTGCATTTGGTTTAGTAAGACATGCGCTCTTTTTAATGTCCAAGAACTAATAATGTCTTGGATGCCCAATAGATTGAAATATGATGCTGACTTTGCGACCATCAAATTTTTTTAACAGTTCAACTCTGCTCAAGTTTTTCCAGATATTTTGGACCTACAGACACGGAAGTACAACAACAATGCACAAGTAACAACGATGGCCTGATCACAACCGTGGAATACAATCAACAAAATATAAACAACGTCGATGGGAAGCCACAAAGAACAGTCTGGATGGAAAACGGTAAAATAATACAACGATCTGAAGTAAGTCTTTATTATTTTGTCTGGGCCTGACGCCGGGCTTTTCATGCGTGCATGTATTTCTTACCAAAATTAATGATGGTGGCGATGATGGTTACATCTGTCTTGTATTTGGTTTATTGAAGCATGCACCCTTTTTAATGTCCAAGTTCTAATCATTACTTGGACGCCCAATAGATGGAAATATTATTTGTGACCATCGATATTTTTAAACTGTTTACGCCTGACACCGGGCTTTGTGTGTTGTATGAGTGTGTCTGTCAAAACTCAATCTACTGATGGTTGTAATGAAAGATTGCATCGGCTTTGCATTTGGTTTAGTAAGGCATGCGTTCTTTTTAATGTCCAAGAACTAATCATGTCTTGGATGCCCAATAGATTAAAATATGATGCTGACTTTGCGACCATCAAATTTTTTAAACAGTTTAACTCTGCTCAAGTTTTTCCAGATATTTTGGACCTACAGACGCGGGAGTTCAACAACAATGCACAAGTAACAACGATGACTTCATTACGACGGTAGAATACAATCAACAAAATATAAACAACGTCGATGGAAAGCAACAAAGAACAGTCTGGATGGAAAACGGTAAAATAATACAACGATCTGAAGTAAGTCTTTATTATTTTGTCTTGGCCTGACGCCGGGTTTTTCATGCGTGCATGTATTTCTTACCAAAATTAATGATGGTGGCGATGATGGTTACATCTGTATTGTATTTGGTTTAGTGAAGCATGCACCCTTTTTAATGTCCAAGTTCTAATCATGTCTTGGACGCCCAATAGATGGAAATATAATTTGTGACCATCGATATTTTTAAACCGCTTACGCCTGACACCGGGCTTTGTGTGTTGTGATTATGGATTGTGTCTGTCAAAACTCATCCTACTGATGGTTGTAATGAAAGATTGCATCGGCCTTGCATTTGGTTTAGTAAGGCATGCGCTCTTTTTAATGTCCAAGAACTAATCTCGTCTTGGATGCCCAATAGATTGAAATATGATGCTGTCTGACTTTGCGACCATCAAATTTTTTAAACATTTTAACTCTGCTCAAGTTTTTCCAGATATTTTGGACCTACAGCCGTGGAAGTACAACAACAATGCACAAGTAACAACGATGGCCTGATCACAACGGTCAGTGTGGGAAGCCACAAAGAACAGCCTGGATGGAAAACGGTAAAATAATACAACGATCTGAAGTAAGTCTTTATTATTTTGTCTGGGCTTGACGCCGGGCTTTTCATGCGTGCCTGTATTTCTTACCAAAATTAATGATGCTGGCGATGATGGTTACATCTGTCTTGTATTTGGTTTAGTGAAGCATGCGCCCTTTATTATGTCCATGTACTAACCCTGTCTTGGACGCCCATTAGATGGAAATATGATGCAGCCTGATTTGTGACCATCGAATTTTTTTTAAACAGTTCAACTCTGCTCAAGTTTTTCCAGATCAATTGGCGTAACAACAATGGATCGCAATCCAACAACAACACCAAAAGAAGACAACTCTGATAATTCGGTGATTTCTTTCTATTTTTATGCATTTGTTTTGCCCTTTCTGAACATATTAATCACATTTATACAGTTATTTTCCAGACTTTTCAGCTCAACTCTGATGATGGGCCCGAAGACAACTGCAAACATGATAATCCACACACACTCAAAACACACAAATACATATCACACTACGTTGTAGGGTGCCGCGCGTCTTTACTTTAATTCTAGAAAGGTGTAGGGCATTAGAAATTTAATTTCTAGTGCGAGTGGGCCTTCGCACCACAACGGCAGGAGCCAGTTTCCAGTCGGTAAAAAAAATTGTCATCAGTCGAACACATGAAATTAAAAGTGTTCAACTGAGACAATTTCTGCCTGGAAAATATTACCTCAGTTGGTCTGCTGGAAACTCTGGCACCATTCGATTTTTTCATGATCGGATAATAACTGATCGACAAAATTTAATAAATTCTCTAAATTGTTTTTGCGACCAAGTATTCTGAAACAAAATTGTTTGAACCGTTGATAAATCAACGGATTCACGCAATACGGCGAACCTTGTGCGTTAAAGGTTTTTGCGCTGTTGCGATTAATTAAAATTATTATCTTTTTAAGCATAATACAGAGAATGAACGGGCTTCGGCTGATTCAAAAACGTCAAAATATCTTTTGTTAAGCATGTGTCGCTGGTGGATCGCGTCTACGGGTCGCCGTTCATCAGTGGCGCGCGCTTGACAAAACGAAAATTTCTGAATATGTGTGCTGCGATAACCTGTGCGTCGTACGGAATTACGTTTCACGAATAGCAAAACCCGCGAGCATTTGAAATGTTTAATCGTTGCGTCTACTTTGTGCGTGCTTGCGCTACGGGAACATTAATTTTGACGCAGAATACCGATCACGGACATTTGAGACGTCCTTTCTACGCTACGCTTGTGTGTGTGTAGGCATTGCTTAAAAACACTGCACTTGGTATTATTACTCTGCGCTTTTCCTTTCATTGGATTCGCTGATCAAAAACGAAGTCTGTAACACAATGAGCTACTGTTATGTGAAGTAAAGGCTACTAACCGCTCTTTGAGCAAAAAAGCATAAAGCGCAGCATGGCCCCGCCCTTATGGTGGTTAATGCATCCACTTGGACAGAGTTTGTTGGTCTAGTTGAATAGGAAATATCTGCTTGCTCTTTATCTAATAAATTACGTTGTGTGAAGTGTTACTTTTGTTTTGGAGGAGGGGCTTCTGATTCCGAATGTCTGTATCGTCTTCTCTAGATAGGCATTGCCTAAAAACTGCACTTGGTGTGATTACGCTGCGTTTGCAAGGTCCTGAGGACTTTCCGAAGATGAGATGCAGTGTCATTGGAATCGCTGGTCCAAAACGAACTATTCTACAACGAGCTACTGCTATGTGTAGTACAAATTAGTAATCGCGCTTTAAGCAAAAGTGCAGCACCCGCCCTTTACGGTGGTTAATCCATCCGCGAGGACAAGAATTTTTTGGTCTAGTTGAACAACAAATAGTTGCTTGCTTTTTGTTTAATAAATTACGTTGTGTGAAGTGTATTTTTTACCTTTGTTTTGGAGGGGGTTCTTGATTCCGAATCAGAAATTTATATTGTTCGGCATGAGCAAAGATAATCCGAACCTCGGCGGTGCAATCCACCAGTGACGCAAGCTGAACAAAACAGGCTTTTGTCATTTTTTTATCGCCTGGGTTAGTCCATGATTGAATTTATCGATCGCCTGTTATTGTTTTTTTAATTGAATTCACAAAATTTATCGCTAGAAATACCAATCGAATAATTGAAATTTTTTGGAAATCTTAGTCGCCACACAGAGATTGTTTTTCAAGTCTGCGAGCGTTTTGAACCCAAAACTTTTTGGCATGAAGATTAAAAGTCGGTTAACACATATGAAGAAAAATCTAATAGCCTTTAAGATCGGCCCTCATCTACAACATGGGACCGATTTATGTGCGCCATTCGCTATAGTTCTATGACGACTTGCAAATCTTCTATCAATCAAGCTTATCAGATTGGCCGCGTCTCACTATTCTAGGAATAGGGTAATACTTTAATATTCTCAATCTATTTCGGAATATTTGAATGAAATCAAAAATATTGAATATTTTTCCTGTCAACTCGTGTACATTTGATATTACTGAGGAGAGCAAAACATTAATACGACACAGTCTCGCAGAACAAAGAAAAGGCAGAATAATAAATATAACTAGAGATGGGCCGATACCAGAATTTTCGCCGATACCGACACAAGTACCGATACCAACTTCGTAATTTATGTTTCGATACCGAGTACTTAAATATGGTTAAATACTGTTAAATATGGTAAAGGCCTTTTTGTATCGACATACATATGCCCTTGTTATAGTTGCACTCACGTATACCTACGTACGTTTGTATCGTTGAACTCTTGCATCCATTTGAGTGCAAATTTTTATGGATGAAAATGTACTGAATTGTTGCTGAGTTCAAGAGCATATAGTGATTGGATTGATGTTTTTTTTTAATAAAACCCAAAGAGTGTAAATTAAATTGTTCACTCGAGACATGCCCCGTTTTAATTAGTATTCAGAGTAGTGGAATGCGAGGTCTTTCCATTTATTATCAGAAAATAAAGCGTATTTGTACGCGCCGTTGTAAAGATGTATCCGGTATCAGTATCGGTTTTGGTATCGGCGGTATCGGTGATGAAAGTTTTCCGATACCAGTAACGATACCGATACTACAAAAATCACCGATACTTGCCGATACCGATACATCGGCCCATCTCTAATTATAACATTATGCTTGTTTTACATTTTAAGTTTCAAGCTGTTGCCATATTATTGCTCGTTGGTTTCTTCTTGGTGTTACTTTCGACATTGTTTGGAGTTAACTATTGATAAAAATAATTAGAAATGCTAGAAACCGACAACTATTGGCCACTTTAACAGCAATGAACGACTCTACGGAATGATGAACTATAATAACCGCACTTTATACTGTGGGGAACATCCCATAAAGATGTCTGTACCGTTATAATAAAGTGCATTGAATGGCAGTGGCAACGAAAAGTGTCAAATTCGGGTGGGTTGGAGGGACTGAAAAAAAAGTTGATTAATCCATTTTGCATCAATTTGTTTTCTTTCTTGCCAAGGATATGCACCATTTTCGGAGCGTGATAACGTGATTGCGCGTGACCATTTTGCTTATTTTGAAAATATTTTTGCTAAAATCCCAAATATCTTTGGAGAGTGGAGGACGTGATATACTCCCGGTTGGGAGTTGTATCCGAGTTGTCTCAACACCATCCAACTTTCTTTGCTTTCTGTGGGTCGACCTTCTTTCTAACTAGAGCATGACCAAATATGATGGTAGAATACCATTACCGTTTGTTCCTGATGTATTTATTCGTTAATCCTTGGTAGAAATCCTTTATAAACACTTTTATATAATTACATTCCATTAATACGTAGCAGGCTATTATCTCCACGAAAGAAATAAATCATGAAATAGTTTTAAATATAAACACCCTGATCAAATGATGCAAGAATATGATTATGGAAGGGCAGAAGCAGTACCTAAATGGAACCCACTGACGAGCGTTGAATTAACGAAAAACCCACTTTTAATTGAGGTACTTGCAACTACATTCTTAGTGGAAACCATTGCAGAGAGAACTAAACCGGTACAATAAGGCTAAGAAAGTGATATCAGTCCTGGGCGATGCTAAAATCTACTACTTTTTTGTTTGATTTTAGTCGCCCCCAAAACTAGAGCTGGGCAAAACCGAATTACTCGCAGTTCGAATCTGATTCGAATCGGATCGAATCACTAATTCCATGTGAATAACTAATATCCCATTATAACTATTACAGCGCGCCTCTCCATTGTGAAAATAGAGAATTTTATAGTTTATATTGTATTTTCAGTTCACGATATATGTCTAAGAGAACCAATTTTCACATTAAAACGACAAAATGTATTCATAATACTCTCATTCTAATTAGAGGGCGCCAGTATATTGTAAGTAATAAGATACTAAACTATATGGGGAGTAAAATCATTGCTTATTATCCTTGCCTGTTAAATATGTAAAAATATGTAAAAAAAAAATTCATTACCTTTGATGAATTATTTACAAATATAAATTGGTATTGTTATTTATTTAGTTGAAAAATTATGCATTCGGTAAGTATGGCCATACTTATTATAACCCGATTGGCGCAGGCTGACCTGATCAAAACAATGTTGCTCTGAGTTTACTCGAAATCTAAACATTTCCCAACCTGGAAAAATACGAGGAGACGGTCTAGTAAGCATGGGTGCAAGATGAGGAGCTAGTTATGATGTGGACCAACTTTGTCATTTGTTCTTAAAAGAATTCCTTCTAGACGATACAGGCGATTATCTTGTTTTCACTCGAGAGTATTGTTCTAAACATAGAATATTAAACGGAATATGCTTGTGTTTGTGTTAGACTAACTTTGTTTCATTAAATATCAGTAAATATCATTACATCCGTGCAACCATAATTTGTTTTTTAAATTTTTCTATTTTTTTTTTTAATTATTGACAAAATGCAAATGAAATATTGAAAAGTGTTGGAAGAGCGGAACCTATTTTTTCCCAGTAAAAACAATTTTGTTAAGTTTGAATCACCGATAGTTGGCATGTCAATACACGTTCTATTGTTTCTCTTCTCTTTCTTGTCAAAATATAAATTCTGAAATCTCAATTATGTCAGTTTGACTTTAAACTCTGTTCAAGCACCGAAAGTTCCATACATTTCGACGATTAAGGTTAGGACACTAAGTTGCATACAGAGATAAACAAGGGAATCGAAAGTTCTGACCCCTCTCCATATAGAATCGAGCGGAATACGAGAAAAGCAAAAGAATAAAAATCTGTTTTTGTGTCTGTCATAGATTTCCATCACTTAGGTGTGAAAAAATATTTAAGCTCAGTATCAATGCTTTTCGTGCATTGACCTTTTTTTAAATGAAAATATTTTGAATTAGCTCACATTAGCTTCTAATCTTTCACAACTTCGTTTTCAATTCACAGCATAGTTTGACGGAATCTCATTCTCTTAAAATTTAAGGGGGGACATAAAAATGACATTCATTTTTTCTTTGCAACAAAGCTTGAACGCCGAATGCGCGAAAAATATATTCGGCCTTTTTGTTTACAGAAAAATACACCATTTTGGGTACAAACACTTTAAAAGACTCTATATAATATGTTACAAAACGCCGAATGCGCGCGAAATATACTTTTTATTACAATTCCAAAATCTTGCGGCGAGGACTATACATTACAAAATCTTGGAGAGCATGTACCCCCACTCCCCGGTTGCGCCACTATATGCACCTTCCATGTTTCTTTAAAATGGTTTTCCAGATTAAATTTCATGTTTAAAGGAAGCTAGAAAATATGAAAATCTACTTAATACTCTTAAATCCTTATCATGCAACAAATGCTATCAAAACATGGTTAATATTCAATATCTCATCTTATCGAATTTGCTCGCCAACAAGTTCACCGAAAAAGGGACAAATTCCCGCATTTTTGTAAGTAAAAACTTGGTCAAAACTCTTCAATTCTTTGTTTACAAGCATGGGAGATGTAGAGTATTAAAATTGAGCTAGAATTAACTGCTCAGTGATAGCAGATTTTTTTGACCGGAAATGGGGAAATACCCACTTTAAATTGTGGTACCTGCAACTACATTGTAGAGAGAACTAAACCGGTATAATAAGGCTAAAAGAGTGATATCAGTCCTGTTTCATTTTAGTCATCTCCGACACTCAGGAAAAGTTTAGAAATTTGAATTTCACTTTCCAGATCCCTCTCTCCAAGTTTTGATAGTTTCCATCCCCAATGTCGAGACGACAGTATGTTGTTTTACTATGATATTTGTTAAAGTAAAATATCCCTGTAGTCAATGCAGTCTGAGTAAATACTCTAGATTGGATAGCAACATCAGATGTACATAAACACAAAATTCAGAAGTCCCAGTAAACTACTTTTGAATGTTATCAGTAGTTCGTGGTACAGAAAGAAGGAGAATTGAAAACAGAAGTTTCTGATGAAAAAATTAATATTAACACAATAGCCGAAAATGTGATTGCATTGTAAAAAAGACTAAAATATTACTCGGATTTAAATTTCAAACGGAATTAAAAAGGCGGAATTAATGTTCAGTATTAATATATCCTTAATGAAATTGACATCAATGTAGGTTTTCATTCAATGAGAATTATAATTGTTTAAAAATCATAATTAGTGCTTGGATAAAATTTTTAATGTACTAGAGCGAAAAACAAATCTAATAAGATTGTGTTCTTTCGTTTTGAACTTGATGCTGATTATGGAGACACAAGCTATCTCTCAAGATCGTGAAATTAAAACAACACACATGCGAGTGCGGTCTTTCCCGCGGCGTATTACATGCTCAGAAATGAAACCGAGACTTCAACGACCGTTTCCCGCGACTCGTTCAACATTATCGAACACGGCCCCAAGCACTGTTAAATAGTATAGGATTTCATAAACCACGCATAACGAGCATGCATTGCACCAGTGGAAACCCACTGGCGCTGGGGAATTTATAAAATTAAGGGTCGCTAAATTGCACGATCTTAAATCATCTCTAGATTACGATTAGATTTTCAGTGAGAGCCCACGTGCTTCGCAAAAACCTGGGTTTATATACGACGCGCTTGTGCCAAGGGAACCTTCACACCTGTACAGCTCAACATTTGTTCTTTCTCTTTTTTCTCTTGCACATAATTAGTAAGATAAAAAAGAGAGAGAACAAACGTTGAGCTAAATGCATACAAAAGTTACCTTGGAGTAAACGAATTGTATATAAACTCCAGAAATGGCGTATTTTTGGTCAGTTCAGCCAAAAGCGGGGTTAGGGCAGGAGTTGGGTTAAAGAATGCAGGTGGCTAAGGGTTGAGATGTCATAGATTATGTAGGCGGGTTGGGATTAGGAATGAGGGTGTGGAGACAGGGGGTTTGGTGACTTTGATGCGTATGAGTGGGGATTTAGGGGGCTAGGGGGAAGCAGGTGGGTTGGCAGGAAGGCAAGGTAGAAGCGGGTGGGCTCAGGAAGCAGTCGGGTCTTTTGAGTGGGTGTGATTTGTAGATAGCTTTAATGTGTCCCCGCGGAGCAGATTACCGTGTCCAAGGCCGTAACACAGCCACTTGAGACGGACGGAGTTCCAATTATTAGAAAGTTAATGATTTTTCCCTGTTCGACTTAGCCTACCCAAGGTATTGCACCCATCGTTGAGTAGCGGGCATGAATAAATGTGTTTAACCACTAAACCATCGCACTCACGCATTAAAATTATGCTTGTGCATCTTAGCTACCTTAAATTCCCCAGCGGAAGTGAGGTTCGAGTGGTGCGATGTAAGCTCAAAATTGAATCCTAACCTATTTAACAGTACCGAGGCCGTGGTCAATAATGTTGTACGAGTCGCTGGAGACGGTCGTGCAAGTCTCGGGGCACGCTCGATGGTGAGACGGTCAAGCATCGAACCATCAGCCATCGGGACAATAAGATCGCGCTTAACCGACTGAGAATCCGAGACGGGCTTTGGTTTAATTTCTGATCAGATAATAAGCCGCCGGAAAGACTGCACTCGTCTTTTTCATCATGAACTTGTTTTCAATTCTTCTTCTTTCTGTATCACGAACTACTGATAAATATTCAGGAGTAGTTTACTGGGACTTCTGAATTAAATGTATATATATTGAATCTATAAAAACGAACACTCAATAGCAAAGAGCAATTAAAGGATTTAGAACCAGCCATTGCACTCTAAATGGGAAACGCTCTAAAAGGTACTCAATCGCCTTGGTAAAGTGCAGTGAGTAGTATCTGCCCTGAAGGATGGTAAAAGCACCTACCACTTCTAAAATAAACGAAGAAAATCCATTTTACCTTGGTGTCTGGAATTAAAGCATTCATTTATTTTGAAATATGCTGAAAATATCTCAATATTTTACTCTATCGATATATCAATCAAGTACATAAACATATTTCTGAAATTTACTATTTTTTTGCAGGAAGTTCAACTGTATGATCTCATGACATACCAAGCAATGCAAATCTGTGGTATAACTTAATTTGAGGACAACTTTTACCAGAGAAAATTTAATGAAAAACAGTAAAATATGCGACTTCAGAATGTGATGTTGAAACGTTCAATTTGCTTGCAAGATTCCTTGCTCATGTCGAGTAAATGTTACATGTTTTATTTAGTACAATGTTTGAATTCAAATATAAAAGAAATATAACCGGTTTCCAACTATGTGTGTATATGTGTCAAGTATATTTTTACCTTGGTTGCTGGGCTTGCCAGAGATATTTAAATAATCACGTCGAATTTTGCTCTAATCTTACATGTAACAATTCGAGCTTCATGATTTGTAGTCATACATAATAGTGAGGTTAAAATCCACAGGGTTCTTCTGAAAAAAGCGTCAGGTGAGAATAAAACTATTCAAAATATAACCCTTATTCTGCGTGCTTGATATGACAGCTTCGGCTTTTCGAAATGAATTCTTGTCTCTTCTATAGCTGCTATCATTTCTTCTCGGCCAGATTGATGTTAGCTTGCAGAATATGGCAACGCAAGCAACAATCGACATAAGGTTTATGAAAACTCAGATTGAAACCATTATTATAGGCCATACGTTTATATAAATTCGCAATTTTCAACTGATACCTCTTCGATTTCCTTTCTTGACAAAATGACTTCGATTTCTTGACAGTCTATACAAAATGTTTTGAGACACATGATTGTCCTACTTTTCGTCTTTATTTCACAAACCGGGCCTTTATTTATTGAGAGACGAAATTGAACGTTTTACGAAGCTCGCGTATTCTTTAGCCCATGACTTGTCTCTGCTCAAAAAAAGACGTATAATGACACTTTTTCTGACTTGAGAATAGGTAAATATTTCTGAAGCACGATGCTAAATTAACCATTTCTCCGTTCTAGTTCTTTTTTCGTAAATGTAAGGACCTCTCTCGGACATGCGTATCTTCACGAGCAACTTTTACGCCTAATTAATTATTATTATTTATATACCACACGTTTATGACCAAGGAACTTTTAATCCTGTCCAGCTCAACATTTGTTCTTAAATTTTTTTCTCTTGTACAAAATTCGTAAGACAAAGAAGAGAGAGAACAAACGTTGAGATAAGCAGGCACTTTTGAAAGTCACCTCGGCACAAACACATCGTATATAAACTCTAAGCCTGGCAACCATTTAGGTCAGTTTCTTCAGATTCGCCTCGTTGGCGTTGTGACCGAGGTGAGCTTGGAGCCCGGAAGTCGGAGAAGAGACAGGAGGGTCGGGAATGGCGGATGGGCTGGGGAAGGTGATTTAAGTAGAGGCAGCACATAGGTTAGAGATCGGCAGTAAAATGTCGAGGCTTCATGTTAAATTTGTAGGGTCTTTATATTCATATTTTAATAAAGAATACGCAAGTTTGTTGACATTACAGACTCGCCTTACTTGCGTTTAACGAGTTGCGCCAAGTTTCTTTTGGAAAGAAAAACTTCTTTACCTTCGTTAAGTAATGTTTTTCTCCGGAAAAGTTAGCGCACAGACTCATACTATGTGTCTTATCAAAAGACAGTGCAATTTGTTCTCACACGTTCAAAAACAACACGACGCAGCACCTGGATACGTACCATGACGAGCTGTGGAGCAATGGAAGCAATATCTTTACGCTCGGAACGATTCGGCGCAAAACGATGAATAAAATTGCCCTTTGTACAATCATTCCTTAAAGAAGGACTCAAATATGAAACATTTACCAAGCCAACACAACTTCCAAAAAGGAAAACGACTACAGAATTCGACGAAATTAAAAACCAAATTATCCGAACAAAACTTGCACAAGAAAAATATGAAGATTATTTAGAGCAGCTAGGAGTCGGAGGATCGCGCCAAGTGCGCAAGTCGCGGGCTAAGAGTTCGCGAGGTTCGTGAAACATCCAATTACGCCTGACATAATAAAATATATACATATACATTCCTAAGAAATAGGCTAGTTTTCTACATCTTGTATTTGAGTATTTTCTGTAAAAAAATTCCCATTGGCGATAACCTACATGAGACGGAACAATTATATATCGAGTAGAACAGTGCAAACCTTTGCAAGCAAATATATATATATACTGATCCAAAAGTTTATTACTTGATGTGTCATAGTCAAGAAATGGTAGTGTATATTTTATATCGACAAGATACCAGTATGCCTAGAATATAACTTACTGCTTAATTGTGGCCGAGTATGAAGATTATCATTTGTCAACTAGAAACTCCAACTCCATGAAGATTTTCTGGTAAAAGAAAGGGTCTCATGACGTTTAGTACCATATATCCATGTACCATAAAAATTTCCGATGTTGAAAGCAACTCATCCTAATTTGGGATACATTGCAATATCTTTACAGCAATAGACTAAACTTCACTATGGAACCAAAAGAAATATTGAGTATCATTCACATTTTAGCGAATGTTTTGGGGCTCTTCCAACAACAAATATATGGTTTAGCTGACAAGGTTGAAATCTCGGAAGTGTGATATTTGAAGCATGTTTGCAAGTTCACAAGAAGTGCTAAAATGATTTGAAATAATTTTTGAATTGATTTGGAGAAATTAATCCTTTACGAAAATCCATGTTGTACACACTCCAACTTCTGACTTAAACGCGGGTTAGCTTGACTCGGATTTAACCGTACTTTTTGCACACCTTAATGTGATTAGTAGGCTGTATTCTGGTATTTAAAATCTCTTGACTATGGTTACCAGACGTCCAGATTTTCCCGGAATTGTGAAAGGGGGAACGTCAAAATGTCCTTCAATATCAGAAATTTTAAAACCAAAATTATTTCGAAATCCTGTTGATTACAACCAAGAAATTGATAATGAAAGAATAGAAAATTAGTGACTTTGTTTACTAGATGTCGGCTGGTAATTTTGTTAGGCGACATAGCGTTCATGATGTCGCGCAACTACCAAGGGACAATATCTAATATGTATCGTGTGATGGGTGCGGTCGTAAATGGTGAAGAGAAAAAGAACGAATCGGAATAAACGAAGTCACAGAATCCGCGCGGCAACAAAACCAAAAATCTCTTAAAACATAAAAACAAAAACTATTCTTCTCAAACTACTATCAAACGCATCCAGCTTATTGCAAAAATTTTAAAGATTATTACTTTATTTTAGAAAACAATATACTGAAATACCTTTTTCCCAATTAAACCTAAGACATTCTACAGGAAAATGCCCAACTTTTCGCAACAAGTTGATAAGAGCGCAATTAAAACTGTAAACGTCAGTGAAGAAAAGCCTGCGATTTGATAAATGCGGTGGAAAATCGTTCTAAACGTTTCAGAAGAACGGTCCACGACAGTCGGTAACATAGATAATGCGAGACTCGCTTGTTCGGTAAAGATGACCTAGCAATGGCAATCACCGGGGTTTATATTGAACGCGTTTATGCCAAGATAACTTTTAAACCTGTCCAGCTCAATATCAGTCCTTTCTCTTTTTTCTCTTTAACAAAATTAGTAAGAGAAAGAAGAGAGAGAACAAACGTTGGGCTGAATTACTTTAAAAGTTACCTTGGCTTACACCCGTCATATATAAAGTCCAGACATTACGGGATTCTAGGCCAGTCGTTGTAGATTTGCTAGTTGTGCTTGTTAAATAGCTGGGTTGGCCCTGAGTCCGGTGTTTCTTGGATTGCAGGGTGTATTAAGGGTTGTGGGTTTGTATAGGAAGTCGTGAGGTAAAGGGAGGGGGGCTGTGATAGTAAAGCGATTTACAGACAGGCAGTTGGTTCTGAGTAGTTAAGCGTGTAGGCAGGTGGGCTGGGATAGGAAGACGAGGTAGAGGCGGGTGGGTTGGTGTAGGAAAACCGGATAGGGGGCGTGGATTGGAATAGAGAAGCGAGGCACAGGCAGGTGGTCTGGGATAGGAACGGTACGTGGGGGCGCGTTGGCTGGGATAGGAAGACGAGGTAGAGGCAGATGGTTGGTGGTAGGAAGGCTAGCTGGAGGCAGATTGTTTAGGGTGTAGGAAAGCGAGGTAGAAGCGGATGATTTTAGAGGTGGTATAAGGGATGGGTGGATTGGAGGTTAGGAGGAGTGTCAGGAGCGTTCGAGATAAGAAGACACGTAGAAATAAGGGGTTTGGGGAATATGTGGTAGGGGAGTTGGCTCAGAGATAAGGGGGTGGGGTAGAGGGGGTGCGTTGGAGATAGAAAGGCATGATAGGGCCGAGTGGGTTGTAGTGGAAAAGGCAAGGAAGAGGATAGGGCCTAGTGGGTTGTGGTGGAAAAGAAATAAAGGTTATCATAAATACCACAAAAGGCGTTCTAGGCACAAGGATAAATAGCCTTTTGATGCGATTAGTATATTTCCATCCATTCAGAGACCATTGAACTCGCTTCCTAATATACAACTTGGGAAGTGAGCACCTCCATTCTCGAAAAGACAGTATTTTAAAGTGATACTTTTAGGGGCCTACTTAAAATTCACCAATGAATAAAAAAAATACCTGATTTTTGAACGTCTTTGATAAAATATCCTAATCCTTAAAATTTTTGGAAGTATTTCACGATCCTTTTCGTAACATTTCTTCGCATCAAAAATAGCACAGTGTTGATCAAGTCACTTAGCTTTCGAAACCAGTCCCTAAAAGGAACCAACGGCCACTAAAATGACCACGAGACCACTTTCGAATACCAATTAGGGCGACAATATTAAAAGTTCCATTTAGGACGGCACCAAGCCTATATAAATTTGTGGCGCAATGACTGTTCGAAAACGCCAATTCAAGTCAGTATTGTCTTGATTCGTTCCTAGCACAACTAATATATTCAAAAACTCGCAAGTGAGCGATGCCCTAAATTTTGAAAGATTCTAAATTCTGAAAATGCGCCACAACGCATTTTATCTATTGCTCATATGCGCGTGACCTGCCAAACAGGTAAACTTCCGCCTATATTTAATATCTCCAAACACACATCTATCACGAAAGGAACTTTCTAATCATACAGATTTCAAACCTTCCTCCCACTCAAATATCAAATATTCTATGGACAATTTCACAATGGAAGCTTACAGAGCGAAAAATCCGATATCGCGAGAGTTTGTGTACTCGATCGCTCACCCGTCAGAATCTGAATTGGCATATCGTTACTGGTGTTACAAGGGGGGGGTCCGGAATTTCAGAAAGTTTCCGAAATTTTCAAACACCCGGGAATATTGGGAATTTTTGTATGATTGCTTTTTTAGATTTCAATCACCCGAAATGATATTTTAACCATCTTTATACGCTATCTCATTATATAATTAAATCTCATAATTAGTCAGCAATTTTAGGTTCCAAACTATGAATAGTTAGTCAACCCAGAACCTAAAGAAGGGAACTTTCATTTTCAATGACAAAATCCAATCAACTTTAGTCAAAGTTGAACAAAATCGATTGCATTCTGTTTTTCAAATATGGGACTTTTTCCTCTTCGACATGGAGTGTGAATTGAAATTTAATTCCCTTCATAATTCTTCAAGGTAATATTACTAATTCATAACTATTAAAATTTTTGGAATTTCATAATAGACAACTTGTTATAATGAAAATGATATATTTGTTACTTAAGCAAAAGTGGAGATTCGACCAGATTCAAGTTTTCCCAGCCTTAATCACAAGTCAACAGCCAATTCCCCCCAAGATGAAATCAATGAACCAAACAATGAAGTCGTCATCCGTTCATCGCAGTAGATGCAAACCCAATAGAGATTTTAGAACTTGTCTTGTAATTTTTTTCCAGAAGTTGTTCGTTCCCCATTTCTAACTTTGGGCTACTTTATCTTTTATCGGTGATTACTTTATTTCATTTTCTGGACTAATGTACACGAAACAAAATATCATAGGGTTATGATGCATACTTGTTTTATAGTATAAAATGCCAGACTACAGCGACGATACAGAAAAAGGAAGCTTTGTCTTTATCAACATAAAATTTGAAATTTATCGAAAGTTTCTGAAAATTCCCAAAGTTCCCGAAAGTCACCGTTAATTCCCGTTGTTTGTTAAAATCCCCGAAGGTAAATTACCTCAAATGAAGATTCACAAAATTTTGCAATCCTAATCGTTACACTGCATATCGATCATGCTCTGATGAACTTCAGATTTTCGATTGTGACGTTGGCTCAGAAATACATTTCAAATGAAGTGCCAAATTATCCTAGATTGAAAGTGGTTGATTTCTTTGGATATATGTGTTGAATATTGAGTATCGTTCACTTTTAATAGTATGCTTCGGGTCTCTTCCAACAACAAATATAGCGTGTCGCTGACAAGGTGTAAATCAGAACATTTCTTGGAAGTATGATTTTTGAAACATGTTTCCAAGTTCACAAGAAGTGCTAAAATGATTTGAAATAATTTTTGAATTGTTTTGCAGGAATATATCTCTTACGAAAATCAACTTTGTACTCACTCCCACTTCCGACTGTAAACGCCGGTTAGCTTGATTCGGATTTTGACTTTTTGCACACCTTTATGTGATTAGTAGTCTGTATTTTTGGACTTTAAAAAAGTCATAAAGTCATATCTGTCATAATCTGCCTTCAAATCAGGAACTTAAAAAACAAAATTATTTGAAAACACCATCTATTATTGACTAAGGAGTTGATAATGAAAGAATATAAAATTATTGACTCAATATATATCGGCTGGTAGGGTACATGGGGTTCATGATATCGCGCAAAGATCAAGGGACAATATCTAATATGAATTGTGTGATGAGTGCGGTCGTAAATCCTAAAAAGTAAAAGATATAATCGGAATAAACAAAGCCATGGAATCCGCGCGGCAACAAAACCGAACAAATCTCTTGAAACCCCAAAACAAATATTATTCATTTCAAACCGCCATCTAATGCAGTCAGATTGTTGCAAAATATTCTAAGATTATTACTATATTCTAAAAACATTGAATGACTGAAATACCTTTCCCCAATTTAACCTAAGACCTCCTACAGAATATGCCAATTTTTCGCTTTAAGTTGATAAGAGCGCAATTAAAGTCTGAAATCTCAGTGAAGAAAAACCTGGGATTTCATAAATGAAATACGGCCGTAAATCGTGCTAAACGTCTCAGAAATAAGTTTGTGTACGTCCGAAGCAAGGCTTTGAACACGTTTAGTCAGGCATAGTTACTCTTGCTACTATGTCCCATACCTATGTAGTAGCCAAAGCAAGGACAATACATGTCTGGCCAACGACATTCAGTAACCAGAGTTATACCATGAAGCGAAACTACCTCCTTTGCTTGGCTAATCTGATCTTAGAGAAGCAATCACCGGGGTGTATATTGAACGCGTTTATGCCAAGAGAACTTTTAATACTGTCCAACTCAATATTTGTTCTTTCTATTTTATCTCTTGAACAAAATTAGTAAGACAAAGAAGAGATAGAACAAACGTTGTGCTGAATGCCTTTAAAAGTTACCTTGGCGTAAACGCGTCGTATATGAAGTCCAGATATGGCGGGATTCTAGGTCAGTCGTTGCAGATTCGTCTAGATATGCTTGCGAGCGAATTGGATTATGGGCTGAGTCAGGTATTGTTGAGATTACAGGGTTTTTTAAGTGTTGTGTTAAGTCGGCGGCGGTATGGGAAGGTGAGGGAGGTAGAGGCGGGTGGGCTGTCATAGGAAAACGGGTAGAGGCAGGTGGGCTGGGATAGGAAGGCGAGTTAGCTGCAGGCGAGTTGGGATAAGGCCGAGTGGGTTGTGGTGGAAAAGGAAAGGAAGAGCATAGGGCCGAGTAGGTTGTGGTGAAAAAGGCAAGAAAGAGGAAAGGGAAATGAGGACAAAGCAAAGGCAGGTAAATTAGGGCTATGGGGGCAATACGGAGGCAGGTGTATAGGGATTGGGAAGGCGAAGTGGAGGCAGGTGGGTTAGGGATGAGAAGAGGTAGAGACAAGTGGTTTGGCGATAGGAATTCGAGGTCAGGAAAGATATGTTAAGATTATCAAGTATATGCAGATGCAAGTATATCGGAATGGATAGGTCAACTGGAGAAAAAATGGGGCAAGTGCGTTAGGTATAGATAGGTGGAAACCGAACCGGGGTAGAACAATAGGAGCAGTGGGGCCTGCTGAAAATTTGTTGACTCCTAGTAAAAACATTCAAATTTAGTCGTTACCAGACCAATTTTCCCAAAAAAAAAAAAATCACACGCTTTTTTCCTCAATTTATATTTCAATCCTTATAAATACTTTTTCCTGATTTATAAGAAATAACGGTTATCATATATACCACAAATTTTTTGTAATATAGGTCTTCTGTCGCCCTTTTTGGCAGTATTTCAAGAGCCTTTTCGTGACCTTTCTTCGCATCAAAAATAGCACAGTATTGATCAAGTAACTTAGCTTTTTCTTTGCATTAGTACAGCAGAAAATCCATATTCAAAGCACCAGTAGGCACTTACACAACAATACTCGTTTCAAAGTGTTTTTCGAAAATCTGGTTTCCCACCGGTTTCCTGAAAGTGTCACGTACTCTAATTTCGGTGCACGCATGCCGCGCCAAATATTTTTGCTATACATTGGTCTAGTTTCCACTTTCAGGTGAAATTTACGCTTGTTTACTATCAGCGAACCCATTAGAAGCAGCAGTGGTATTTTTTTAATACATTTTGACAAGATTTCCAAAAGATTCATAGATCATAGGACTGGGCAATTCGAGTCGGTGATTCGAATGAATAAAAAGCACAGATTACTCGAATCTATCGTGAATCGGTCATGGGAACAAAAATTGCTTTATGAAGTAGAATTTTTGCCGAAGTAGAATTTGACCAAAATCTTGTCTTTAAAAAATAAAAATACATTATTTTAAAATGTATTTAAATGCTAATATTTGTAATTCGCAAGCAAAATTTTCCTAATTATTGTAATGGAGAGAATGATAGTAATAGTAAAAATGGAATATTTGTTATTTTTATGGAATTATTGTTTCGATTCGATAAAATTGTCCGAATGAGATTCGAATTCAAAATGATTCGGTTTTGCCCACCCCCGA